>VZTN01028290.1:94715-121237 GCA_013400515.1 Erpornis zantholeuca
TCCCACCTTCCCTCCCTCCGCCACCCCTCCCTCTGGCAGTCCCTAACCTAATCCCCGTCCCTCTCGCCGTGTTGTGTATAGCAGCTGTCGGGTTTCATTTAGGGGAGAAGCTGGCAGCTTGTGCTCATTGGAGGCAGTCAAACGAGTTTCAATGGGCAAAATCATTAAGTTAACACTTTATCTAATGTCCCTATTGTCTGCCAGCAGGCATTGTCTTAGAGCCTTAGCGCAGACATGTCTGAAAGTATCTCGGACTCCTAAATTCTCTAGGGAGCGAAAGGAGCCCCTGCGGCCTGTTTCCATTGCCCTCTTCCCGCCCCCCAGCACCGCTCCGCACGCTGTCGCTTTTCCCCCTCCAGCCTTCATCGTCACCCTGAACAAATTCCAAACAAATATAGTGGCTCCAAGACCCCTCCATTGGAGTTTGGAGACCAAGGTTTGGTGAGAAGGACTGAATTTCTAACTTAAGTTTTGGTAAGAGAGAAGGCTGTTTGAGGCAGAGGGAAGAGAAGAGAAGAGAAGAGAAGAGAAGAGAAGAGAAGAGAAGAGAAGAGAAGAGAAGAGAAGAGAAGATGAAAAGAAAATAAAGGAAAAAGAAAGATAGACTAGAAAAAGGAAAAGAAAAATAAAAAGAAATTAAAAGAAAAAAATAAAGGAAAAATAAAAAGAAGAAAAATAAAAAGAAGAAAAAAGAAAAGAAAAAGGGAAAGAAATTAAAAGAAAAGAAAAAATAAAGGAAAAAGAAAAAGAAAAAGAAAAAGAAAAAGAAAAAGAAAAAGAAAAAGAAAAAGAAAAAGAAAAAGAAAAAGAAAAAGAAAAAGAAAAAGAAAAAGAAAAAGAAAAAGAAAAAGAAAAAGAAAAAGAAAAAGAAAAAGAAATAAACCGGAGAAAAGGCAGAAGCCGAGCGGGGTTTTGGCGGGTTTCTTGAACCGGACTGCAATAGTCTCTGTACGAGTTTACATCTCCCTGAGAGCATTTGCAATTCTAGTCAAAGCCGGTGCGAAAGTAGCGCCCGGCGGAGCGGGGGCTGCGGGCGAGGCGGAGCGGAGCAGGACGGAGGGGCACTGCCCGCCCGCCAGGCTCCCTGCCCGCTGACTCCTCCGCTCACAAAACGGAGACGGAAAGTTTTGCTGCGGGTTTTGGGGTGAAGAAAACGGCACGCCTTCCCTGCGGCGGAAACCAGCCCCCTTCCGTTAGGGTTGCTAGCAGGGAGAGGAGATTACTTGGCTTCCCGAACATTTTATTTTGTTTTGGTTTGGTTTCTTGTGTGCATCGGTCTCCTGACTGCTCTCCTGCCCAGGGAAAGTACCGTCCTGTGTTTGCCAAGCGCCAGAAAGCGAGGGAAATACACACCCACCTCACCAAACCCCCCGAATTCCCTCCCCTCCCCCTCATCCTCACTTCTAGCAGGCAAGACTGCTGCTCCCGCTGCTGTAATCTTCCCTTCCAAAATGGGTCTTGGCGATTATAGAAGATCCAAATAAACGTAGCGGGGCATGAATAATGCTCATTGTAGAAAACTGACACTTGCTCAAGGAAAAGAAAGTTGGCTATAAAATCACTTCATTATTTGCTTGTACTGCGGCTCTGGGGCTAATCCCTCCGGAGGTCAGATTGCTGAGCGCTCTCTCTCTCCCTCTTTCCCTTCTCTGCTTTCAGGTCGCATTTTAGACATCCCTTGCAAAGTGTGTGGTGATCGCAGCTCCGGGAAGCACTATGGGGTTTATGCCTGCGATGGGTGCTCGGGATTTTTCAAGAGGAGCATCAGGAGGAATAGGACCTATGTTTGCAAATCAGGAAATCAGGTACCACCCGCAGCCCAGCCCCCTCACCGCCTGCACCCCCTACCCTGCATTTCCCCAGGGGCCCGCATTGCCCTTGCCCCACCAACAGAGAGACACCCGCAGCAAGATGCAGCAGCCACGCAGCCTCATCCTCCCTTCCCAGGGCGTCCCGGGCCGAGGCCGCGAGCTGGGTGCCTCAGTCCACCTCCCACCAGCACTTTCCCTCGCCCCAGCCCACCCAAGAGGATGGGGGAGATGCGCAGGGAGAAGGAGGGATGCGGGCAGGGGAGGACACCGTCTTGTTATGGGAGGACAGAGAGGGGCAGCCTCCCGGTAAGCCTCAGCGCTTCCAGGCGATGGACAAACACGGGTCCAGGCGGAGGCAGCCCCGCTTTTTCCCTTCCTGGTTCTGCCGCTCTCCTTTCCACTCCCGCACCGTCCGCGCGGGGATGTGGGGCTGGGAATGCGGAGGGATGCGCGGTACACCGGGGCTCCCCGAGGGGGCGGCGCCGCCGTCGCTGTCTCGGGTGCTGAAGGNTGGACAAGACGCACAGGAACCAGTGCCGAGCCTGCCGGCTGAAGAAGTGCTTGGAGGTCAACATGAACAAAGATGGTACCTGCTACCCCTCTCCCGGGGCTGGGGTGGCGGGGCAGCAGGAGGGAGCTGCTCTGAACCGAGGAGCGCTGTGTCACTCCGGTGTCTCCTTGCCCCGGCCACTAGTGACCCTCCCATCCTGCGGCAGCCTCAGACACTTCTCCCCAGACACGTCTTGGGCGGGGGGGGCACCGAACTGGCCTCAGAAAATTTCAGGGAGGGAGAGAAGCCCGGTCGAGCAGTTCAGGGCACGCAGCGCGGATCCCCGAGGTGACCTCCTCGCCTCTCTTTGATGCCCCACAGCGGTGCAGCACGAGCGGGGCCCTCGGACGTCGACGATACGGAAGCAGGTGGCCCTCTACTTCCGCGGGCACAAGGAGGAGAGTGGCGGAGCTCCACACTTCCCCACTGCCGCCCTGCCGGCACCCGCCTTCTTTACCGCCGTCTCCCAGCTGGAGCCCCATGGCCTGGAGCTGGCCGCTGTCACTGGCACCCCGGAAAGACAGGCTCTGGTGGGCCTGGCACAGCCCACCCCAAAGGTCAGCCACTGCCCTGGCCCCTGGCGGGCTGCAAACCTTGCTGCCGAGGTGCTTGCAACCTGTCGGCTCCTTCATGCCTCTGGGGTATACATGGCAAACAACAAGGCTTGAAGCTTTGTGGGTTGTGGTGGGGACTTTTGTTACATCCCTGAAAGCTCTGAGGATATGAGGTGCATCGCCCTTTGGAGGAGGGGTATGCAGCAGGACCAACTGATAACCCGCTCCATACAAACCCTGTCTCTCACACATTCTTATTACCTTCATGGCTGCAGAAATGCTCCTCCTGCCTGAAGCCCATCCACAAGTCAGTTTTAAACCTTGTTTCACAAGGAATGCAATCCCTGTGAATGAGTTTTCTTCAGCAAAATGCCAATCTCCACAGTGGTGTAGTTCAGAAAGTACTTTGTGTACTGACCAAAGCCTGCAGCTTGTCCTCACAAACACAAAACCTGAACTTGGCTAAGCTGGCTCTCCGCACTTCTTGGTTGTGACATTTCCTAAGCAGCCCAGTGGAAGCACTGCTGCAGCCTCAACTGCAGAGGAATTAGCTGCAAGGCAATGTTTTTCATTAGCGCATTGCAATGGCATTTTGCATCTTCACAGCATCTAGATAATCACAGAAGAAACTGCTTAAATAGTTTTGCATTTTCAGAGCTGGTATCTTAGCAGAACCCATCATAAACATGGTCACAACATATAGTTTTACGTGGCAATTATGAAAAAATACTGAATCAGAAATTATTTGGCAAGAAAATGTAGCACACACTTGAAAACAATTCCATTCAAACCTTACACAACCTCTAGATAGTTATGCTTAGCTCTGTGCATCTCCTTACAGTCTGTTGCAGTCAGGGAGCAAGACAAATGTTTAGGCTAAATGAATATTTACTGCTTTGCTGAACAGGGCTGGAATGCTAAATCAGCTTCTGAAGCAAGGTTACAAACTACATATTGTTAATCAAATTTTTGTTCTTGTAACTCTGCTATCAGAGGTGTGCTATTGTGTAACACAGTAATGCATGACACATAATTTTGGTAAATTCCCTCCCTCACCCCCGATGTAATAATTTTATTCACCTTTCAACCTTCTGCTCCAAACAGTTTATTTAGTACAGCTCATCCACATGGATAGGAAGCAAGGAGCAGTTTGGAGTGAGCCCACTGCAAGCAATGCCCTCTGCTTGCAGAATATGAGAGTGCACACTCTGTATTGGGCATGAGCAGGAGCATTGCCTGTAGGGGAGAGGAAGACCAGGCGGCCTTGGTGACACTGTGTGAAATGGCTTTATTTTCTTTTTGACATTAGTACCCACATGAAGTCAATGGTACCCCTATGTATCTCTATGAAGTGGCCACTGAATCCGTCTGCGAGTCAGCAGCCAGACTTCTGTTCATGAGCATCAAGTGGGCCAAAAGTGTCCCAGCCTTCTCCACCTTGTCCTTACAAGACCAGGTAAGGCACTGGCAGTGGGAGTGGCATCAGCCTGGCCTGACTGTTAAAGAAGGCTCAGACTTCACATTGGGTCCTGAACTTCCAGCCCTAGACTTTGAAATCCTTAATGGACTTCAGCAGCTCTGAAGTTCAGTGCGGAGTTTCATTCTGTCCTTGAAAACCAGGTGGTGATTTAGAAACTGTTTTCCTCCAACTTTTATCTCATGAAGCAAGTGAAAATCAAGCCAGGAAAAAGAACCTAACATAAAATGAGTATTATGGAAGCACAAGTGCTAGAGGAGAAATCACCAGGCTGCAGATTAAGCTTAGCAGGCCAAAACTGCTCCTGTGCTTGTAGGACAACTTTTCCTTCCATAAAATGGGGAACAGCATCTTGCTTTGCTATTTTGGGATGAGAAATGCTTAGTTAAACTTATGGTCTCAGGATATGACTGAGGTGGTTTCTGAAGATCAATTCTCCTCCTCCTCCTTTACCAATTCTTTCTCTTCCTCCTCCTTCTCCCCCTCCCTCCTCCTCCTCCTCNACTGTTTACACAGCCAACATTTTTTCCTTATTCACCTTGGCTTACAATTACATCAATATGGTGGAAGCAGTATTTGGCCAACCCCCAATATTTTTCACCATTAATTAAAATGTTCCCTAATGTGTTTTGTTTTCCTCTATGATAATTCGCCTTTGCCTCAAGTAAATCATATGTGAACCATACAAGTTGAAACAATTTCTTGATGACTTGATTCTTGATGAGAACTCAGTGTGCTTGTATAATGCACCAATTTTTTAAAAAGTAATCAGATAATTGTAAAATGGAAGGGCGGATATCTACACAAAGCTCCAATCATGAAAGACATCTAATACTTTGATATGATTGAGCTAATTTACCAAAATGGTAACTAGAAAAGCTGTGCCACAGACACTACATAGCAGTCATCAGAGGAACTAGCTCCTCTCCCCAGAAGCACATTGCAAGTGTTGCAGTTGATATGCAAATATGTATTTTGAACTAAAACAAAAGAGCTTCTTAGGAAACCAATACTGTTTTCTACCTAAAGGTAAATCATGATGGCCACAATGTGTTACAAACCTAAGGTATATAAAAATACTCTTTTTCTAGCACCAAACCCATGTTTTGAAATCTTTGCTGTGAAATTAGACAAAGAGGAGTGCTGTTCAGCTCCACCTGCAGTTCTGCTATGCAGTGAGGATGAGGGGAGTGATGAGAGAGGGCCTGGGAGGTCACATACACCAGTAGGAAGACTACAATCCCACTGCTGCTCTCTAATCGTTTCTTCTGCTGCCCCTAATCCTCTGGAGCACTGGGTTTGCCACAGTGAGCAATCAAAGAAACAAGCCCGAGTGTTAGAGACAAGAAGCAGGTGCACTGCTCCAGAAGTAGCCCCAGCACATAGGAGGAGACTGGGTCCATCTCTAGACCAGTGATGTCCACAGGAGGCTCCCTAGGCAAAGGCTTTACTTGTCATAATAGAGAGGCATTTCCCACAACATCATCTCTGTTAGTGTGCAGAGGAGGAGGCAGCAGGATCTGGGAGCAGGGGAAATCTCCATGGCATGTGACCAAGTATGCCTCAAACAGCAAGGCCTGCTTATCTACCAGAGATACCACAGTGCTCCCATTAAATAACCCACTACCTCTTTCACTTTCATAGCAGGGACTAATGTTAGTGAATAACATTAAAAACCCAGCCTTTCCTTAACATCACTCTCTCTTGCTGTCATTGCAAGTCAGCTTCCTCAAAACTCAGAGCTGCTCAGCTAGAAAGCTTTGACTTGGGCCTCTTTCTGCATGATTCCCCTGTCATATTTAGGAGAGCTGGAGAAGAAATAACTCTGATTTTAATCACCTTATTTCATGAATAATCATACAGTTGATTTTTGTAACATTGCTATTGCATTATTTAATTTGACAATGGCCCAGCTGTAAATGTCTGCATTTCTCTTTTTGTATCCCTGACATCTGGCTGAGGAGAGTCTAAAATCTTTTCCTGAATTTAGCTTTTTTTTTTGTGCTCTTATAAAAAGACGAGTGCACTGTAATTTCAGGACTCTGGGACAGTTTTATCTTGAAGGCAAGGAAATAAATGGAGACCAATTTGCTGATAAAACACAAGTCTGAGCATTGCTGCATCATTTACCTCTGGCAAACCAGAGGCTGTGTCCCTTCCCTAGATTCATACAGATAAGTCCATCTTGAACCAGAAACCACATAGCAAAAAAATGTCATGCTTCTAGTTCTGCTGGCCTGCATACCTGCCTACTTTATCTGTGAGACAGGTTGGCCCAGTGAAGGTGACCAGCAAAAGGTCACACTAAGGATGGGGTTGATTAAGAAGCAAAACTAAAGTTGTTCAGAAAGCCTGGTATTTGTTGTTTCTTTGAAGAAGGAGGGCTGAGTATGACTTCAGCATGAATTATTTTAATTGGTGGTTTTACAGACTTATACATAGGCATGAAGAAAGCTTTAGCTATTGGAATAGCCTCTTATTTCTAAAGTCTTCTGACTTTAAAGACTTGGTGGGAAAGAAAATATGAAATTGATATCTTCCAGGAACCACCATTCATTACCATTGTATCTGCATGAATGAATGACAAAAAAAGTTTTACAAAAGCAAATGGAAGGGTGGCGAATCATTTCCTATGTCATACGGACACCTGCACATCCATCAAGTGGGATTATCCAAAGGAGGGACTGGGTTTGCAGGCTGCAGTGGTTAGAAAAATTAAGAGCAGATTTATCTGCTCTCAAAAGAAAGCTGAGATGGGCACCACACTTTAGGCACAACACTCCCTCCCCGCCTCCATTTCAGACAATAATCTGGGCAGGTTTTGGTATTGTAAAATCCAATATAAATGTTTCAAACAGCAACTGCATGCAGAGGCACAAGTACCTTCCTGTCACAATTTCCTTAGGTTATGTAGAAGTTCTGCAAAGCACACAGGCCAAAAAGGCATAAAACATAATGCTATGGTGACAAGTTGAGAACAGAGAGTCTGAGAATTCTTCCTTTCACTCAGATTGGAACAGGGTGGTTTAAAACTTGTAATCATGGAATCACAGGAGGGGGGTCAAGTTGGAAGAGATCACGTCTGATCCAACCTCCCTGCTTAAGCAGGGTCAGCCTAGAGCATATGGTGCAGGATTGTGTCCAGGCAGTTCTTGAATACCTCCAGTGAGAGAGACACCACAACTTCTCTGGGCAACCTGTTCCAGTGCTCAGTGGACAGTAAAGAAACTTTTCCTCATATTCAGGTGGAATTTCCTGTGCATCAATTTCTGCCCATTGCCTCGTGTCCTAGTAGCTGGCAACAAGTAACACTATGCTGAACAGCAATATTGTTAAGAGTTTGCACACAGACGAAGGATTCACTTTTACTGATGCTTTCTGTATCACCTACTACTTTCACATATCTGATTCCAAGGAAATCATCATTAATTTGGTACAGCATCTTTTTTTACTTTGTTCTTCCTTACAGATTCTTTACATACTTAAAATAACCTCTTTCCTCTTTTCCTAAGAAGCTAAGCCGCTGGTAGTTTCAGGGATCATAGCAACATTAATGATTGCAGGTTTTGGGGTTTTGGTTTGGTGGTTTTGGTTTTTTTTCTGCATGAGTTTTGGGCAATCTGTTTTCACTGGATGGAGCTGCTAGAAGATACCTCCTGAGCCCACTACAGTTCTCACCCCTTCAAACCTCTGCCACCCTATTGTGTGATATGAGGTCCCAGAAACATGCATGCACCCCCACATGCCCTATGGCCATGAATTTCAGCTGAATCAGAGGTCCTCCAAACCTCAAGAGCTGGTCTGGGCTAACAACCCATAGATGCCCTCAAGCTTAAATATGCCTGTTCTGGCTTTGCCAGTCTGCATTTCCAGAAGTCTTGTCTCCTCTTCAGATGCACCACTGCCTCTTCAGAGAAATCATAATCATTGCCTCAGAGAAAACAGAGAAAAACATCCTCCATACAGACACGCAATGTGCAAAAATTGCAGAGAACTAGCAATGCTGTCAGCATAGATGCCTGGATATTCACATCTCTGAAAGGAAACAGCTCTTAGTGCCTGGAATTTCTGAGTGATTTTAAGCAAAAAAAGCAGAAAAACAGGTGACACTGAAAAACCTATGTGTGTCCAGATGTTGTGCTTGACAGATCTAAAGTCTTGGTTAGTAAGGAAGGGGTTATAAGGCGCATGTGTGCAGTGCTCCCTACACTGATGCAGGATGTTGTCCAGGCTTTCCTTCACAAAATTCTGCCTTCCTGAGGGAAAGGAGTGTAATCCCCAGAGAGCAAGAGAAAAGCATTCATCCAACCTGCCCTTGAACAGCTATATAAGTACTGAGGGAGACGAGAAGAGAATCCATAATATGCTGAGAAAGCAAGCATGTTCATGTTGTGAGCAAATGCTCTGGGGAGAGAGTTCTCACTCTCTCTTCCCTTTTGGTCCACAGCACAGTGCACAGTGAGCCAATCCTCAGTGTTTTTCTGCAGTGCATAGACTTATTTCTAGACACCTTCTCAAAAGGCTAAGAGAAGAGCTAATGAATGCTGTGGGGGAAATACCATGACAGGCATTTAAAGTAGTTTTTAAAATAACAGAAATTTACATATTTAAATTGTTTATAAATCTATAAATTATACACTATGTTATATTGTACATCTATTGTATGACAGCTGATGCTTTTGGAAGATGCTTGGAGAGAACTGTTTGTTCTAGGAATAGCACAATGGGCCATTCCAGTTGATGCTAACACTCTACTGGCTGTATCTGGTAAGAATTGCACAATTTAATGACTTTGTTACAAAAATTACCATAAAAATACATTACTGAAAAAAGAACAACATGTAAAGAATAACAAATTCCTACTGAACAATAGAGCATACCTGTCATTTATAAATCTATATTTAAATGCAAATAATGTTGTTTTGTTGTATTCATGACTGCTTGCATTGTCATTTAAATGCAAATTACTGTGTTTGTTATCATCCAAGAGAAGATTTTATATTAACTTTCATACAATATAGTCAGTTTACATGGAACCAGATATACAAGTGTGACAATAGAGAGGACATTGATACAGAGGATTTTGTCAGAAATCAATATAAAATAAAGCAAATGCCTTTAATATTATTTATTTCATCTGTTTCTGTTTCAGGCATGAACAGTGACAATACAGATTCTCAGAAGCTGAATAAAATTATTTCAGAAATACAGGCTTTACAGGAGGTTGTGGCTAGATTTAGACAACTTCGGCTAGATGCTACTGAATTTGCCTGTCTCAAATGCATTGTCACTTTTAAAGCTGGTAAGCAGAAAGGATCTCTTGCTCGTCTGGTCTGATAACTATGAGGTTGCTGCTTCAAAGAGAAAATGTTTTAAACCAGGCATAGTTTTGTATCACCCAGTAGGTTTCCTGGTATTGAATTCCAATAATCATTGCTGCATTTTGAAAGGCTGACAGTGGAGTGCTGGGGAACTAATGGGAACATTTAATTTCCATTGATAGCACTAGCTGAACTATTTTGATCCACCCAAGAGTCAAGCTGAACTAGTAACTGATCTGCTTTCCAGTGCCCACACACAGTGGTTCTGAACTGAGGAGTTTCCGAAATGCTGCTGCCATAGCAGCCCTTCAAGATGAAGCCCAGCTCACCCTGAACAGCTACATTCATACCAGGTCAGTGGTGTCTTCTGTCAATGTCTCTGGCAGGTGTAGGGGTAAAATCCTGCTCTCCTTGCATGGAAGGTGGCATTTGCACTGACTGAAATGGGGACCAGGCTGTTACAGAGTATACATTGGGTGTCAGCCTGCTGGAATTTGGCATTTCCTGATGAAATAGAACCATAGAAAATGTTGGAAAGGACCCTTAAAATCATCCAGTTCAACCATAAACACGGCCAAGTCCTTCATTAAATCATGTTCCCAAGTGCCACATCTACACATCTTTTAAATACCTTCAGGGATGATGACTTCACCACTTCCCTGTGCAGTCTGTTCCAATGCTTGGCAACCGTTTCGGGAAAGAAGTTTTTCCTAATAGCCAAACTAAACCTCCGTTGGTGCAACCTGAGGCCATTTCCTCCTGTCTATTGCTTGTTACTGGGAGAAGGGTCCAAAACCCACATCACTACTATTTCCTTTCAGGTGGAGAGTGATAAAGTCTACCCCGGGCCTCCTTTTCTTCAGACCAAACAACCTCAACTCCCTCAGCTGTAGCTCTAGACCCTTAACCAGGACATTAGATCCTAACCAGCTTTGCTGCTCCTCTTTGGGTGTGCTCCAGCACCTTGGTGTTTTTAAACAAATAGAAAAGTGTTAAAAGGAGAGCTCTTCCTCTGGGAAGTGATACCAGCTGTGCAACACTTTGCAGTTCACAGGGCTACATTTTCCTCTACATTTTATTCAATCAAATACCACTAAAAGTGATGCTCAAAGCATTCCACCTCAGACCAGTATAAGCTGTTTTTCACCCACCATCTCCAGTGCCCATATAATCTCCTTGATTTTGCAGACACAGAAATCAGGACACAAGGAACTTATGTGGCTCTTCCAAGATGCTACACTGAGTTTGTGCTCAGGTTGAAATTAAAACCCCAGAATTTGTGAATCCCGTTGTGGTACGGCAGCAAAGTCCTTTCGTTGCAGTGGGGATCCATGAGACTAAAACAGTGGGACATGGTGCAGTGGAAGAGGAACTTTTATAACATTTTTTCCTTCTGAAATGGTGATTTGCTGTCATAGTAGCTCTGTCAGGCAGAAGTCCTATCAGTATCAGAGATTAGATGGGAGCAGTCTCTGAAGCACTTCTATTAGTCTACAGGGAATGGCCTGTACTGGGGATGGAAGTAAAAATGCAAATTCCATCCAGTCATGGCTGCTTCAGAGCAAAAAAAGTAACAGCTGCATAGCCATCTCTTCCTGTTCTTAGGGAAGGCCTTTTCCATGAAGATTGCTCCCTGGAGACCCTAAGTGAGAAGCTGGGGAGGAATACATAGCCACAGCTTCCCTTCCAAGCATGACAACTTTTCCACAGCGTTTCCATGTTGCTGGAAGTATTCAGATACTGTGCTGCCCAGTACATGTTGTAAACAATATCCTTTTACAAGGGAAAAGTGCAGTCTACTGACAGGACTCTCACTCAGACTCCATTGTGAGAGGGCTTTCAGCCTGTGTGTTTCATCCTCAGGCTTGAATTTACCCTCCTGCCAGTGTCACAGCAGTATCAGCCCTTTGATCTCAGTGGAGTCGCTCTCAACAGGGTGCAAGGGAGGGCAATCTGGAGAAGCAGCATGTTTCTCCAAACAACCTACACTTTCCTTTAGGGAGACCACTGTAAGCAGAAGTCTGAGAATCACTGCTGCAAAGCCAGCATCAGCACAGCTAGAAATGCACATCCTATACTGTGCTGGCTTCAAAAGCTGGGAGAAAGGATGGAAAATATCCTATACAAAAACACATTACCTGGGGAAAAACAGCTTCTTTAACAAAAACCTTCCTTACAAATCTCAATTGGTATTCAATATATCTGCCAACCAAAAGGGGGTAAAGTGATTACTGTGACAATCCAGCTAGTTTTAAACTGTACTTCAAATGACAGGGCAGTTATTACAAGTCAAGCTCTTTCCTGAACTGCATCAAGGACATTGTTGTGTGAGGGACACAACAGGTCCAGTCTCTGTATTGCTACTGCTCTAGGGGAATAAACAAAAGAGAAAAAAAATTCAGAAACCTTGTCCTATATTCTGCTGTTTGCCACGGAGAATTTTCCTTGGAGTTAACCTTCTTGGTCACACAAGTACAAAACACAGGGTTTTGGGACAGGAAGCACCACCCATGCAATTTAGTAAATGTTGGTATTTTTCTATAAAATAAAGTTCTTCCTTTGAAATAAATACTTTAAAACTTCAACAAAATTCTTTTTCTCTCTGTCTGCCAGGTATCCCACACAACCCTGCCGTTTTGGAAAACTTCTATTGCTTTTACCAGCTTTACGTTCAATTAGTCCATCTACAATAGAAGAAGTGTTTTTCAAAAAGACCATTGGGAATGTACCAATTACAAGACTGCTTTCAGATATGTACAAATCCAGTGACATATAAATTACCTTAAAATAAACAATCAGGATGGACAGTTTGAGAAGAACTTTTATCTATGGAGAATAAGCCTCAACTAACAAAATCTACAGGAAGCATAAGCCTGGGAATGTTTAGTCCTTAAACTCATTGACAAAAAATACCCCAGTAGATATGATTCTGCTGCTCAACAGAGTGATTTAGATCATGGAGAGAATGCTTTGTTCTACAGAAAAAGTGAAAGTGGTTGGAATTTGGCTGCTATTCCTGTTACTACAGGATGGAGGCAATTCAGATGCCAGTCATAGTTAACAAAGACTGCTATTCTCTCATTTAACTGGCAGATCTGAGACAAAATGTGAAAGAAGGTACTTTAGTTTGTTCAGTATTTGGAACCGGGTGACCAAACTTGGCTTCTGTTGTAACACAAGATGTGGTGGCCTTCAGAATTGTTTTAAAAGTAGCCTATGTTGAGAAAATGTTTTTAATACGATAGGCAACATTTGAGACCAAGTTACCAAAACATTGCTTCTGCTATAATACATCATGAAGTGGCCTTCAGAACTGATTAAAAGGTAGCTTATGACGGCAGCTCCATTCTTCCTACAGAATGAACTGGTGATCTTTGACGCGGATGTCACCACGATTTGTTCGGTTAACATCTCAAAGACAGAAAAGCTTTATACATTTCCTCCCCGACCTTCCCTCCTTCTTCTTGCACACACACAGACATACATTCACACACACAAACACACACACCTGAAAAGAGACAACACAAGAAAGGAAGACTAAAACAGCAAAACCAAATACAATGGAGATGACCGCTTCAGTGACCTGCTGGCTGTCCCGTTGGCACAGTGCTGAAACCAAAGGCAATGGTGGCCAAACTCTTTGTCGATGAGATGTGCAGAAAAATGAAATGACTATAAAAAATCAATGGAAGGAATTTTATTTCAAAGAAGTAAAGGTTGTTGACTGATACAATGCTAACAATTTCCAAAAGTCTCCAATGCCTTTTTAGAAAACTCCAGGTTCTAATTTTGAAGCCTTGTTCACCTACACCCTCTCACACACAAAAACATTATAAGCTGTTTATTTGATGTATGAAAAATGTAGAAAAAAAACCATTTAAAGATAGCTGCTGTACTTTTCAAAATTTGATTTGTTATTAGGAACTAGCACTGAGAAAGATCAGCACTTGGACTATCATAGAATGAGTAAAACTTTTCCTGTACAAAGTGGATTAACCGATTTGTGAAGTTAAAAAGTTGTACTCATTGTATTTACAAAGAATAAAAATATATTGAATTTACATTACTTTCTGTTATTCTTTTAACCATTGTCCTTTATCAGCTTCTTTCACTGTCCCATACTTACAATAGAAATATTATTTATTAAAATTGATTGCCTTAGATCCTGTGGAGTGTCCATCATCAGAGGTTTTTAAAAACAGATTAGACAAACATTAAAGGAGTAGCTTAGGTGATCCTGCCTTGTGAGATCCTGCATAGAGCTATTTTCTGTAATGCAAATAAATACCAGCTCCAAGATTTCTTTCTCAAGAAGGTGACACATAGGTTTTTTTAGGATACAAAACAAAGTGCATCAGAGGTCTACCCCAGTATGTAAATTCTGTTGCAAATTATTACAATTTTTAGTATCAGTGAACTGTGCAGCTAACAAAAGGTCATGAGTACAAATGCACTGCTTCAATTAAAAAGACTGAGGTTTTATTAAGGTGTCTTAACTGCACAATCACACCAAAGAAAGAGGGAAACAACTCCCAGTCAACAGAACAAGTTGGCAATAGTAGGAGGGAAAGGTATTGTTCAAATGGTAATGAGTAACTGAAGAACCAAGCATGCTAAAATGACAGGTGGAAATATACTATGTGTATTGATGGCTCACTGGTTTGCAGTGTCAAGGAATAAAGGTCACAAGTGAAATCCTACCTCTGTTGACTTCCAAGCTCAAAAATCTCTCTTGTTTCAGAGGTCAAAGTTTTAACTCCAGCTGTCTTCCATTTGCAGTCTGCTGGGTCTCACATTCTATCTTTTCCAAGACAGCCAGACCATAAATACACAAAATGAGTCACAGACTATGGGACCTCAACACATCTTCTATACAAACTAGCTCGGAGCACTTAAGAATGCACTCACCACAGGGCACAGCACATTCTTAGAAAGAAACCAACAAACTCTTTACAATCCATTCTTCCTGCACCCGTAAAAATCTTCAACCATTTTCTGCTCTCTACGCTGAAAAGAACCTGATAGGGCAGAAAAATCAATTGTGGTTCTCCACTCTGTGACAATTCAGTTAATGAGCTAAGCAAGCAGAACCCAGTGCTGCACAGAACCCATCACAGAAAATTAATTTCAGTAAGATTCATACTGCTGTCTCAGAACAGCAATAAACATGAACTGCATCCACCCTGCTAGGCAACCAGGCAATCACACCGCTTGCTGTTAGTCCCAGTCCCTGCATCACATAGGCTAGAGGACAAAACAGAGCATACTGGCAAAGGAGGCAGGGCAATGGGACCACACCCACATCTCATCCTCTCACCTGCAAGACCAAGCCCAGCTGCAGAGCAGACTCATGAGCTGGGAACAACGCCCAGATCCCAATGGTTTAGGCACAGCTAATCTCAGACTATGTCCTGCTCCCACTACTGCAGATTGCACAGAAGCAGAACCAGTTACACAACACTAGAATTAGGGTATCTAGCTAGCCTTGACAGACTAAAGGCCAGGTGAGATCCCAGAGGGCTGTGCAAATGCCCTGTAATTCTGAGACTAATGCTCCAAAGTCCTCACTTTGGAAATAGTAATACTTTGATATCAAGCATACATCTTGTCCCTCTTCAGCTTAAATATTTTGGGTTTTTTTCATGGTATATGCTAGAGATTGTGCCATCATCTTTCAGTTTAAGATGTGGCATTTACTTCAATTTCTGAAAGAAGCTTCTCTCAGAAAATAACATTTGAGAAAATAAAAATAACAACTGACTCTGTATCTAAACCTAAATAACAAAACTTCAATACATTTAACCCTTCTTTCCCCTTTTTCAAGAATAACTCAACTTTTAGGGGCGATTCAACAGGGACAGGGAAATTTGGAAATTATTTACATTATCAAAAACACCTTGAAAAGAGACAGCCCTGGGCTGCAAATGGACTGTCAGTTTTGGTCTTTGGTTTCGTGAATAGAACGGTTAGAGAGAATCAGCACAGTCTCAGTTAAGTATGAGGTGGAAAGAGCAATTATTCAAACATCTATCTATTCAGTGCAGCTAATCATTAGTACTTTGTGTAATCCAGCCAGTTTCCACTGCTTTGTCAGTTCAATCATTTACATTCAGATTTCCATAAGTGAGATTAATGGTCTTAGTTAAAAGAAGCTACTAACTTTGCCAACAAGTTTGTAGGAAGCTCTTTACAGAGGTAAGTGTCATAAGAAGGAAAAAAGCAGCAGAGCTGAGACTAAGCCAACAGGTAGCTACCAAAGAGCACAAAACACTAGAGCAGATGGCTACTAGAGTGTTCTGGAATCTGCTTTCAAGAGCACTTGCATAGGTAACTTCCATGTCACATTTGGAAGACTAAGGAAGCTTCTCTAGCTCACTTCCTTCTCGTGTAAAAGACAACTTCGGCAGTGCTGTTTGTGAACTGCAGTTCAGCCATCCCACACTTGCATTGCAGCAGTGGTCAAACCAGCACAATACTACAGCTCACCCCTGCTTTAGTGTTCAGGGAAGTAAGTACGACCACATCTTAGAGCAGACTTGTATGACTTCATGTTCCTAATTCTATTTATAGAGCAGAGGTACTTTAATCTAGGACTATGTTACAATATGGGTTATGCAAACATTCCCTTCTCTATAAGATGGCATCATTTTCACTAGCTAGCTGAAGCTAGATTGACGCTTCTCATATGAAGTAGAAAGGTACTCTTTCCCCAAAGTTATTGAAGTCACAGATGAGTTGATTGCCTGCGTGGTATTCCAACTTTGGATCCACAACAGATGAACCTTAAATGTTCTTTAACACTTGCACAGTGTGAGCCAGCATCTAAGGGTACTTAGTGCTGGCTGTTAATAATACAAAACTACATTGTGGAAGAGCATCACAGCAAGGCTGTAACACCAGTTCACTTAGCATAGTCAAGCCCCTCCTCCTCAGAAAGCATGAGACACTCCACACTCAAGGTCAAGAGTGACAAAACATTTGAAGTGTATTTTCACTTTTATTTCAAAACTTTAGACAAGTTACTTTAGTATATAAATTCAATTTTTTCCTCTTACAGAATATAAAGATAATTCCCTCATTACTTCAGTATAAAGTGTTTTACAAGCTTGAAGACAATTGCATAAGTGTTTCTCATACAGGATATCAGAAATAAAGCAGTCCTTCTACAGACGTTCAGACAGGTGACTACCTCAGAAACAGCAGAGCAGTTAAGTCAAATACAAGTGAACACATGACACTACAGTTGTGAAAGTTCAAGTAAGGCCAAGTCAGTAAACATTGTTAAGTTCATTGCAAATAATAGTGGAAAGGTTTGTGAGACATTGCAAGGGGTGGATGGTTTCATAGTATAATACTCTTAAATCAAAGATTCAGAGGGATTTAGCTAGAAGACAAGTGAGCTCTTAAATGCTATAAAGCATATGCAAAGACCAAGCAGTGTACTGGTATTAGTGGGGACTTTGTGCCTGTTCATCCTCAGCATGCTAAGACAAACTATAACCTCTTAAAACCAAGCCTAAGAACCACTAATATTTGAGAAGATGCTTTCAGAATTCAAGTATGTCTTATTTTGGATGGTGTGTAGTTTTTATCTATTACTTCATCTTGTAAGAACATGTGAAGACAACGCTCGTTCTGTGCCAGTGGGTGGCCTGCAACCCTGGAGAAGAAAAAAACAAGCATTAGTATGAACCAATTGAGCCTACTTACAGCTATCCTGCAGATCAAGGTTTTGTACAAATAACCTATTGTTTTGCACTTGGGCATAGATCCCACTTTCACTTCACTGACAGCAACCAGAATGCAGTCTAGCAGCAAGATTTGCCACACTCTCTCAGATGAAGTTAGTCCATAGGAACCCTGAGCTACCTCTGATCACTTGGAAGCATGTTACATCATCACCTGTCACCTGCAATTGATGGGACTATCCAACTAAGTGCTCATTCTAGCATTAGGAAATCTAGAGCTAAGAAGGGCAAGCGGATTTTTTTTTTTAAAGGTCTTGACACCTTTACCACAGGACACCCTTCTAAAGGCCACTTATCCCCAGTTGTCAGTGTTGCTGAGCAGCAGCTGTCCCGGCACAGCTGAAGCCTGGCTCCAGTAGAGGGTGTGAAGGCTTTCCAAAGGCTCAGCACTGCTCCAGGCAGTGACTCCCAGGGGTCAGTGCCCCTGGCCTGTATGGGCAGCACTGCACACAGCCAGGGGGTACTGGTCCTTCTGCTCATTGCACATGTGGTAGCTTTCAAACACAGGAGACAGAGCTTGCCTCTTCTACGGGACACAGCATCTCTACTGTATATTTAGTTTTGTTCCACATATAAACTGAAAAAACAGCCTTTTAACAGTAAAGGAGCTGAAATTTAAGGAGACACTCACAAACTTGGAAGAAAATCACAAGGTACTGCACTTGAACCCTTAAAATACCATGTAGACTCCTGTGTAGGTAAAAATCTAAAAGAATCAGATACCTGACAGTTCATCACTTATGGACACGAATGTCTAATGCAGTTTGGTCTGAAAAAAACTAGATCTGGTTTGGTCAATTGAGACAGACTTCTTCCTTTAGGAGAGACAATCCCTCACTGTCCCAAGGGCAGCTTGTGTAAGCCTTGTGGCCTCCGTATCTGTCAGAACATTTCTACATGTAATGGAAGGCATCTGGTTGAACACATGTAATACATGTTCAGTTCCAATGGCTCAGCACTACTTCCAAGCACTTCTGTGCATCTTCTCCAAATTTAACTATTAGTGTTTATTTCACCACAGAGCACACTCACTTGTCACTACTCACTTGTCATTGAGGGTGACCTATAATGAGGAAGCTGAGCTCTCCTATTCAGTTTTGATGGATTATATCAAGTGCAGTTATAAAACCTATAAATCTTGCCAGGTGTCTAGTAAAGGCCGATGGTGTCAAACAGTAGTTCACAAGGATGAATCTAGAGTAACCAGCTTGAGTTTCTTACCCCATCAGAATGAAGCTACTGGTGTTAAACTTCAAGGAAAAGATATATAGGAGAGGATGAAGCAGCAGCATATTTCTTCTTCCTTTCAGGAAGGCTTGAAAATTTGTGGTTGAATTGCAAGGCTAGATCTGATCTCTGACTCAGCTCTTGGTTTCACAGGAATACCTCCCACTGCATTGGCTTTCCCTCAGTATTTTTCACCAAGGTGACTCTTACACATAACAGCTGCTACATCAAGAATTTTCATGTATCTCAAAGTCAGGCTGAGGAAGACAAGAGTGTTGAGACATAACAACCCTTGTGAATGTCACTGTACATAGTATTGATGGTGGTGCCAGAAAACTGGCTCAAGAGAGCTGACTCAAGTAAGCTGTACTGTTGTGATTCAGATTTTACATCTACATGGACAAAGCTTCTCAACAACATCCATCTCACACTCCCAGATATCAAGAACTGGCATTGGTGCACCAAGAATTTTTTTGTTCTAGTCATATCAGTTATCTTAAGAACTCTTTAATTCTAGAAGCATAGATCAACTTTGATTGTGCAATAATGTGAATGTACTGTGCAAAGGACCTAAGTTCACTAGTGCCCAGAGTACTTGGTAGAAGCCTTAAAGCTTCTACTTGGTTCAAAACCTTAGTAATATTTGCTTAATGAGTTGGTCATGCCATTAGAACTGATGAGTTAAATTGCTATGATTTGTGCCTGGAAAGCCTTATTCCAGATGTACTTAACTCTGCCACTACATCAATATCTACATTAACCTCCTTTTATGTTTCAAATGAGGAAAAATTAATGAAGAAATTTTACACTTCCACACAATCAATTTATTACTTGCAGGACTGAAAACTGGATATCCATCAACTGGCCATTCCGTTTCTGTCAGTTATACAGAGTTTTTCAGAAAGTCAAGGTAAGATGACTGTTTCACATCAGCTGCTTCAGAACACCAATAGCCCTCTTCCATGCTAGACTCAGCATACAAAACCTATCAGTAAGTGCACTTCTTCGCCATTTACGATAGAGCTCCATAAAGGAGCACGGATAAAGGTTGTACTTCACAGTCATGACTGCCTTGATTTAACAGCATTAAAAAACCCCCAAACACATTCCATCTTACTACTGGATGCCTTGAAAGTTCATTCCACTTGTCTTTGAACAGCAAAAAGAGCAGTCTGAAGCATTTTACCTGTTCAGAACCATTAGCAATACTTCCAAATTGAGCTAAGAAGCAGCTATGTGAAGAAAAACTTCAGAGATTTCATATGGTCACACTTACTTCTACAAGACAGACAGTTTTAGTGAACTAATCACTTGCAACTCCAAGACATGCCTGAACTAACAGTAACTGACAAGTACATTTTCATAAGTCCTGGCATAACTCACAGGCATCCTCTGTTCCTGTTAAACAGCATTACTATTGAACAAGATTGGAATGCCAGTGGAACTGACAGGCTTGAACTCTCTGAGAGAGAAGTCCCAAATCTGGCTGGTCTGAACAGCATTGACTCTAGAGACCAGAAGTGCTGGTTAACTGTTTGGATCCACATTGTTAAAGAGATTAAACCAGCTATTCAGGTCAGTGTACAGACAGTGGTTAGTAGTGTCAGATGGTGGGAAAAGAATCGTAAGACTTTGTTACCATAATTTCTGCTCACCCTTTGAATAGCAGCAACAAAATCCAAAGTGTCTATTTCAAGCTATGTGTGCATGCCTCAAGTAGTGTTTTTACAGAAAGATTCTCAGGATGATTAGAGAAAATATGCATCATTACACAAACTGATAATACCTCACATCTGCAATCAAAGTAAACTGCTGTTTAAGTAGAGTAAGCCCAGTAAGGTCTACTGTTCACCCATCTGAAGGATACCTTTCTAGAAATTATAAAGTAGAACTATTTTGAGCACTATAATTTTAGTAGCAATTTGCATAAATTAATGGCAACAGTAACAGTCATTCCAGCTGTTCGGGTAAGCACTAAGATATCCAAACCAAACATGGGATGAGTAATGTTAGTACATCCTACTGCAAGATTTTGTGAAAGTTAGCATTCTGAACCTAGTCCAGTTACCATCCTTAAGAGGATTAGTAGCCTTAATTCAATTTTTCAGAGCCGAGCTCCAGGTTTATCTCTAAATAACTAGACCCAACACTTACTTGTTTATGAACTGTTCAAGAGCCTGCTTCCTTTCCTCTATAAAGGAATCATCAAATATACCATCATCTCCTCTGAAGGGGAGCTGACGGAGAAGAGCTTTCCCTGGTAGAGGTGGTACCACAACCTGAAAGATTTACAGAAGTGTTCTTAAGTGCAGCCTGTAATCAAGTTCATGCACCTCTTCCTCCTATAAGACCCAACTTACCAGTCACATGTGAAGTAATAAAACATGAGCAGAGAAGAACAGTACCTGCCCACACAGGTAAGCTGAAATCGAGTAGTTTAACTCCAAATTAACCCCAAACCATTAAAATAAAAAGCCTCTGGCATTGCAGCACTGAGGCTTGATAAAAATACTGACACACTGGTTTATTTCTGGGCATTTTCAACCACATTATCTCCTTTATATGATACATGCTTCATAACACAATGAAAACATTTCAGCATCATGACTCTTTGTATGCCTATGAAGACTTGTATTTACCTTTCACTTTACTCACCTTGCTTTCTCTTTCTAGTTCATTCCTTAGCCATTCAAAGTCACTATATCTTCTTCTGACTGTAGATTCTTTCAGTTTGAAAATAGGTAGATTTGTCTGAAAACAAGAACACAAGATATTGATTTGACAGATTAGAAGTTTTGATAAGCAGAAGCAAGAACCAAGCTGTTAAGTTACACGTTAGTTCCATTTAAGCAACAACAGCAGTACTGAGAAACATTCAAGATACAGAAATAGAAATAAGGCTCTAAGATGGATGAGTAAGCAGTGCCTTGAACTGCATAGCTATGAGCCTCGTTTATATGGCATCCCAAACACCGGTATTTTGTCATCATATCACCAAGCAGACTATCTGATTTGCTAGCCACTTGAGATGTTTCTGAGGTTGCAGAAGCATTCTTACTGCTTCAGGAGCTGGCTTCTCAATATATACAAAATTGGAGGTGGGGAGGGAAGGGGGAAGAAAGTCTTATTCCACCAGGCTTCTCTTATTGCATTCAAGGGAATGTTTCAGATACCAGCATAGGACATTAACTAAACTTTCTGTACTTTTCTACTCCCTGATACAACACAGCCTCCGACACCTTCAAGAGCAAAACCTTTAAGTCTTACAGTGAATCCTTCCAGGACTGATGAAGATTTGATAGCACAAGCTGCAAGTTTGGGTAGCTCCAAGGAAGCTACCCAAAAAAACCAAGGTTGACATGCATTACAACGTTCAGTGCTGAGGAGATCAGACTGTTTGACTAGAGAGTGAAACCAAGTAGAGCATGATTAGGGAGAGCTTTTCTGAACCAGGCTAGGAGGCAGCATGGAACTCTAACAGCCTTGAAAGGGACATCAAATAGGAGTAAGCTATAATGTTCCACAAGACCATGTTAAATACACAGGCACCCCGATATAAGTCCCTGTACTAACTTGTGTGAGAGTGCATTACTTCTGTTCATTCTTAGGGTGCAGTGTTATCCCACTTTTGCAACCCAACTTGCACATTATTTTAAAAGTAGACACTGAGAGAGTCCTCTCCTAATGACATCCTGGCTAGAACACTACAAAATTGTTTCTAGGAGTTATGAAACTAGGATTGTTTCTAGGAGATATGTCTCTATGAGTTAATTTCTAGCTCTCCTAAAAGTAAGACCATGAGCCTGTAGTTACCATACCAACCAGAAGTCACAGAATTATGCCTACTGTTGGCAGACTGCATATTCACTAACAGTCTTGCTATACTTTTCAAGAAGACTCTTGAGGAATACCCTAGGAAGCTGATGCTCACATGGTACTACAGTTACACCCAGCTTTCCTGTTGGCAGATGCACAGCTGTCATTCTCAGCTACTGCCTTTTACTTTTTGTTGTTTTGTTTTATATCTCGCTTGCCATCTTACTCAGGATCTGGTCACAGTTTGAGTGGATATCCCTTTACAGTATTATTTGTAGGATGTTATGCTTAAGCTATCACTGGGGAGTATTTCTAGCTGCTCAAAACAGGTATTTTCCCGCACTAGGAAGGTCTGTGACTGTAAGTAATTGTATTGCTGTCAGCCAGTAACAAGTTTCTGGCTCTCACACAAAAATACTCGAGTTAGTTGAGTACTTTCACACTATACAAGTTAGTTCATAATTTACAAGTGTTTGAGTATAGAACAGTATTTTTTTATGGTGTCTAACTGCTAAATGTTTAAAAGCATTCAAGCTCTCTTTCCCAGGTAAAATATTGTTGATTGTGCTAGCAACTAATAATAAAATTGCATTTAAGACTTACGTCAGAAGAAAGGCTTTATAAATAAACACTTTTGTCTCGATGATAAGAATATGCTATTCAAGAGTGATTATAGCTAGGTACCCCAGAGTGCATGAAGGAGATTCCTAGAAGTTAAGTACTGGATTATTTTCCTCTGATTTCAGCTACTTTTTTTTAAACCAAGTTCACCATTACACATTGCAACATCAACTCTTTGTCAGTGTCCCAGGTAGAAAGCCCTTTAAAGTATTTAAAATACAGGTTCTCACCTGCAGAAAATATTCATTTCTCCTCTCAAGTTACTAAAAAACAGATTAGAACTGGGTAAAAGCAGCTAAAACCCACTAAGTTCCCAGGTCTTCAGGAACTCTTTTCAAGCTTCTAAGCATGAAGTCTATAAAGTTAATCTCTAAACGACATATCAGGCTTACGGATACAGTGTGTGGGTAGAAGTGCCAGTTGAGCTCACTTTACCTTCTACATTCCCTTTTGAACTTTTAACATGCTAGCCTAAGCTAGCAAGTTGGAGAAAAGCACAGAGTCCTTTGCTTTCCTTGTGAGCTGAAAAATCTTCTCAAGTTTTGATAATAAGCACGGGAAATGTTTAGATCAAACAGTATGTCAAAAGGCATCCACTAAATTAAGTGTCTTACGAGTCACAACTTGACAGCTATATTCTAAAATAAAGTACATGTTCGCTGTCCTTTGGTCTGGATATGAACTAGAGGTATCTACTGTGATCAATTTCTAAACCTCATGTTTCTTAAAACCCAGAAACCACAGCAATCCTCCTTCCTCTAGAAGTACCAACTGATATAGCTCTGTTCTTCAGGTAAGCAGTTGATAGGAAGGAACTATTTAAAAATGCAATTTGAGAGCCCCGTTTTTTACTGCTTAACCTCTTTACATCTTAGGTTCCTATTTTTAATTCAGGTTATATTCACATCTGAAGTTACTGTATAGACCTTTGTCACTAAATACTATTAGCCTGTTTGAGCAGACCACCCTTTCCTTCAGTAGGAGAGGCTTCTGCACACCCTACTGCCTCCATCTCCCATGGACACAGTTTTCATTAAGCGAGTAAGACAGCTCCTGAAGCACGGGCTTTCACTGGACAAGAATTTGGTAAAAGGAGACTATCCTGAAGAGTCAACAGAAACTTTCATTTTCTATTAGAGTGTCATTTCCAGACTATGCAGGCTATCAAAAATGTTATTCTCCCCTTGACATTTTATGTTGAGTTACCCTTGGTTAGTCACTAAGGTGCCAACAGCTATTCTGAGCACTTCTGAGCTTTGTTTGTCTGCTAGAACAGAGACAAGAGTAAGGCACAAAACTTGAAGTCAGGCTAGTTTCATTTTTACGAGCATTTCCACTCCTGCTCATTCAGCATTATAATATCAACTTTCTGGCCAGCTGAGCTGCAAAGTCTACTATCACAAAACTCATGACCCAGTTTGGAACAGGCCCTGGAGCACAGCTCATTCCTGTGATAATTTCAGCGTAATTTCACCAGCAATTCTTTCTTCAGCAGTGTAATAATTATACCATTTATTGAAAAAAAAACCCAAAACAACAGCTTCCTAGTCCAAAATCATGCTGCTTAGCAGTTTGAATGCAAACCCTCAACCTGAAAGGATTATGCATCTCTAAAGACATTAGACAACTGAAAGTCACTAGTCAGAATTGTAGATAAAGCATTGTTGCAGAAGGACAAACAAACCAGTTCTGCAGAAGTCCCACACAGCCCAAGATCCTAAGCCATAGAAAGATACTAAGTCAAGACAGATTTTAAGTAGCACTGTCTCTTGATTAGACTCTATGTAGACTTACATAGGCTTTCTCTGACTACTGTCAGTCTGTATTCTGCTTGGGGCAGTTAACGGCCAGCCAGTACACCGGAATAAATATTGCCAAAACTGGTGCCAAGTTACATTACATAATTAAACAACAGGTGACAAACCCAGATCCTTACATCACTCCTGGATTTCTCCACTCAGATGCCAAACAACAGTTCCTATAATCATTTGGCTAGTGCTCAACAAACTAGTAATGGGAAGTAGCCATTCCTTGCTAACAGACTTCAGTGCAAAATCGGTGTCCATGGTAAACATGTTCCTTCAGCTTCATTTATATCACCATAACATACCCAACTTCGAGTGTGACTCTAAGCTCAGGAGATTCCCAGTTCACCTCAGAAGCAAATGACAGTCTTAAGACAGTAGCTTAGCTAATCAGGTAACAGTCTTCCAGCTCTTACTAGAGTCACTCCTCAAGCTATGCCCAGTTAGAAGCTGAAGAATTCTTTCTGTATTCAAGTGAAGAGAATTTCACAGGCAGAATGCAAGTAGTTTGAGTACTAGTCATTACTGTCCATTTAGCTGCAGATACAGTTATCTGATGCAGCCATGCTAGTAAACAAACTACCTTAAATGCAGGAGGAAAATTAGAGTAATTTATTAGTTTATAATTAGTTTACATTAATAAAATAATTCTACGTATTTTTAAGTCTTAGTTTTTAGACTGAATGGAAGAAGTCTTGCAAATAGTCAGTCTTGCTCCTAAAAATTTGTTTCCAGACATAAATCAAATGCAAATAGCATTTTAGTTCCTTCAAAGACCATGCTGACACTCCACAACATTGTATGACACTGCAGCCCACTCCACCCCCACAACAGCAGAAACTTCCCAGATGTTGTTGTTCAGCATAGTTTGAGGTAAATTTGGTTAATTTCTTCATCTGCCACCTTAACACTCAGCAGCAGCACTGCATTGCCCATGTCTCCCACTCCTAACAGACAGGATAAAGCTGCACTGTTGCCACAGCATCTCCTTGGATGTGATCTTTTCAATTAGATTATGGTAGCCTTGAGAGAACTCTATTTCCATTAAAATAGAGTGAAAAAAAGCACACAGCTCACTTTTGATAAAAAAGTTTGTGGCTTTGACTTTCAGAAGCTAAATTCAAGCATCTTGACTGTCTCTTGACTGTCTCATACAAGCTGTATGAGACAGTTGTCAAGAGCCTACACCCTTTGGCTACATTTACAGTCAGTGGGAGCTCTGGGCTATCACAGTAAGTAGCATTCATGGTGGATAAAAAAAAAGTATTATGATTTTCTTAAGGCAAGAGCCTGCTGTTGTTTAGTACAAGAAACTGGCTCCAGCAGTCCACTGTTATTGCAGAAACCCTGCCAGTGGTTTGTTTCCATCCCAACATCTGACATAAGCAGCTACCTCTCAATTTCCTACAATTATAAAAAGTGAGAAAGCAGGAAAACATGTTTTAAACTTCAGTTTCTAGAAGTTTAGATTTTTGCTGGGTATATTACTGAAGGAAAGCTTCTTTCCCAACTGCAAAATGTCAGACTGAAGATTGTTATTTTTCTAAGTTTCAGTTCTTTCCATCAAAACAGAGTTCTACCTCCCCTTTTCT
>VZTN01028290.1:122968-136643 GCA_013400515.1 Erpornis zantholeuca
ATAAGCATGTATCAAAACTCCCTGGCATCACATGCCTACCTGGATCACAGCCATCTGTCCTACAAAGATTAGTTACTGTTCCATTTGATTTGGTTTGTTCTGCACTCTACTAGAGTGCAATCTCAAAACATGACAATCAAGGCCTGCACTGTATGCACTGAAATACAAGGAGTGCAAGACACCAGTTAAACTAATATACTAATAAGAAGCACTATTCCAGGACTTGGTTATTTTATTTACACAGTAATAAATAACAATGGCAAACTAGTTCAGTACCTTTGGACCACCCTCTTGAACCTACTTTAATTACAAACCTTTACAAAAAAAAAAAACAGCTGCTCAAGGGTAAATCCACTTTCCTTGCTTTGGAAGTTTCTTTCATCCAAGCTGTTCTACTTCTCTGTCTCCTTAGTCAGTGTCCTTGGAAATTCTTAGCCTTCCAGTTATCCTTTCCTGAATTACTGCTTGAAGGAACAGTTAATGTTTGTAAAGATGCAGTAACCAGGCTGTAGAACAGAAAAATGGTCACCTGAATCATTGCATTTTTATTCTTAGTAGAGGAGTCTGAAAATATGTAACTGGTAGTATGTCGAGGGCCTGGGCCCCGGTTGGGATTGGAACTGGGGGTTCCAACCCCTGTCCTCTGCCCTGGGGCTTTTCTTCCTTTGGTTTGTCATGTTGGAAAAAATGCAGCAAGAGATCTTCTTCAGCTGTTTCAGAGTTGTTTATTTGTCTTATCAAAACCTCGGAGGGAGAGACAGCATCCCCCGAGNTCTCTGTGGTTCACTAAACAAAAATCTCTTCACCTATCTGGTGCATCCAGGTTCTCTCAAAAGTGGAGGGAGCTTCTCCAAAAGCCTAGGTCGCTGGCTAGGCCACTTTTGAGGAGCTCTGGGGCTATAAAGAAACCACCAGAGGAGCAGGAGAAGCTTTCAGGCTTCCCTGGACTCTGACAGTAGTAGTGTCTAGAATGGCTTTTAAAATCATAATCTACTACAGTTAGAGCAGACTTACACTGTTATGCAAGACTTGTAGTAGCAGAGAAATAGAGAATTAGTGCTGATTGTGCATCCCTAAACACATCCACACTGAGTCAGTGTTTAGTCATGCCTCCACCACAGACTTCAACTATTAAACTGTGCAATGCTGAAGTCAACTACAGGAAGAGCAGATTTGATTCTTTTCATGGTGGGGGGAGAATCTGCAGCTTCAAACCCTGGCAAACACGAAGGACAGGAGATTTGAAACTGTTCAAGGACAAAACATTTCAAAAACACATTCATCAGATCAAGAGCACCACTTTGCAAAACATGGCACAGGACAAGGGCTTTCTGAGCAAGTTACACTTTCAGTTCATTTTCTGTCTAACTTGATTTGATCACAACAGTCAGTTACAAGATCCAATCAGTAAGTTACAAGTCAGACTACTATAAACATTCTGAATTGTAAATACTGTATCCAAACTAGGTCTTGAAAAAATTGGTTAAGAGGAGAACAGGACTTTCAAAAGCAGCTCAAGTTCAGCAGTACTCAGATAAACTTCCCCAATCCCTTGAAACCAATACTATTCTTAACACTGCAGGCACTTCACAGCCTGTGTATTTATTTCCTTCCCCACACTGGACCTATGCAGTCAAGCACCTCTGCAGGTCTGCAGAACTCTTTCTGCAGAAGATACAGGAAACCACCCAACTACTGCATTTCACAGTATCTGGAAGCATGGCAAGGCATTCCCTTTCTACAGCCCAAGAAAAAACCACTGCACTACAGAATCTCAAAAAACTAGGTATACCTTAGTACAAGTTTAATAATACTGATTAGAGGCAACAGGCCACTGAACATTAAAGAACAGAACTAAGATGACAAAGGCTTTTAGTTTGGTTTTGCTTTGATGAAAGAATTCTTTAACTACTTGCACTAATACGTCCTGTAACAGGTATTTTATTATAGTTCTAACTTTCAGTTGGAATATCAATGACCTCTCTGCAAGCTCTCACTAACCATAAACAGATGATTTTTTAGTCTTGGTGACAAACCAAATCAAAATGGGCAGCACAGAAGTCACTTTTACTGCTACAAAAACAAAACCAGACAAAATAGTGTTAACACTTTATTTCCAGATCACTGAATATTCTGAGTTCAAAGGGATCCACAAGTATCATGAAGCCCAACTCTTAAGTGAACAGCCCATACAGAGATTGAACCCACATGCCTGGTGTTATTAGCACCATGTTCTAACCAAGCATTCTCAGGGTTGCCAAAGAGATATTTCCAAAAATGTAGCAAGTTCCTGGATACCAATATGCTTTGCTGACAGTATTCTAACCAAAGTGCTTATCTCTTATGGCACTGACTTTACACTGGGCGTATGGCTCTGACGTGTGTCACCAGTCACTGGATCAGAGTTAGCTTGTAAAGCTTAAGCCTTGTCTCCTTAAAGGCTTTAACAACTGAAGCTACTGCACAGAATCTGCTTGAGCAAAGACCTTCCTTTTGACCCATTTATCAAGAAAACTATGTTTCAACTACAGTAGAAGACAAATGATACCTGGAACTGGATTGAGGATTAAATACATGCTGTAGGATGGTAATATAACTGTAATTTGTTCTATGTTTGCTTCCTGGAATTCAGAGAGAGGACTGGCTTTTAGCCCATAAATAGTAGCAGGTATTTCCATGCCCTCAATTCAAAAGTATTGACTTGAACAAGCCCAGCCTGAAAAGCTTTAGTAATAAGGAGAGAAGAGCTAATAAAGAGTTGTGAGAAACAGCATGCAAGGGTATTTACACTTAAAATGTGACTTTTGGTTCACATTTTTCCTCAAGAGGTATGTACAATGAAGTAGTTTACCATATTACTTTAGCTGGCAGTCTAGCTCATTATGCTAGATTTAAATGCTGCACATTCATATTGTGATCATCTAGATACCTTCAGATGAGATGAGTACTTTATCAAGTTTTCTTTGGCTAGAAGAAGCACTTGGAGGTTTATACCTTACTGCATTATTCCCAATTTAGCTTATCCTAAGCCTTCAAACACAAAGGACACCTCAAAATGGTACAAATACACTGCCTGATGCTGCTGATGGAAAACAAATTCTCAAGAACCTGTCAAAACCATGACCCACTCAAATTTGCTATTTTAGCACAGCAGGGTGGCATTTTCTATCACTTATTTCTGAACAAGACATTTGACTTTCATTGCTAGGCTGCACTGTAGTGGCACACTGCCACATTGTGTGCCTTATAGTGGTTGCTACAGTGGAAAGCTTTCTGTCATCACCTTGTCGAGCCTGCCAAGAACAGACTGTTATTTAATGCACAGACTCAGGCTCAGAAAGTCAATACTTTGGCCAACTGTCCATCTGTGAAGTAAGCTGCCCTGCTAGAAGTGGTGCATGGGGTCTACCTGCAGCACTCCTCTCAAGACTCCTTAAAAGCTTGTCAAAGCACCATGCATTTACCCCAACACACAGCCACCCTGCACAGAGACACTCGCTGCGACCAACTTTCCTAAGTTCCAAAATACTACTGACTTGCTTAAGCAGAAGGGTACTGCTGAACAGTCTACCCAAAACTTTAGAGTTCCCCATTAGGCTTTCTAACTTCCACCAGAACTTGATGAGTACAGCATTACGAGAACTAAAGCATGAAATTGTTCCACTTGCTGCTTTACAGGCAACAGATATGCTTCAACTGCAGTACCAGTAGAAAGCTTGCCAATGAAAGCTTTGGGGAAACTCTGCAGTATTTCACACACATATATTTTGCAAGATACTTTTTATCAGGTATCAGTTCAAGAGTCTGCTAGCAAATTCAGTCTTTCCAAAAAACCTTTAAAGTTAAGCTTTGAGATTCAGACAAAGATAGAATTACAGAGTCTGTAAACACCACAACAATGGTACAAGTCTAATTGTCTCAACTCAAACTTGAATTTCAGTGTCCTCTCTGACAATGTTTTGGCTTAGAATGATCTCCAGCTGTAACGTGAGGCTGCTGTCCTTTAGCTTTCACCAGAATTTGGCAGCAGTTAAGCCATCCATTTCTGCACACTTAACATTTTACTGTTGGTGTTACTTGAAGACACAGCTCTCCAGATATGAACTCACACAAACTTTTCAGGTTTGTTCTGCTGCTACTACAGGCACTGCGGTGGGAAACTACACATCAGCTGCTACTTTCTTACTTTCTGTAACCACAAGCAGTTGTCAAACCATAGTGGCCAGCTGGTGGCCATTGTCAGCCACACTCCAACAAGCAGCTTATGGTGCTAGGCCTATCTTTCACAAATACAATACCACAGCAATTCATGCTCAAATTCTTCCTCTGTGCTGAAGTTTGCATATTAGCAACACGGTCCATGTTCTGTTGAAAAGCAGTTGATTGATACAAGTTTAGACAGTGAACATAATTCTGCATGACTTGTATTACCTGCTCTGTAGCCTTCCAGCACACAGAGATATAAAACTCAATTTTACAGTTGATGGTAGCTATGAACTACGTGTACAGCAGTGCACAGCTGGAAAGGGAGTGATGAAAGAGACAGTCCTGTATACAGGCATGTACAGATGCAAGCAATGAGGGTGGAGGATGCAATGTTTACATAGTATCGGTCTGGAAGGAAGCACAGAGGAAGGTCACAGTACTATCGCAGTGTGCGTTTGTTCAAATCATTCTTGGTCTTCATTACAACAGCAATCCAGAATTTTCTACCCCAAACAGCAGGTGGGCTAAGACTAACCTGTCTCAAAGCTTGGTTTTTTTGCTTCCCTTTCTGATGAAGAACTTCAGTTGAGTATTTTTAAAAATTGTTATTTTTTAATCACCAGAAATTTGACCTAATTCCCAAGGCCATATTATGGCCAAGTCCCTTTTGTATCATTTTCCCAGGATCCAGCCATTCCAAATGCTCAGTCTCATGGAAAGAAACGTCATCAGGAACTTAAGGTGCAAATACTTTCCAGCAAGGTAGAATTACATCTTTCTTCTACATGGGTTGCTAGGGTTCTGATAAGGGCAGTGCAATGCAACACAAATCTGCAAGTTCTTGTTTGACCTCACGCAGAGGCCAAACATAGACTACAAGTGTGCTAGTTTATTCTTCCTGCTCCATTGATACATCCTGAAACACAGGAATAGCTACTGCACACAACAGTTTATAAGTATCAGAAATAAAGAAGTATCCTCCCTAGTAGTTTTAGATTTCAGCTGATTTTGCTTTTTAAAGTAAGGTTACACTAAGCTGGGGACTTAGACCTTTAAAACCAGAAAATCCACACAAGGTTAAGTCTTGTCCAATGAATTTTAGTGACCAAGGCAGCAGCCCTCAGCTGTATCCTTCCCCGCTGTGAAGAACTCCAATTGCACAGAACGAAGCTTCACCCTTTATTACTGACTGTAACAACTGACCAGGTTCAATCAGCTGTAACAGAGTAAAGCTATATGAGGTAGCAGACTCAACCTCAAACTATAACCCCCCCCACCCCCACACACAACTCTAAGACATCAGCTTTCTCAACCCAGCTTATTTCTGGCAATGTAGACCAAAAAGGATTCCCTGCTTCAAGTCCCTACCAGCCACAGTCAAGGACTATGCTGTAGACATTGCATTTTTTAACTGTTCCTCTGGGCTCTATTTATGAACACAGTAATGACTTCACATAGCTTTTCTCAAGCTTAGCTCAAGACTACTAGCCTTCGAGGCAAGTCAGTAAACACAGCCCTTCCAGCTAGGAAGGATTACTAAGAATAAGTATTTGACAGCAGCACATCGCGAGAAACAGCCCTATTTATTAGGCACTACAATTTTATTCCAGGTACAAAAGAAAACATTAAGCCCTCTACCATACACATGCACCTTATCACTTTAGCTGGCTCTGATCTAGCGCGTGTGCCCACTAGACTTATTTACACCTTCTCTATGTACATTTTGAGGCCGCTGGAATCCTGAACTTGACCTCTTCCTCAGGGCAGATCCACCCACATTACTCCATCTCAGAGAGCTGAGAGTTTGCCTTCCTCTGTTTACCTGGAGACAGATAAGCAATTGCTCACAGTACAGCGATATTTCAGTCTGACGGCAAGCTGTACACAGCAGAGCCGAAGGAGCACTTGTCCTTTGGTTATCTGAAACGAGCTGCAGCGCCTTAGTTACCAGGTGCCCGTCACAGAGTTATCAACCCCAGGCCGAGGATGGACAGTCTACTGCGGCTCTGCCACTTGCCTCCCGGCGCCGCGCACCGCAGTAGCCGTGACACGGGTCCTGAAGGACACAGCGGCGGGAACCCGTCACCGCCACCCCGGCCAGCCCCGGGCAGCACGAGGGCCCGACACCGCCAACTTGGCTCCGGGGTCGAGCCGGCGCTGCCTCACCTTGACGCGGATCTCGTAGGTGGTGAAGCGGCCGCGGCCCACCCCCACCGTTTGCGGGTTGCCCACGTCGATCTCCAGGAAGTTGCTGGGCGGCCCGTAGGCGTCGTTGAGGTTCTGCGGTTTGCTGATCAGCCGCCGGGTGTCCGCGATCGTCTCGGCCATGGCGGAGCGGGCGTCTTCTNGCAAGGCACGCTGGGCAATGTAGTTCTTGAGGGCCGTGCTCCTCCCTCATGCCTGGTGCGGTAGCCCGCATTCTGAACTACACATCCCGGCGGGTACTGCAGGCGCGGCGCTATGGCCAGGAGAGCTGGTTTGTCGGGCCCGCCCGCGCCCTCGGCCGGGTGCGGGGGCGGTGGAGGTGATGGTGGAGTTGGGAGGGCTGGCTCGGCTTTTCCCGCAGATTCCCATCTTTCGGGGAATGAAAAGACTGGGTGGAAAATGCTGTATATGCAAGGTGTTAGGCAAAAGGAATCAGCCCGGTGCAAACGTAGGCTAGAGGAGATGCCCACCAAAAGCTTTGTGTTGAAAAAAATTTCTTAAGTCACTGACCCAAGCTGCAATCAAGGTGATGGTGTTGTTTGTAGTAGCCTTAACCTTTTAAAACTTACTGCAATTTTAGCAAATAATACACATTTACATATTAATAACGGGACCAGATTTTATGTTCTCATATCTTGCAAAGCTAAAGAGTTCATAAAGGATAGGAAAGGAAAATTGTGTTTACAGAGTGAGTTATTAAAATAACTTGAGAGAGACAGAAGGAAAGAAAATGAGAGAAGGGGAGAAGCAGAAGTGACGGAATTGTCCCCTTCCAAGACAGAAGATCTTTATTTCTCGTTATCTGATTAAGTAGGTGGTGTGTTACTATAAAAGAAACATTTCCCAAAGTAGGTGCAATGTTTGCCCTCTTGATGCACCTAAAACCTTAGTGAATAGAAATTATATTAATCCATTATTATTTACAAATTGCTCTATCATTTTGGAGAACTTCCAGATTTTTTAATACCTGTTAAAAATACCCCTCCAATGATTAAATGCATATATCACTTTCCTTCCTTCTTTTCTTAGGAAAGCGTTCTAGTGATGTTCCTTTACTATTCAGGTAGAACGAGACTGTGTGAAAACTACTGATATTTTTTCCAGAAATCTGTGTGGGCAATAGGTGAAATGACAGGCTGCACACAAATCATATCCAAGAGACACAACATTAAAATCTGGCAAGTTTAGTTAGCTGTTGTCTGTGTTAATAAAAAGGTAATAAGAAAGCAGAGATGATTCCAAGAGACAAAAATAGTTCATCCCCATAAGCAGTATATGGGTGGTTTGCTTGGTAACTTTTCTGTGAATTTCCTTGTCATCACTCCTTCAGTGTTATTTCTCCCACTTACTAGACCACCTTGCTTTCTTTCCACTAATAGCTGCCAACTATTCACTTTATAATTATTAAGCTGAGAAAATTAAGAAATTCTCAGAAATTAAGCTGAGAACAGTTTTACAAAGCAGGAGTGAAGGGGAGCTTTACCTGAGTTATACTAGTTATTAAACTGGTTGTGTAGCAAGGCAAGAGAAGATTCATTCATTCTACTGAGATTGCATAGGCATCTGGAAAAGCTTTTGTTTGTTGCACAACCTATGCTGCCACATCTGACTGCAAATGTGAAAAAGAAACAGAGCACTGGTGTCGTCTTTACTATAGTATGTTGTCTGTCTCCTGGCCAAGCCTGCTTTCATTATCTGTTCAAAGCAACAAAAAAATGTCCAGTACTGTATATTTGGGAAGTTGCTGAGTCTGTCATGAATCAATAATTTGTTCTCATGTTGGGTAGATACTAAGAGTGAGGCTTAAGTTGAATGCTTTTCTCACAGCACACCATCTCAGCACCACTATTCTGTCTGCTTTTCCTATCAGGGGTGACTGGTGGTGGAGAGTCTTGCAGAGGCTACAGGGAGTGGCTGTTTTCATCCCCTCTTGTCAACATCATTGGTATATAAAGGGGTTGCAGTGATGTGTCCCCTCTCTGTTTTTCCCATTGAAGTCAAATACAACTCCTCTGACCTGGGAGACAAAGGGGAAGACACCCAGCTTTATGACTAGCGCCCACCTCACATCGCGTGAAAGCATAAATGCCACACGGGCTAATGAGGCAAGGAGAAGGAATGAAGGTAGGGGAAAAGCAGTGTTCTGAGGGCCTCTTTGTTTCCTTCCAGTCCTCAGAAAATGAATTTGTTTACTTCGAATAGTGTTCCAGATTTTTTTGTGATCATGAGACTGGAGTCATGCTATCTAGTTGTTTCTTCTTGCTAGAAAGGTTCTTTTCTCAGCATGAAGGTGAGCATAAACTCAGAAAACAAGTTTTCAGTTCTGCTTCTGACATGCAGTTTGGGCCAAATTTCAAATCTGAAGGGAGAGAGGTCAGCTGTGTTTATAGGTTCAAAGGTTAGATCAAGCATTTAGACTTGGACACGATGAGCCTTCTGGGTCCCTTCCAAGTCAGCATATTCTGTGACATCAGTGAAAATCCTAGTGAACCTAAATTCTTTAACAATCAGATATTCACTGACTTGTTATTACACCTTGTTTATTCAACTATGACACAAAGATTTTCTGGCATAACTTCAAGTGGCAAAATCTATATCAGAGTCTCACAGCATGGATCCATAGAAGCAGTATTAATGGATGATTACTTCTGGAATTTTGTACAGCAATACTTCTCCAGTAGTTTTTGGTTTCTTTCTTTGTTTTTTTAAAAGAAAGAGTCACATTTAACAGGAAATGAAACCAAATCTCTCCATTATCCAGTCAGGACTCTCCAGCTTTTCTGACAAGTGCCCAGGTTAGCACATTTTTGACAGCACAGGCATATTTTGTCAGAACTCGTGGGGAATGCTGACTCAGGATAAGGCAAAACCCACAAGGCATTGAACAAATTGTGAAATGCCTTGTGTGGAAAAATTACTTCCTGATCCCTGCAGTATCTGCCAGTGCTTTGAAATATGGTGTTTGAATGTCTGCATTGTGCTCCTGCCTGCAAGATAATAATAAGCTTCTAAACATAATTTGCAACACTGACGTTTATAAATACATACATATACTGTGAACTCTTATTCTGAGAGGTACTGAGTAGTGTCTGTGTAGCTGAAATACTGCAGTGAATTTCTAACACATTGAACTATTTGAGCTGACTGAGATGCAAACAGTAAACAGCAAAAATGGTGGTAAGTCCATAGTTTTGGGAACATTTATGTGGCTTTATTAACCTGAGGCTTTATAAGCAATGTAGACTTTTAAGTCTATTTGACTGTCTCAAAATAGATGAGGTTAATATCAAGTCTACCCCCGAGTGTTTTGACATAATCCCAGGAAAATGACTTTTGATGGAAACTGTGTTGATGGAAATTGGAAGGGACCTAACTACTCACAAAATCCATTTTCATAGAGTAGGCTGAATGGTCAGTTCTATATCAAAAGTGCCTTTGTTTGGGAACCAAAGATATTTCCCATGGTGGGAATATCCTGGAGCCTTGCAATCAGGTAAACCCAACCCTCCTGCAGAAACTCGGAATGGTTCAGGCAGAGACCCAAAGACTCTTGGACACATGCATCCCCATAGGGTTTGGCACATCCAAATTTCTAAAAGCAGTGAAGTTATACCACTAGAGGCCAGAGGAGAGTGGTTTGGAATGGTTTGTTTTTACCATCTGGAGTGGTTTGTTTTTACCCATCACTTTTATTCCTTTTTTATTCCTCTTACAGACCACTTTTGGCTAGCTGGCAGACTAATAATGCAGCAGGGTTGAACAAGTGCCAATTTGATTTCTACACAGTTTCAATGCCACATTTTTGAAGGTGATCAAAGGCAGAGGTACAGAGAATGAAGGGTACAAATGTACCACAGAATGGATCTGTACCTGTTAAGGGATATAAACCATGGTAATCTACAGAAAGGTACTTGAAAGTCCTGTTTGTCTAGGTTAACACCAAACCTTGGTTCTGCCAAGTGCTTACAGCCAAAGGACAGTGAATTCCTAGGATGTGCAATCCGGTGCATGGTGGCATTTCAGTTGGCCAGTGTATAGAAGGTTCACAGCATTGCAGAGGGTTTATTCATATAGGTAGAAGATGTCCAAATAGATCCAAATGAGAAGTTTTTCTCTGCTGCCTTGCATAGCAAGGTTAAGAAAAAAACAGTTACAATTTAAATAAATCAGATGTTTTTGCTGAAGATTATACTGTCATTTTCTCCAATTATTCTTGACATTTCACCCATTCATATTGTGATCTGAGTTAATAATGGAAGAAAACCCAGCTCTTGTCGCCTTGTTTATTCTTTGTTCTCAAGGAGATAAGCTGTTTATAAAGATAACTTATTTGTTATTTAAATCACTTTTTCAGAATTTGTTTGTTTCCTTGTTTGAGTTTCTAAATATATTGCAACAATTGTGATGCATCTTTGAGATGTCTATTCAATTCACTATGATTTGTACTGGAATTCATTCCTAAATGGGCACAGGTGTTGATAGCTATAATATGCTGGAATGAGTCAAAACCAATAAATGCCCAATAGAGGAAAGATGAAAGAAAATGCACTGAAAACAGCTCTTTTAGGATGTGATAAATAGGCACTTTAATTCACTACTTAATTAGGTATATAGCTCTGAAGATGTGTCTGGAGTAACTACGTATTTTAAACAGCTGAACATTAGTTAGTGTGTAACTTCAATTACTGCTAATATTTTCAAGATCATAAACATTATTTTTAGAATTAGCAATATCATTCAGGATATAATCAACTTTGGTTTGCAAGCTATTCTACAGTTCCCTAAAGCAACACTTTCCAATACTTTTGTAAAAAAAAAAAGTTCATTGATAGTCTGTGAAAACTACTTGCTCACTTTCCCATGTTGCACAGAAATTTAATGCTAGAATAAGATAGAGAAATTCTGACATTGCAAAACCAAAAGTCAGTTTAAGCACTTCCTTTGTGCTTTACCAGGAACAGACACTTTCTTATCTATTTCTTGCGCAATGCGCTCTGCAAGCAACATCTCCTGGAGCCCCATCCTGACCTTTGGATACATATCTGACAGGAATGACAGGATGGGCAATGAACAGGTTAGTGTTATGGTTAGTGATTCCCAAGTGCCAGTGCCCTTCTCTTGGAGTGAAGGCTTTTTGCGTTGTGCCTTTTTTTCAAAAGAACTTTTGTCGTTGCATTGGAGGTGCTTGGATAAGGCAGTCAGGTACCTACCAAAGGGGGAAGGTGGTCAGCATTCTCCTGTGGAGTTCTCAGGAATCACATGTGGGTATCTGAACTGATACCAAAGCCAAGGTTTACTGTGCTAAGCAGACACCAAGACTAAATCAGCCTCTAGGGTTTGCATTATGTCCAGAGAAATCTGTTTTTATTTTAATATATTGTTGCTGCATTTCAAATATATGTTCATAGGCATAAAAGTGATATTGATAGACATAATATTGCTGATGTGCAGATAGGTTGTAACTCTGGCCAGGGATATTTGTCCTTAATATTTTACAAATATCTGTTCTTAGTATTTTATGGTCCATCTTTTTAGAGATAAAAGCAAATAGCACGAGATAGAAATTATCAAATGCAAATCAGTTGCCAAAACTCCCTGACGACAGCTGTGGCATCCAATACAGGCATGGTGCAGCACAATACAGATGACAGAATCACAGAATAGTTAGGGTTGGAAGGGACCTCTGGAGATCATCTAGTCCATGGCAAGGTCACTTAGAGCAGGTGACAGAGGAATGCATCCAGGTAGGTTTTGAATGTCTCCAGAGAGGGAGAATCCACAACCTTGCTGAGCAGCCTGTTCCAGCACTCTACCACCCTCAGTGTAAAGAAGCTCTTCCTCGTGTTGAGGTGGACAAAGAAGTTGTTTGGAAACTGGAGTGCATGGGTAGGGCAGTAAGGTGTTGTGTGTGGCTCCAGGTGGGTCTGGAAAGTGGATTTGTACCAAGTGGCTGGAGCGGCTGTGGGGAGTGCGGCCCTGGGGCAGGCAGGCAGGCAGGTGGGCTCCTCAGGGGCTCCCCCACTGACTGTGCCGCAGTTTGTGGGGGTAAAGAGAGGGGGAAGGAGCCAGGGACCAGCAAAACACCTGGGGGTGCTGGTCGACAGCAGCTCAACATGAGCCAGCATGTGTCCAGGTAGCCAAGAAGGACAATGGCATGCTGGCCTGCATCAGCAAAAGAGTGGGTAGCAGGAACGGGGCAGTGATTGTCCCTGTACTCAGCTCTGGTGATGCTGCACCTCAAATCCTGTGTTTGGTCCTGGGCCCCTCACGACAAGAAGGACATTGAGGGCCTGAAGCGAGTCCAGNCTCCAGGTGGGTCTGGAAAGTGGATTGGTACCAAGTGGCTGGAGCGGCTGTGGGGAGTGCGGCCCTGGGGCAGGCAGGCAGGTGGGCTCCTCAGGGGCTCCCCCACTGACTGTGCCGCAGTTTGTGGGGGTAAAGAGAGGGGGAAGGAGCCAGGGACCAGCAAAGGACCTGGGGGTGCTGGTCGACAGCAGCTCAACATGAGCCAGCATGTGTCCAGGTAGCCAAGAAGGACAATGGCATGCTGGCCTGCATCAGCAAAAGAGTGGGTAGCAGGAACGGGGCAGTGATTGTCCCTGTACTCAGCTCTGGTGATGCTGCACCTCAAATCCTGTGTTTGGTCCTGGGCCCCTCACGACAAGAAGGACATTGAGGGCCTGAAGCGAGTCCAGAGAAGTGCAGTGAAGCTGGTGAAGGGTGTGGAGCACAAGTTGAGGGATCTGGGGTTGTTTAGCCTGGAGAAAAGGAGGCTCAGGCTCCTCTCTATAGCTGCCTGAAAGGAGGTTTTAGTCAGGTGAGGGTCGGCCTCTTCTCCCAGGCAACCTGTGACAGGATGAGAAGACACAGCCTCAGGCTGCGCCAGGAGAGGTTTAGGTTGGACATCAGGAGGAATTTCTCCACAGAAAGGGTGATTAGATATTGGAATGTGATGCCGAGGGAAGTGGTGGAGTCACCGTCCCTGGAGGTTTTTAAGAAAGACTGGACGTGGCACTTTGTTCCATGGTCTAGTCGACATGGTGGTATTAGGTCATAGGCTGGACTCGATGATCTCCGAGGTTTTTTCCAATCTAATCAACCCCGTGACTCCGTGACTCCGGCGGGAGCGGCTCGCCCAGCACCGGCCCAGCTCGGACACCCCACAGCTCCGCGGGACTCCATTTCCCAGCGCGCCCCGCGCCCTCGCCGCCACCGCCCCCGGGCCGGGAAGATGGCGGCCCTTGTGTCGCCCTTGGCTACTGCG
>VZTN01028291.1:0-28886 GCA_013400515.1 Erpornis zantholeuca
ATCCCAGTGTCCATCCCACTGTTCCCATTCTGGTTTCCCATCCCCGTGCTCCCATCCCACATCCCCATCCCAGCCCCAAAGGCTCATCCAAGTGTCCCTCAGGGCTGTCACTGACCCTTGGCTCAGTGTCCCTCAGGATGGTTCTGTCCCTCAGGGCTGTCACCTGCAGCCACCCAGACCAACTGCCCTTCCCAGGTTCTGGCACCCAAAAATCCAAAGAGCAGCACTGGAGTCCTTGGGAATCCCTGGTAATGCAGAGAAAGATCCACAATTCCTCCACGAGTACCCAAATCACACAGGTCCTGCCCAAGTGTCCCAAAGCCACCACAAACGGTGGCACCTTCTCCCCCAGCTGGCTCAGACGAGGTCAGCTGGGGGTGCTGGGCTGTGGGGGGGCTGGGTGAAGAATCCCTCAAGGATTCACTCCCATCCCAGAGGAATCAGAGCTCCCAAGTGACCCCAGAGCCTCTGGCCCTGCTCCACGGAGCTGTGGCTCCAGCCAGGGTCTGCTCCCCCCGGGCTGGGGCAGGGCTGGGAGCTTCCCTGGGATGGGCCCAGCTCCCCCCGGAGCCCCACAAGAACTGACCCAGATCTCCTCTCCCAGCTCTGAGGAGGCTCAAACATTCCCACGAGGGCTGGGAGAGGAACAGGGGATCGTGGCAGAGCTGGAAACAAAGCTCCCTGCATTTCCCTGGCACACAAAAGGGTCTTCTCCATGCTCAGGATTTTTGCTGTTTTTTCAAGGGAACCCAGGAGCAAGGAGGGCTAAAATCACTCTTCTCCCTCCCATCAAAACCAGATTCCGTTTCAGTCCTGAGCTCAAACCTTGGCTGTGAACAGACTCTCCCCATCCCTCTGCCCAAACTCCAGGCTGGCAAAATCCAGCCTGGAATGAGCTGTGCAGGCAGCAAATCCCAAACCCCAAAACCTGCCCAGGGCCTGCTCCAGGTGACAGAGCTGGGCAGGTTCTGCACATGGCAGGAAGGTGATCTCTGGATATCTTCCAGAGCTCCTGAGAATCCAGGGCAGCACAAAGAACTTGGCTGAGACTGGACATGCAATTAAAAGGGAAACTTTATTGAAGGACTCACAAGAGACACAAAAAGCATAAAAATTCTACCCAAACCACACTGCCAGGACAGGGCTGAACATCAGCACAACAACTGGGAGCAGGTCCTTGGAGTTATTTTCCTAAAAACTTTTCCTATCGCAGTAACAACAATTTCCCTGGCAGGTTGAAGACCCATTTTGGCAGGAACAAGGAGGTTTTGGAATGGGGCATCAACTGAACCATCGCTGAAGGAGACTGCAGATATCACTAAATACCCTGAAACAGGGAGTGGTAAACAGAGACACCCAAAAATAGGGAATTTATCTCCCATTTCAGTGGGACACACACGGAACTTGAAGCAGTTTCAGATCCCTCAAGCTCTGGGCTTCATTTAAGGAAAGCGAAAGGGTGGGGGAGGTTCTTGAGGAGTTATTTTGCTACAAAAAGCCTGAAATCAATCTGTCAATGCTGCCTTTGGTCAGAAACAGCTTCAGTCAGAGGAGAATGCTGAGCCCCAACCCTGAGCCCATCTCCAGAGAAAATGTTTTCTTCCTGGTATATTTAAAAAACCCAACCCAGGGTGAGCCCTCAGCAGGGGCTGAGGAACCTGAGGGATTGGAGTCTTCCAAATCCTGCTAGGAGGGAGAGAATCTTCTGGTATTTTGCAGAAATGTGGGATTTTCCTTTCCAAGGGTGAAATCCAGCCCGGAGCAGGGGGTACCAAGCACAAGGGTAACAGCAGGGATACCCCACCTGCATCCCGGGGTAAATTTCACCCCACAGGCTTGATCCTGCTCCCAGAGGAAAGGTTCAAATCCAGGAGTGCAGGATCAAGCCCAGGCAGGGCAGGGGCAGGGCCTCAGCACTGCAGGAGTTTCGCAGCCAATTCATCCTGCAAAAAGCACCAAGACTTTTCTTTCCATGGTTTCCCTCTCTCAGGTGCTGGGAATGCCAAGCTCCATCCTCGCAGTTACTTCCTGACGCTCCTCCGGCTGGATGAGGTGGTGGTGATGGTGTAGGACTTGGAGGAGCCTCCAGAGGAGAATCCGAGTGCTCCGCTGCCCATTCCCGATCCCAGGCTGAGGCTGCCCCCGATTCCTCCTCCCAGGAGTGCGCTGGAGCTGGAATATCCACCCCCACCGCTGGAGCTGACCACGGCTGGGATGGGAGAGGAGGGAAGGGAATGTGAGCACCTGGAACCTGTACCCAGCTGGGCACCCTCAGGAAAGGCTCCCGGGGAATCCTGGAATGGTTCGGGTGGGAAGGGACCCTAAAGCTCCTCCAGAGCCTGGCAGGGACACCTCCCACTGTCCCAGGCTGCTCCCAGCCCCGTCCTGGGCACCTCCAGGGATCCAGGGGCATCCTCTTGGAAATCCATTCCAGGGCCTCCCCACCCTCCGAGGGAGAAATTTCTTCCCAATATCTCATCGAAACCTCCCTTGAAGTCCTTCCTTCTTGTCTTGCACTCCATCACCCAACCCAGCTCAGGATCCCCTGAGCTTGGAGAACCCACGGAGAACCCCTAGAAAATCCATGGAGAATCCCATTTCACAAACACCCTCAGCTCATCTCCTGGTGCCCCAAAGCTGTGGGAACGTGGTTCCCCAATTCCCAGCAGGAATTAAGTGGCTGAAAATTAGAGCCGCTGGTTTGGAGCATCCCTTGAGAGAGCAGGTCCTGCCCAGGTGAGGATCCAGCACTTCCCAAGCTGGAAAAACACCACCTGTGCACTGATTCCCAGCCCAGGGAATGCACTTCCCATCAGTGCTTTTCTATCCATGGCAAAATGGGAGAAAGGAAGATCAGCACTGCCCCAAGTCCAACCCCATCCAGGCTTGGGAGGGACTCGAGGCCCAGGGTGCTCCCACTGAGGAGGGGCTGATCAGGGTGAGCTGGGGCACTCTGAGCCCCCTTCTCCACGGCTTTAGGAGGAGGTGGAACTGCTACAAACAACAAAATCCACTCACAGATGTTGACGCTGCCAACTCCATCCCCAGCCAACCTGTTGGGAAAGACGAAGGGAAGAGGAGGGATCAGGCTCAGCCTTCCTTGGTGCTGGGGGTTGAGGAGGACGAAGGCAGGGATTTCCTACTCCAGCTGTACCTAATCCAGGGAAGACCCCTGGGCCCCCCAGGGCTCCGTTCCAGCCCCACACTGACCAGCTCTGTTATCGCCCCTGCGGGGGGGACAGAGCACTGAAGTCCTGTCCTAATTCCACAGGGATTCCCACTTGGAAATGTTCTGCCACAGCATCAAACAGGATGGAAACCAATTTTTTCCTTCTTTGCTTATTTTCCCTGTATTTTTTTCCCCAGAATTTGCCAGTTTGGCTCTTCAGCCAAAGCATTTCCAGGACCAAAACTCAGTTTTTCAAAGGTTTCCTTGTTTGCATTTCCTTATGGATATGGGAATTGGGGTCTCACAGAGTCCCCAGGCAAAGGGAGCAAAGGGCTGGATCCTTCCAGGGGGGGCACAGGGAATCTTTGCTCCCCCCACGTGTCCCACCTGCTCTCCTCGCCCTCCAGCAGCTTCCTGTAGGTCGCGATCTCGATGTCCAGGGCCAGCTTGACGTTCATGAGCTCCTGGTACTCCCGGAGCTGCCGTGCCAGGTCAGCCTTGGCTTTCTGCAGAGCAGCCTCCAGCTCCTCCAGCTTGGCCCTGGCGTCCTTGAGGGCCAGTTCCCCGCGCTCCTCGGCCTCGGCCACAGCTGCCTCCAGCTTCGCTCGCTGCGGGGGTGCAGNAGCCTCGGCCACGGCTGCCTCCAGCTTCGCTCGCTGCGGGGGTGCAGTGGCCACGTCAGGGGGCTGCTGATCCCTGGGGGAGGATCTTGTGCCCCAAAGCTCTGGCTCTGCTGCCCAGTCCCCCTTCGTGGAATCTGGAGCCCAACTGGATCCCGGGGACTTCACCCCTGCCTGGTTTTCTGGGCACTGGATGAAGGTGGAAACTCATCTCCTTCCCACGTCTCCCAGAAGGAAGACCAGGTTTCTGTCCACGGGCTACACTTTTTTCAGGTGATCCTCAGTTTCCCAGTTCCCCACATCCCACAGATCCCTTGGGGCTCAGGAAAGCTCAGGTTTTCTCTCCTACTTTCCCCAGAGCTCGTTCAGAGGGGGGCAGTCCCTGGCCAACTGAGATGTGGGCAGGTGTGTGCTGGAGCACACCTGGAGCTCCTGAACACCCAGACCCACCCCAGAGCAGCCCCAGGGAGCCCCAGCTGTGCCCCCACAGCTCCCAAAGCAGCGTGTTTGGCAGGAAGGGCTTGCAGGAGCCTTTGTGCTCCCAGCCACTGTCCTGGCAGCTCTTAGCTGGTGCCAGACCCTCCCTGCCCTGAAACCAAATAATCTGGGATGAATCACCAGGTTTATCTGGAGCTGGGAGCTCCAGGCCAGGCCTGAGCCACGGCCCTGATAAAGTGATAAAAGCCCAGCAAACAGAGCTCCCCAAGCGCTGTGTGTGCCCAAAGATGGTGTTCCCTGCTGGGAAAAGGGAGTGGGCAGTGATGCCAGGGACAGCAGGGCACGAGGGTTGTGTGGGGGCCCCTCCGTGTTCCAGGGGCGATTTCCACTCGCCCTCCCCCAGATCCACCTTCCTGGCAGGATCACCCTGCTCCCAGCGCTCATCCTCCCCAGCAGAACTCCAATCCTTCAGCACGAGCAGTGCAGCCCCCCCAGGATGGTTCTTACAGACCATGGAATTGCAAAGGTTGGGAAAGATCTCCGAAATCACCGAGTTCAAGGTGGTGTGTGCCACCCAGAGCCCTGACACATTCCTGATGCCACACAAGGGCAGGGGAGGGGCAGCTCCTCACCTGGGCCTTGGCGTTCTCGATCTCCCCCTGCATCCTCTGGATGACCCTGTTGATCTCCGTGATCTCGTTCTTGGTGTTCCTCAGGTCGTCCCCGTGCTTCCCTGCTGTCACCTGCAGCGCCTCGTACTGGGACAGAGCAGTGAGACACAGCGGGAGGGGTCAGCACGGCAGGGAAGGGGCAGGACAGAGCCCCCGGCATGGCACGGGGACACAGGTGCTGACAGAGCTGGAGATCAGGGAATCCTGGAGTGGTTTGGCTTGGAAGGGACCCTAAAGCCAAAACCTGATCCTTCTATTCTTTTAACTATATTAGCAACGTGAGCAGAATCTGTAATTAAGTTGAAAGGCCCCGGAAAAAGTTGAAAAGCTCTAACTACAGCGGCCAATCCCACAATTTGAGGAGAACCCTCTACTGTTTGAATGTCCGATTCTCAGCTTTTGGTTGTTTGATTCAACCATACTATTCCTGATTTATGTGTTTTTCCTGATCCAGCAGTGAAGAGGGTTACAGCACTTAATGGCTCTTCACTTAACAAGGGTTTTTCTCTCAAGCTTAATTTTGCTTGCAATAATTTGTGGCCTGGATAATGAATAGAACAAATCCCTGGAAAATTTAACAATGCATTTTGCAAATCATCTGAATTTTGCAATGCCTAATCAAGGTAATCTTTTTTCAGGGGCAAATAAATGACTGCAAAATTCTTGGCCTGCTAAAGTTAACAATCCAGTTCTGGATGGGACCTCCCACTGTCCCAGGCTGCTCCCAGCCCCATCCAGCCTGGCCTGGGCACTGCCAGGGATCCAGGGGCAGCCACAGCTGCTCTGGGAAATCATTCCAGGCCCTCCCCACTCTCTCAGGGAGGGATTCCTGCCCAATCTCCCACCCATCCCTGCCCTCTGGCAGAAGGAAGCCATTCCCTGTCTCATCACTTCAGGCCCTCTCCAGCTCTCCTGGAGCCCCTTTGGATGGGGCTCCAAGGTCTCCCTGGATCCTTCTCCCCTCCCAAAGCTCACCTTGCTCTGGTACCAGGACTCGGCCTCGGCGCGGCTGCGGTTGGCGATCTCCTCGTACTGCGCCTTCACCTCGGCGATGATGCTGTCCAGGTCCAGGTTCCTGCTGTTGTCCATGGACAGCACCACCGAGGTGTCGGAGATCTGGGCCTGCAGCTCGTTAAGCTCCTGCAGGAAAACCAAGCCCATTAATCAGAGAGGTTTCAGGGCCCTTCTTTTGAAAGCAAATTACAGAGAGAATCCAAGAAGAGAAGGGAAAGAGGAGCAGATAAGAAGAATTCCATCAAAATAATCATTAATTAGGAGGGAACCAACCTTGCAAAGCCCAGAACAACAGCCAACAGAAGAGCTGGAGCTGTTTTCCCTGCTTTGGCTGCTAGGCCCACTGTTATCCCATTCCTTGGACAACAGCCCAGCTCTCTGCAGAACCTGGAGGGGCCAAATGCCAGCACCTCTCCCAGGGATGTGTGTCCAGCTCAGGCAATCCCTGATCTTGCAAACAACGGGAGGAGGACGGAGCCTGGAGCAGCAGCTTTCCTTCACTCCTCTCACACAGCACCTCCTCCCCCGGCACTAAATCCCTGCAAACCTTTTCCTGTTTTCACCAAAAGGGCATCCCAAAGATAAAGTCTGTCTCATTATGTCTGCAATCCATCCATCCCTCATCCTACACAGGGAGAAATCCATGTGACAATCCACGGGAATTCTGAGGAATCACTTCACTTGCAGGTTGAGTTCTGCTTATGGAAGGAAGGACTCCAGGAATCCATCACCTGTCCCACGCTCACTTCCCCAGCCAGCACTCCCTGTTCTCCCCCTCCGAAGGAGCAGAAGGGTCCTCACCGCCTCATGGAAAGCCCTCAGGAAGTTGATCTCATCCGTCAGTGCATCCACCTTGGCCTCCAGCTCCACCTTGTTCATGTAGGCAGCATCCACATCCTGGAAAAACGAGGAATAACTCACTGAGATTGGGGAGCTTTGACGTCTGAGCCCACCCAGCCTCTGGTGGCTTCCACAGGAGTTCCCCAAACCAGCTCTGGTGTCCCTGTGACACCCCAGGGCCTACAAATCATCTCCCAGGGCATTGAATGCTGCTGGAGTGCAGATCCTGAGAGTCCTGGGGTTTCCCCGGATCCCTGTTTGCAAGTTCAGTGTCAGGTTGGACATGGAGACCTCAGGAAAGATCCCAAAGAAAGATCCCAACCTCTGGGGAGGCATCATCTCTGATACCCCTGCGATCTGACACCTCTTCCCTGCGCATGTGGAGACCTCAGGGCCTCCCCTGAGCTGCCTTTGGCAGGTGTGGGATGGAATTCTGCCCCTCAGAGCTTCAGCAGAGCTGGAGTAAACTCTGAGTAGGGCACAGAGTAAACTGCGAGTTGGGGCAAACAGGGGGAAGGGCCGAGGACCAATCCCAGGGAAGAGCCGTGCCTGTCCCATCCCTGGAAGTGTCCAAAGCTGGATGGGGCTTGGAGCACCCTGGGCCCATGGAAAGTGTCCCAGCCCACGGCAGGGGTGGGAATGGGATGGACTTTAAGGTCCCTTCCCACCCAACCCCTCTGAGGATTCCCTGAGCCACGACATTCACCTTCTTGAGCACCACGAACTCATTCTCGGCTGCCGTGCGCTTGTTGATCTCATCCTCATACCTGCGGAAAAGGAGAGATTCCTGTGAAGTCAGAGCCTGGCTACAAGGAAAAGCATCCCTGTGAGAGGTTATCCCAGTTCCCTTCTCCATCCCTCCATCTCTCGGAGCCAGCTCAGCAATTCCCCAGGGCTGCTGAGCCGGAGGTGCCCCAGGTCTGCTCTGGGTGAGCTGCTCCACACCACCAGCACTGCCTGGAGAGCATCCTCTCCCTGCCCTCCTGTAATCCTCAAATTCCTGCTCTTCAGCAGATTCCTGCTCCTCCTCTGGGGAGGGCCCAGGCTGTGCCCCCACTTTGTCACCAACCCTTCGGGGAGCAAATACAAAGCAAGAGAGACACAAACAGATCCCACAGACTCCTCGGGGCTGATCCCAGTACTGGCTGGAGCTGCTTCCACTCTGCACTTCCCTGCTCCAGACCCTTGGGAACATTTTGCAGGTGTTGAACACATGGCACTGTCCTGGGAACTGCCAAAGGTGATCAATTACTCTCGTTCTTCTCCAAAGCCTCCCCAAATTCCAGCCTTGCTGGCTGCCCTTCTTTAGGTGCTCACCCCCAGCTGAGAGGCTCGCCTGAAATCTCCGGGGGTTCACCTGAAGATAAAAATCCCTCTCCATGGATTTTACAGGGCCACCACTGATTTGCAAACCTGGATGTTGGAGCCCACCTGGCCCTGTCTGTGCACTCCCAACCAGCCCAAACATCCAGCCCCAACCTGCTTGGGGCCCTGGGAGTGCTGATAGCCACCCGAGAACAGAGCAGGAGGCACTCTGGGTGCTCGGGAATCGCTGCCAGGTTAAGGCTCTGTATTTACATGGGCCCTGCATGGCCAGCGCTGGAATTTGCCTTCCAAAGCAGGAGCTGCTTCACCTTCCCGGCCTCCCTGCCCCTCCCTCCTGCTCCGAGCTGGAATCACTCCCATCCACACTGGGATCAATGGACGTTGCCCCTTTGGAGGTCAGCGAGCTGCCGGTGTTATTCCAGACAAATAACTCCCAGGAAATGACGCAGAGGCACCACCTCCACACTCAAGGGATCCGCAGAGAGAGGTAAAAACACTGAATTCTTCTGGAACGATCATCAAATTCCTCATTTCCAGGGGGAAGCTCCACCAAGCTGGTCAGTGAACCGGTACACCATGGAATCATGGAATGATTTGGGTTGGTAGGAACCGTAATGCCCAACCCATCCCACCCCTGCCATGGCCAGGAACACCTTCTGCCATCCCAGACTGCTCCAAGCCCTGGCCTTGGGCACCTCCAGGGACGGGGCAGCCACAGCTTCTCTGGGAAATCCATTCCAGGCCTTCCCTATCCTTACAGGGAGGAATTTCTTCCTAAATCATCCAATATTGTCCCGAGGCCCCTCTGGAAGCCCAGGACACTCTCACCCCTCGGCACTGAGCCTCGTGGGCAGCACGATCCCGGCTGGCTCCACACCCTCTCCCACTGCAGCTCCTGGGTGAGGGCTGGGTCTCATCCCTGGAGCCTCTCCTCCCCCAAATATCACCTGGGAATTCCTATGGAAACCAGACCTATGGAAAAGAGGCCCCAGGCCCCCCCAGAGCACATCATGGTTTAGCTTTTCCATTTATGAATGAGATTTTCTCCCTACGAATGGGGAACGGCAGGTTCTGCATTCTAGTTATTGCATCCTAATTCTGCTCCTAATTCCAGCTTCCCCTCTCCCAGCACACAGAGGGTTTGGCTTTCCAAAGAAAGCTGAATGAATAAATGCATGAGTCCATGGATTGAATCCATGGGAAATGTAACCAAACTTTGGGGTTTAATCCCTCTTGGTGCAAACCAGCTCCGTGCAGACATTCCAAGGCCGACTGTGGATGGAATAACGGAGCTGAAATAACTGGGCAGGGCTGGGGAAGCATCATTCCCAATCAGCTCCTCGGGAATCTCTGGGTATTGACTCTCCCTAAACACACCCTGGGGATTATCAGCTCTGTTTGTTTGCAGTTCCTGCCCGATCCAGTTTTCCAGCTCCGTCCTATTCTTCCCTTCCCTTCTCAGAGGCACTTTCCAGCTAGGCTGGGCTGGGCCAGGCTGGGACAAAGGCCACCTTTCTTCTGGGGCTCCTCCCAGGTGACACTGAAAAGCCATGGCAGAACTGCAGGGCAGCTGCTCCATTCCCTGCCCGGGGAATGAGCCGGAGGCTCCTGCGGAGCTCTCGGGGCTCTGGCTGCCCCAAAGAGCCACGTCTGACCCTGAGGAGGCCCCAGAGCACCACCTCCAACCCCAGGGAGCCCCAAAGTGCCTCTTCCAGCCCTGGGGAGGCCCCAAAGCAAAGCCAAGAGGATGGAGGCACTGGCCCATGCAGGAACAAGGTGCCAGAAACAACGAACAAGAATCCACGCAGATTCCCTGGACTAAAGAGCTCATTCCTGGCCAGAAAACATCTCCCTGCCTGGTGTGGGAGCCAGGGACATCTGTGCCCTGCTGGCAGCTCCACCACCCTGCCAGGGGGACACTGATACTTTACTTGGTCTTGAAGTCCTCCACAAGGTCCTGCATGTTCTTGAGCTCTCCCTCGAGGCGCCCCTTGTCCGCCAGGAGCCCGTCCAGCTGCCGCCGCAGGTTGCTGATGTAGGTCTCCAGCATGGGAGTGATATTGCTTCGTGTCGTCTTCTGCTCCTGGAGGAGGCTCCACTTGGTCTCCAGCATCTTGTTCTGCTGCTCCAGGAAGCGCACCTGGGAGGGAGAGCAGGGATCATTTGGGATGGTGGGAGACAGGGAGGATGGAAGGACTGGGCTGCAGGTGGAAATCCTGTCCCAGGAATTTGGGCGTTCATGGGAAGCACCGGAGGAGGGTCACGGAGACTTTGGTAAAGAGGTTGGCTGCTCTGGGGCCTGGTTTGTGAGTGTGAGGCTTTGGATGAATTAAAGAAAATCAGATTCTGCTGGGCTGACACTTGACAGAAACCGGCCCCAGACCTCAAACCCTCCAATTGCTCCAACTCCGGGGTTGGATTCCTCACATTTCGGGGATGCCAGAGCGGGATTTACACAAGGTCAATTAGTGCAAGAGAGCCAAGTTGTGCAGGGCAGCATAAACATCCTGCAGGGCAGGCTCTGGTTCAAGCTGCTCTCCTGGGACAACTCCCTCCAGGAGCCTCTCCCTCCCCAGATTTGGTGCTGGGGTGCAACCCCAGGTAAATCAGGGCTGCAGAGGCAGCCCGAGCAGGGCAAATACCTGTTGGCAATGCCAGCACAGCTTTAATACATCGAATAATAATTATTTGATTGCAGTGGGCAAATCCCACCACGTTCTCCAGGACTGATCCTGTTGGCGACTACACCAGTTTTGGTCCCAGCTGCCGTTCAGCACCCCCGGGGCTCTGAGCCAGCCCAAGCCCTCACCTTGTCAATGAAGGAGGCGAATTTGTTGTTCAGGGTCTTGATCTGCTCCTTCTCCTCCTTGCGGACCCTCTGGATGGTGGGGTCGATCTCCAGGTTCAGGGGCGTCAGGAGGCTCTGGTTGATGGTGACCTCCTGGATGCCGCCGGGGCTGAGGCTGCCCCCGAGTCCCGCTGCCCCATAGCCGTACCCCGAGCGGACGCTGAAGGAGCTGCCCCCTCCCAGGGACACTCTCTTGCTGGCGGAGCCCAGGTTGTAGAGGCTGGCGCTGCCGAAGCCGCCGGCGCGGCCGAGGCCGGAGCTGCGGGAGGAGGACACGGAGCTGACCCGCACCTGGCTCAGGGCTGGCCCGGCGGCCGAGCGGGAGCTGAAGGTCACGGAGCGGGACATGGTGCTGCGAGGGCCGGTCCGGATCCCGCACTGCCAAAGCTCAGCGAGGCTGCGCTGGAGCCCAGGGGAGTGAGAGCGCTCCCGCTGCCTCCCCTTTTATCCGTTAGAAAAGCTGGGCTTGGCCCAAGGGCAAAGCAGGGATCATTTTACTGCTCGGAGCTGGGTGTGCCTGGCTGCATTCCCACCCTCCGGCAGCAGAGGGGAAGGGCCGCGGGGAAGGGACAGGACACACCTGGCGCCGTGTCCCCGCTCGGTGCCACCTGCGGGGCCAGCCCAGCTCCGCTCCCGCTCCCCGCGGAGTGCCAGAGCCCAGAGCGGAGCTGCACCGAGCGGGGGGACGCGGGGAACACTCGGGAGCTGCGGGAGGGTTCTCCCCTGGGCACGGCCCAAAGCTGATAAAGGGCCCCCGGCGCCAGGTCCTGCCTGTTTAATATAAACCCGAGCGCTGCCGGGGCCCTGCCAGCGGCACCCAGAGCCTGGGGGGATCTGTTTGCCCTTCCCGCTCCTGCTAATGCCTCAAAGAAATCCTGAAAACCGAGGTGGGACAGGAAGGTTGCATCCCACCCAACATTTAGTGCGCACTCAAAAGGAGACAGGATTGAAATCCTGGCTTTACGTTCTGGGTCCCTGCTTGAATTTTGGGGTTCTGTGAAGAAAAAGCAGAGAAAAAATTTGGTTTCAGGGTTTTCACCATTTCCAGATAGTCCAAGAGAGCCTCAGTTCTTTACTATCAGGTCGTAAATTCCCCAGGAGATTTCAAAGTCTGGCCTGAAAGTGTCACCCTTCGGCTTTTCTGTCCCCAGGACAGGGAGATAAGGCTGGCTGCAAACTCGGCCTGCTCAGAATCCATCCCTGCTGCTCTGGGGGAGAGGAGAAGCCGAGCTGCTACGGGAAATTCTCTCTTTAAAGAGGGAACAGGGGGAATTCGAGCCAGGAAGAAAGAGATGGGGGAGGATTCCTGCCAGCCCTGCACCTGGCTCGGCTCCCATCACAGGTTGGACTCGATGATCTCAGAGGTCTTTTCCAGCATAATTGATCCTGGGATTACAAAAATAATCCACTGAGTGTAAAAGAAGTGGAGTGTTCCAGACAGGCCCCACGCCTCCCCTGGGGCTGGGGGACAGGACAGGGGTCACTCTGTCCATACACAGCCAGGATGTGTCCAGGCAGTGTCCAGCCTCACACGGACAGCTCCTGGAATGGCTCTGGGTGTTACCTGGATCTACACTCCAGAGCCACAGGAGGAGCAATCCAGGCAGGTGAATCCCAACCTGAACCCCAAAGCTGCTCCCAGCAGCCTCCAGGAATCCCAGTTCGGCACTGGGAGCTGGACTTCACGCTGGATTTGGGTGAGGATGAGGGTGAGGCTGTCTTCCTGCAAAGCTCAGCCTTCCTTCCCTGCACCCCGAGCAATCCAGGGGGGATCAGGGAGCCTCACCCCTGCCTGCTGTTCCCAGTTTTGCTCCATTCTCCCCTCCAGGTGAATATTCCCCGTTTGAGCCCAGGCCGAAGCCAGGTGGGGCAGGGCAGGACGTGGCCACCAGAGGTGTCCCAGGGTTTGTTGTGTTGTTGTTCCATGGCAACCCTGGGATTGTTCCACAACCGCTCCGACCGGTAAATTCCTCCCAGCCCTTGTGAGCGACCCCAGGGGTTGGGGTTTGGTGGCACCGAGCTCACTTTTGGCTTTTGGGGAAGTGAATTCCCTGCCTGCCACGCTGGGAGTCACATCCTGCCTGGCCCTGCACACCCAGGACTGGCTCGGACGCTCCCAGAGCAGCCAAACCCCCACAGAGGATCAATCCCTGCATGAGTCCTTGGGAAAACAAACCAGGCTCACAAGTGCAGCTGGAAAGTGCCAGAACAATATTAAGAAAATCAAATATTGTCATGGAAGGGGAAAACCTTTGCAGGTGAGTGAAATTATGTGTTGGGAATGTGTTCTGGTGGGGTTTCCACAGCTCCTGTGTTATCCCAGGGGATGCCTCCTGCTGCCGTGTTGGGACTGAAAAAAAACAGCTCTGTTTGCACAGGCCCTGTGCAATTCCTGTGGTGATTCCTGACCCACAGCACTCTGGCCCTGGATCCCACATCCCACACCTCGCAGTGTCTGGGGGGCTCCAGACTGGGGAATGGATGTGGGATATGGGGATCAGTCTCCAGGCAGGGGAGGCAGGAGGCTCTGGTGACAGTGACCTCCTGGATGGGGCCCTCGGTGCTGTCAGAATCCCAGAATCCCAGAATCCCAGGATCACAGGATCACAGAGATTGGAAGCACCCTCCCAGATCATGGAGTCCAACCTGTGACCGATCCCCACCAGAGCCACATCATCATTCCTTGGATACCTCCAGGGACAGGGACTCCCCCACTGAGTTGGAACATCCTTTCCATGGAAAAATTCCTCATGATGTCCAAAGAAATTCTCCTGACCTCCACTGGCAGTGCCAAGTTCTTATTCTCGCTAAACCCACCCAAAATGAACGGGAACACAACAGCCCCTTTCCCAAGGGGCTGGGATCTCCCCTGCTGTGATCCCAGATCAAAGCAGCCTCACTAATCATNGGGGGCTGGGATCTCCCCTGCTGCGATCCCAGATCCTCCTCCCAGGATCAAAGCAGCCTCACTAATCATTCAGTCCACACTAATCAGTTCTAATTCACTAATCAGAATTCCCAGCTCATTGTAATTCCTGTGAACAGACTGGTCCAGAGGGAACTTGTCCTCCTGGATCCTGAAGGCAGGTGCTGGATGTCACCAGACAGGAGTTGGCCCTGATGGTCCTTGGGATCCAGCTCAGGATATTCCAGGCCTGGAGGCACAATCTGATGCACAGATTATCAGGATGAGGTGGCTGTTTATCAGGGTTTTATTGATTCCAGGCCCTTTTCCTGTGTCACCAGGCCATAAAGGCAATGGAATGACGCAGCTCCAGCCCAGACCTCGGTGACAGGGAGTGCCCTTTCCAGCCTGGCAACAGCTGCTGATCCGCAGGGATCATCTGTTCCAAAGGTTGGCACTCGGGGCCCTGTGTCCCATGGGATGTCCTTTAATTGGTGCCACTCCCCAGGCCCTGCAGTGACTCCTGTGAGCCCCCAGCGATGGAATCCTGGAGCAGTTTGGGTTGGAAGGGACCTCAGAGATTATCCAGGGCAATCCCCTGGCACGGACAGGGACAGGGACAGGGACAGGGATGGGGATGGGGATGGGGACAGGGATGCCTTCCACCACCCAGCACCGCCCTCCCACCCTTATCCCACACAAATGGAACTGAAATCCTCCATGGAGCAGCTTTTCCGAGGGCCTGAGTTCCCTGCCATGGCCTCTCCTTGCTCCAGTGCCTTTGGCAGAGGCCATTGGATTGTTCAGGCTGCAACTTCACCTGGATTTACTCATGGAAACCACATTTTCCTCCCCACTTTTCCAGCCCTGCACCGGCACAGGAATCAGGGCTCTGCCGGGTCCGGGCTCACCCAACTAACTCCGAGGCTTCCAGGAACTCCTCGTCTGGGAATTCCTCCTGCTGCAACACAGCAAAGCCCAACTATGAATTATCACAGGGACTAGCAGGAACAGAATCCTGGGATTGTGGAATCCTGGAATGGTTCGGGTGGGAAGGGTCATTAAAGCCCACCCAGTGCCACCCCTGCCCTGGCAGGGACCCCTCCCACTGTCCCAGGCTGCTCCCAGACCCATCCATGGCCCTGGGCACTGCCAGGGATCCAGGGGCAGCCACAGCTGCTCTGGGAAATCCATTCCAGCCCCTGCCCACCCTCCCAGGGAGGAATTCCTTCCTAAATCATTCAATATTCTCCCTAAGTCCTGAGGGCCCCCAGGGTGCCCAGGGCACTCTCTCAGCTTGCTCGGGGTGACAGATCCAGCTCCGTGTTCCCAAGGCTTCCCACAAGCTCTCAATTCCCTCCAGGAGTTGCACTTCACCTCTCCTCTGGCTCTGCCCACCCTGCCGAGGCTGGGCAGTTCTTGGCTTGGCTCTCAGCCACGCCTGGAAGCTGCTGGCCCTGAAATCCATCCCTGAGGAACAGCTCCTGGAGCTCAGAGCTGCCCACTTGTCCTGTTTGCTGCAAGCCAAGAAGCCAAAATCCCAAAGGTTTGGGTAGAGCACAGAACCAGTGACCAGCACTGCCAGGACCTGGGGAGCAGGGACAGGACCAGGACCTGGGGAGCAGGGACAGGGCCCAGGAACAGCCAGGACAGGACCCAGGAATGGCCAGGACAGGACCCAGGAATGGCCAGGACAGGACCCAGAGCTGCTCCAGGGAGGGGCAGGCTGGACACTGGGAAAGGCTCCTCACCCCAGGGAATGGTCCCGAGGCTGCCAGAGCTCCAGGAGCATTCAACAGCGCTCTCAGGATTGGGATTTTGGGACTGGGGGGATTTTGGGGTGTCCTGTGCAGAGTCAGGAGTTGGAATCAATGATCCTCAGGGTTCCCTTTTATCTCAGGTTTTTCCATGATTCTACAAACAACCTGGACCCCCCCCCCCAAGGAGCTGCTCCCCCTGGAATCCCCCCAGCCCCTCCCAGTGCTCAGCACGATGGGGCTGCCCTTCCCCTGTGCATGGAGCCCCACGTTCCTCCTCCCTCTCTGCAGAGGAGCTTTTCCACCCTCCCTGCTCTGCCCACCGCCAGGAACTCCTGCACACACCAGGAAACCCAGCCCAGGCTAGGATCCTTCCCAGGGATCCTTCCCAGGACATGGAATGTGGCCTGACACATTCCCAGGTTTCCCAGTATCCCAGCTGTGCACATTCCCCTCTCCAGCTCACTGGACAAGGGCCTAAAGCTGTTTTTTCCCCTCTCCCCCAAATTACAAGACCTTGTGATTACAAGAAATCCCGAAGGAATATGGATAAATATGGTTGTAATTATGGATAATTGTCCTTGCCTGGATAATTTGGACATGAAAGCTGAGAGTCCCTCCCACAGCCAAAGCCTTAAGGAAAAACAAACAAACAAATTAAAACTTCAGTTCTCAGTGCTGGGGTGAAACTGCCAGCGCTGGGAGTGCTGGGCTCAGTTTCTCTGGGAAGGACACATCTCAGGAGAGGATGGAAAGCTCCTGTGCTCCCCTCACAAAATCCAGCCCAGGCTCCAAGGGCTGATCTGATGGAAACACTGTGAATCCTGCCAGGGACAGAGCAGAGCCCAGACACCCTGAGCTACAAACACACGGAAACCCAGGATTCCTGAGGTGGGAAAAGCCCTCCCAGACCATCAAGTCCAACCTGTGCTCGATGCCCCCAGCCCAGAGCTCTGAGTGCCACCTCCAGGATGGGCACTCCAAACTTCCCTGGGCAGCCCCTGCCAAGGCCTGAGCACCCTTTCCATGGGGAAATTCCTGCTGCTGTCCACCCTGAGCCTNCCCCAGGGAATGGTCCCGAGGCTGCCAGAGCTCCAGGAGCATTCAACAGCGCTCTCAGGATTGGGATTTTGGGACTGGGGGGATTTTGGGGTGTCCTGTGCAGAGTCAGGAGTTGGAATCAATGATCCTCAGGGTTCCCTTTTATCTCAGGTTTTTCCATGATTCTACAAACAACCTGGACCCCCCCCCACAAGGAGCTGCTCCCCCTGGAATCCCCCCCAGCCCCTCCCAGTGCTCAGCACGATGGGGCTGCCCTTCCCCTGTGCATGGAGCCCCACGTTCCTCCTGCCTCTCTGCAGAGGAGCCTTCCCACCCCCCCCCGCCCTGCCCACCCCCAGNCCTTGTGATTACAAGAAATCCCGAAGGAATATGGATAAATATGGTTGTAATTATGGATAATCGTCCTTGCCTGGATAATTTGGACATGAAAGCTGAGAGTCCCTCCCACAGCCAAAGCCTTAAGGAAAAACAAACAAACAAATTAAAACTTCAGTTCTCAGTGCTGGGGTGAAACTGCCAGCGCTGGGAGTGCTGGGCTCGGTTTCTCTGGGAAGGACACATCTCAGGAGAGGATGGAAAGCTCCTGTGCTCCCCTCACAAAATCCAGCCCAGGCTCCAAGGGCTGATCTGATGGAAACGCTGTGGATCCTGCCAGGGACAGAGCAGAACCCAGACACCCTGAGCTACAAACACACGGAAACCCAGGATTCCTGAGGTGGGAAAAGCCCTCCCAGACCATCAAGTCCAACCTGTGCTCGATGCCCCCAGCCCAGAGCTCTGAGTGCCACCTCCAGGATGGGCACTCCACACCTCCCTGGGCAGCCCCTGCCAAGGCCTGAGCACCCTTTCCATGGGGAAATTCCTGCTGCTGTCCACCCTGAGCCTGCCCTGGCCCAGCCTGAGGCTGTTCCCTCTCCTCCTGTCCCTGTTCCCTGCCAGCAGAGCCTGACCCCCCCGGCTGCCCCCTCCTGTCAGGGACTTGTGCAGAGCCACAAGGTCCCCCCTGAGCTCCTTTTCTCCAGGCTCAGCCCTTTCCCAGCTCCCTCAGGAGTTCTCCAGACCCTTCCCTGCTGCTCCAGCCCTTCCCCAGCTCTGTTCCCATCTCTGGGCTCGCTCCAGCCCCTCAGGGTCTTTCCTGAAGTGACATAATCCAGGCTGACCTGTCCCAAAACACAGAATCATCAGGAAATTCTCCTTTCTCCATCCCTGTTTCTCCAGGTAACCCTTCCCGAGGGGAGGCTGCTCCTGGACCCCCCCTGATGGTCCCGTGTCCCCATCGCTCCCTGGCTGGCCTTGTCCCTCCCAGGATCCCACATGGCCCAAGCAGCAACTCCAGAAGTGTCCCTGCTCCCACCAGCTCCAAACCCGTGTGGCCTTTCCCGAGCACTTGGAAGCAGTGAGGGAACCGCAGGTCCTGGGAGCTGGAATAAACCCAGGACAGAGCTCAGGATTATTGCAGACTCAGGGGCCCGAGTCCTGCCCGGGCTGGAGGGAATGGTGCAAGGAATGGAGGGAGATGATCCAGCAGAGTCATCCCAAAAACGCTCTTATCAAAGCCCTCCTCCCTCTCCTTGGGCAGGGTCAATGGCACAAAGCCACTCCCTGCCACTGGATCCCATTTCCAAATCCAGGAAGGATTAAGGTCTCGCTCTCCCCAAAACACTCAGCTCCCATCCCAATCCCGTTTGTGCAGCCCTTGGCAATGGGAACTGTGGGCAAGGACTTGGGGTCTCAACAACTCCCACAGAATCCAGCGCCATCCTCACCCCAGGCAGGACACGGGGATGGAGCTGCTCCTCACCCTCTGCCTCCAGGGGGAATTCCAGGATCTTTGGCATAATCAAATGGATTTGTTGCCCAATAAATGCTCCTAAAGGAGACAAATACCATGGAAAAAGAACTTGGAGACAAACTGTCCTGCAGGAAGGACATGGGAGAGGCAGGAGGAGAACCTGTGTCATCTCCCTCACTCCCCACACACTGAGGGACATGTCACCAACGTGTGGCTCCAAAAATTCCTTGGAACCTCACAAAACCCCATCATTTTCAGGGCAAACTGTCCTCCTGCTCCAGAGGGTGGACAGGAGCAGCCAGAATTCCAGAGGTGGCAGCCCTGTGTCCAGGAGGATGAGGGATGATCCCAGGGTTTGTTCACCTGGGACATTTGCTATGTGCAGCCTCAGGAATTTAAGAGATTTGACTGGTCACAACGGGAGGCTGAAGGATTCACAGCTCCAGGCTGAGAACCCAGAGCCCCCTTTGGGGCAGGAGAAGGAGCAGGAGAGCCGAGGGGCTGGGGAGGGAGCAAAGCCTCCACCCCGTGAGTCACTGTGTGCATGGAGGGATGGGAGCAGAGCAAACAAGGAACATTTTACGAGGATTTTACAGCTGCTGCAGCCCTGGAATTATCCCTGCTCCAATGGGCCAGTGTGGCTCACAGGGCTTCTCCTGCAGGAACTACAGAACCAGGGAGACCCGAGCTCCCAAATCTGGGATTTTGGGCTTCCCACCTGTCGCTCCAGGGAGTTTATCTCACCATTTTTATCTCAGCAGCAGGAGCTGCTCCAGGGCCAGACTGAACCAAAGATGGCAGAGTCGGAAGATTCCAGAAGGAAGGTGCCGTTCCCTCCTTTGCTCTGGTCTCCTCCGGGGTGGGGACCTGGAACCAGGAAGGACAGGGGGAGCAAAGGGCAGGATTGCAGCCTTGGAGCCGCCGATGGAGCAGAGGGTGGGGCCCGGTCTGTCTCAGGCCCCTCCTAATCAATGCACTCAGCGCTGACAACAATAATTACAATTTTAATTGTAATGATAATTGCCTTGGACCCACCCACACTGCCGAGGACATCCATGCCGCCCTGGGAGGGGAGGGATGAGCAGGTCCAGCATTCCACGGAGCAGGGGCCACACCTGGAACCCTCCTCCCCACACCCACCTGCATCCCAAACCCAGCTCCAGCCTCGAGCTCCACCTGCGGCACTTTCCGCCTCCCATGGGAGGAGAGAGGCTCAGCAGGAGAGGGAGACAGGGAAAAACAGTGCCAGGAAAAAGAGCAGGTCTCCGTGATGCCGAGGAGCTGTGGCTGCCCCGTCCCTGTCCAGGCCCACAGGGACACTGGGAGATGTCCCTGCCACGGCACTGGGTGTGCTTTAATGTTCTTCCCACCCCAACCACTCCGTAAGCCCAAACTGAGGATGTTTCCTTCCTGCACTCCATGGGCTCCAGAGCTCCTCAGTGCAGGGAAGAGCTTCACCCACCCCAAAAAAACCAAGGCAAAACAAGCCCTCCAAGGCAGGACGAGCTCCCGGTTCCCGGAGTGCTCTGGGTGTGACTCAGTTCCTCAGAATCTGAGCCCAGGAGTTAAAATTCGGGATGACTCAGCCCTGGTCCCTGATTTTACAGGGATTACAGGGTGGCCCCGGCACACGTCACACACGTGGGGACAGCCACAGGCCTCGGGCCACGTCAGCCTTGGCCCTCCCGGGGCCAGGAGCAGCAGAGCAGGAGGAGATTCCTGCTGATTCCTGCCTGCCCCCAGGTGCTGGCTCGGGCCTGAGCCTGCATCCCGAGCTCCAAACCCACCAAGGGCACAGGCTCCTGGCTCTATGCCAGATTTCCCTCTGGGATGCATCGGGATGGGCAGCGGCTCCAGGAACCCCCCAGCCCCACGAGTGCCCCTCTGCAGGAATCCTGGCACTGACCCCGGGCAGGGCTGGGGCTCGGCCCCTCTGCCCCTGCCCCGCAGGGATTTGGGAAAAGGTCTCCACAGAAAAGGCTGTGAGCAGGGCAGGGCAGCCCCATCCCAGGAAGTGCTCAGAGGGACACCTAGGGACACGGCTCCGTGGGCATCGGGTCCAAGCTTAACCCTGGAGGTCTTTCCAAGCACAACAGTTCCATGATTCCAGGGGTTAGGAAGCAGGACAGGCACCCCAGAGACACCACGGTGAGGTTTGGCCGTGGCCACACACCCACTCTGCACAACCAGAAAGGTTCTGGTTGCACAAGGGGAAAAGCAGGAGATTGGGTCCAATTCCCACAAGTGGGAAAAAAATAGACCTTTTTCCTGGTGGTTTGGGAGTGTGGCCCAGGAGGCCCTGGTTCCCCAGCTGAGGAGCTGCCACCCTGAGCCCACGGGAAATTGTTGCTCAGTTTGTCCCCACACAGCTCCTGCCCCCAGCAGTGGCACCATCCCCTCTCCCATTCCCACCACCCTCTGCTCCCAGCCTGTGGATGAGCCCAAATCCTCACAGGGGAAAAAACCACACCCAGAGATATCCCAGCCCTAAAGTTCTGCTGCACAGACTTTGGGAGAGGAGCTGCTGTGGGCTAGGATTGCTCTGACCACAAATCCCCAAACTGCGGCAAGAGGATGTTCCTGCAACTCCAGATGCAAACATCCTCCTGTTATAAATACACATTTTATTATTGGCTTTTCACAAATATTGAAATAAATGTCACATGTCTAATGTTAGAAAACTTAGTTGCATGGATATAGTTTCTCAGAAATAGCAGTGTGATTGCTTAGGATTATAGCATGAGATGTAGAATTCTCCTTTTTGTTCGTGTAACTAACTCAGGGAATAGCAAAGATAAGCAAGGAAGTTCCTCACATTCCTGGATTGCCTGGATGAATGTAAAAATGACAGGGTTCAGACCCTGGAAGGAAGAATCTATTGATCAGGAATTGGAACAAAGGATAACCAGAGGATTTGCTCAGCAGAACTGGACCACAACTGGATTGTCAAATTTTAAACAGACCTACAAAAGCAGGATGGGGGAGGCTTGAAACGTAAAGAACACCAAAAAAGGAATATTTGAATGATGCATAGAGATCTATGAATATGTATGAGACTCGGGCATTTAAGAGAAGAGGTTTGTTAGCCAAGGTGTGCCCCTGGCACCATGCCAAGCACACACCCATGTTAACTCTTTGCTTTATTTCTGTCTCCTATTGTCCTTTTTATTAAACCCCTTATTAAACCTTTTAAACTTTTATCAGGAGTGAACCTCGTTTTTCACACTCCTCTAACTGCCACTGGGATGTCACAGGTCCTTTTTTTATCCCCAAAAAAACCCCGATCCCAGTGTTTTTAATGCACAGAGCCTGTTGCAAAACAAGGAGCTGGCTCCTAAACCTTCGGCAGCTCCGGAAGAGCCAGAGGCTCCCAGAAGCCGCAGCAGCAGCTCCTTCTTTGTGCTCCAGAGCCTGGGAGGGACACCCAGAGCAAACAAAAGCCTCATTAAAGTGACACAAGAGCCGTCGGGAGCGGAGCTGGCTCTGGGCGCTGTTGAAGGGAATGAAGTCATTTGCTCCGGTGGGGATTGGGAAACTCCGAGCTGTAAATCCTCCCTGAGCCTCTCAGCCCTGCTCCCTTTCTTAGCGGGACGCTGGGAAAGGAGGAGCCATTGGCCACAGGAACAGGACTTGGTTGTTGGAGAGGGAACTGGGAACCTCCAGGCTCCCAGTACAGCCCAGAGTGGAGATGATGGACAGCAGGGAGAGCTGGAGATTCACGGAATGGGTTTGGGTTGGAAGGGACCCTAAAGCCCCTCCAGTGCCACCCCTGCCATGGCAGGGACACTTCCCACTGTCCCAGGCTGCTCCCAGCCCCAATGTCCAGCCTGGCCTTGGGCACTGCCAGGGATCCAGGGGCAGCCACAGCTGCTCTGGGAAATCCTTTCCTGGACTTTGGGGCCATTTCAGGTGAGAAAAGAGGGTTTGGAGATGAAGCAGAGTCCCCTGAGCTGCTCAGCATCCCCCAGCGTGCTCAGAGGGGAGGGGGTCCTGCCCCTGTGCCCTGCTCAGGTGAGACCCCACCTGCAGGGCTGTCCCACGGCAGGGTGGCACTGGATGGGCTTTGCTGTCCCTTCCCACTCGAACCATTCCAGGAGTCCATGCTTTGGTCCCGTCAGGGAGATGGTGCCGTGGCACTCCCAGCACCCAGAGCAGCTTCCCAACCCCTCGGTACAGTGAGGAGAGCCGGCAGTACCCAGCAGGAATGGTGACATCACCAGCTCTGGCTTCAGTCCTATTTAGGTTTTGGTTGGTTTTTTGTTTTGTTTTTTTTTTTTCAATACCTGAAATTTCCTGGAAGCTCCGTGAGCCAAAGCTCAGCTGAGTGGGAAACGCTGCTGGGAGCGGAGCTGCCGCGGGCAGGTCCCGGCCGGCCCCGCCAGCCCCACGGACATTCCTGGGCTCTGACGCCTGCTGCAGGCTGAGTTTCAGCTTCCCCGTGGCTCACCCAGGATCAACAAGAGCCTGGTTTGGGATTCCAGGAGGGGAGAGATGAGGATGACTCTAGGCAGGCACAGAAAGCAAGGGAAAGAGGAGCTGGGAGGGGAATGGGACACGAGAGGGGAGAGAAGAAGGGAGGAGCGAGGGGCGAAGGAGTAAGTGAAGGAATAATGAAGTGGGAGAAAGAGCAGGGATGGAAAGGAGCCTGGCAGGGCGGCAGAGCTCCCCCCAAACCAGGGTCCACAAATACCCCCCAGTCCGGCATGGAATTCTCCCGTTCCCAGTCCCGGCAGCCCGACCCCAGCACGGGCGAGGGGAGAGGAGGAGGGAGAGCTGCAGTGTCCCCTCCGGGCCCATCCCCTGTCCCTGCAGTGTCCCCTCCGGGCCCACCCCTGTCCCTGCAGTGTCCCCTCCAGACCCATCCCCTGTCCCTGCAGTGTCCCCTCCGGGCCCATCCCCTGTCCCTGCAGGGTCCCCTCTGTCCCCCGGGGGCTGGGCAGTGTCTCTCGAGGGCCACGGACCTCCCTCAGCGCCGCTGTCCCACCCTGGCGTGGCCTGGACATGTCTCCAGCCTGGCCCCTTCCCTTCTCCAGAGAGAGCTGCGGAGAGGGAACACAGCAGAGCTGAAGGGGCCTCAAAGCCCCAACCCAAACTGGGCACTGCCCAGTCCCAAACTGGAAGCTCCAAGCCCAGCCCAGCCCCCGGCTGAGCAGGAAAGGCCTGTCCCGCCCAGCCGGGGCCAGCGGCCAAACTGAACAAACCAAACCACACATTTCACAAAATAAATCCTCTCCTTCTTCTGTTTCTCTAAACCTGAGCTGACCTCGGGGAGGCTCCAGCAGCAGAACCGGGAGCTGCTCTGCCTTGTCCCACCTGTGCCCCAGCCTGGCCCTTCCCTGTCCCACCTGTGCCACCTGTGCCCCAGCCTGGCCCTTCCCTGTCCCACCTGTGCCACCTGTGCCCCAGCCTGGCCCTTCCCTGTCCCACCTGTGCCACCTGTGCCCCAGCCTGGCCCTTCCCTGTCCCACCTGTGCCACCTGTGCCCCAGCCTGGCCCTTCCCTGTCCCACCTGTGCCACCTGTGCCCCAGCCTGGCCCTTCCCTGTCCCACCTGTGCCACCTGTGCCCCAGCCTGGCCATTCCTTGTCCCACCTGTGCCCCAGCCTGGCCATTCCCGGCCATGCATCACCAGCTCCCACTCCAGGGGCCATTCCCATTCCAGGGGCAGCTCCATCACCTGGCTCCTGCTGAGGCTCTCATTCCCTCCAGAGCTGCCTCAGTGCTGCTCCTCCTGCTCACGCAGATCCCTTGGGGCTGATTCCTCATTAATAAACCCCAATTACTTGGGGACCCTTGATACAGAAATGGTTCCACTCTGCCCGCACACATGGAGCCAATGACCCTGAAGGGCAGTTCCAGGTGCTGGCAATGACCCCGGGGGTCCAGGGGAGGGTCCTGGACTCCCCAGGTTTGCCCAAGGGGGTTGAAGCACCTTCAGGGCTCCCGGGGATGGTTTAGATCTCCCCATGCTTGGTCCCAAGCCTCAGCCCCACAGCCAACCACCCCAGAGTGACCCAGGCTGAGAGGGAGGTCTGGGATCACCCAGCATCCAACCCCAGCAGGCTGTGAGCGCACAGGGAACGGCACAGGGAGGACTAGGCACTTCAGCCAGGTGGGACTGGACCCTTCACCCCCTTCTCCACCTTATCCCCACCTTCCCTTGTCCCTGCCCCTTTCCAGCAGGATTCCTGTGCAGCCAGGAAGGCTGAAAAGCTCTGTTTTGGGGACCAGCCCATCCCAAACTGAATACCTGGCCAAGGAGGAGCACTGAGAACATCAGGAAGGGCAGGAGCTGCCTGAGTCAGCTCGGCCTCTCCCTGGGGCAGGGAGGGCAGCAGGGGCAGGAGCGAGGGGCAGGAACTGCTCCAGGTGATGAGCTGGGGACAGGTCCTGCCTCCTGCAGCCCGGAGCCACAGGATCCTTCCCTATCAACACCAAAAATGCCCAGGAGCAGCACCACAGGCACTGAAATCAGGGTCCCCCAGCGTGTCCCCCCTCCACAGGACTCCCCAGGCCCTCTGCTCACCCAGTGGGACAGCAGGATCTTCAGCCTTGAAAGGGGAGGCCGAGTCCTCTTCCCACACATCCCACATCACCTGGAAACCTCTTCCCTGCAAATCAAACCCATCCTGCTGGAAGGACTCAGCACCTGGAAAAGCCTCACCCATCTCGGAGCAGAGTGGCTCCAGTGATCCCAGAGAGCTAGGATTCCACACTGCTTTTCCCAGGAGTTAAAGGCAGGTTTATCCTGAACCATCGTCCTCCTGCACCTTTCCATGGCAGAGAGATTCGGGGCCATCTCCAGCATCTGATAATGGAATCATGGAATGGTTTGGGTTGGAAGGGACCTCAAAGCTCATCCCATTCCATCCCCTTCTACTGGCTCATGTTGCTCCAAGCCCTATCCTTGACACTTGCAGGGCTGGGGAGGATGTGGGACACAGGACACAATGCTGTACAGGAACTGGGAATATAAAGGCATCAGGATCCTTTTGGATCCCATCTCCTGGAGAGGTTTCCTGGGCCACTGTGCACTAGGAGATGCTCTTTGAGCCAAACCTGTTGGTGCCACGGGCTGGACCTAGGTCTGAAAACTTCATTTCATGGAAAAAGGATGAAGGAGGAGAAAGGAGCAGGGATTGAGTCTTGGACAGGTGGAATGACCTGGGAACATGGAGCATCCCACAAGGATCAGAGCAGACACTGCTCCCAGCCTCTACTGCCCCAAAGTGCCCTCATTCCACCTGCACCTGCTTCCCTCAGAGGGATCCAGCCTTCCCAGGGCCACCACCGGCAGCCCCAAGGCCAAGGGTGACCCCTGACCTGATGCCCACTGGGGCCCATCCGTGCCTGCAGCCGCAGAGCCATCGGAGAAGCCCACGAGGGAGGGCTGCTCTCACCCACCGAGCAGGAGCCACGAGCTTTGGCTGCTCCCCGCCAGGAATTTGGGCTTAATCATTGAAACAAATGATCCCATCAGCATTACCCAGAGAAGTCCTGCCAGGACCCACTGGGGCAGTGAACACCACCCAGGTGTTCAGATGGATTTTCCCTGGAAAGGGCATTTTGGGAAGGTGGTCACTGGAAAACACCCTGTTCTTGGCAATGCACTGCAATTCCAGCCGAAGGAAAGGGCAACCCCACGGGAACAGGACCCTGGGAAGTCCTTCCCCAGCTACAGCAGCTCCTCAGGAGACTCTTCGTGCCCGAGCATGTCCATGACACAATGTCTTGGGGTGACTTTATGTGTATCCCACAGTGCCCAGACATGAATCCTGTGCCTTTCTGTGCCCTTAAAACTGAGTGCGAGAGAAAAACAGAGCCAGATGAGCTTTTTCAAGCCCTTGTGTCGGAGTCCAGGGAAGCCTGGAAGCTTCTCCTGCTCCTCTGGTGGTTTCTCTATAGCCCCAGAGCTCCTCAAAAGTGGCCTAGCCAGCGACCTAGGCTTTGGGAGAAGCTCCCTCCACTTTTGGGAGAACCTGAATGCACCAGAGAGGTGAAGAGATTTTTGTTTAGTGAACCACAGAGAGTTTAGTTGTAGTTTTAGGGTCTTGCTCTATGTATTACATGGGGACAAGATGGAGATTTTTGGGTGTGGTTTTTCCTTCTTTCTTCTTCTCCTCTCTCCTCATTCTCTTCCTCTCTTCTCTGNAATAAACAACTCTGAAACAGCAGAAGAAGATTTCTTGCTGCATTTTTTTCCAACATGACGAACCAAAAGAAGAAAAGCCCCAGGGCAGAGGACAGGGGTTGGAGCCCCCAGTTCCCACCCCAGCAGGGGCCCAGGCCTTCGACACCCTTGGTTCTGCTTTTCTCCAGAGAGAGATGGAGAGTTAAGTTTTTTTCTGGGACTTCAGCTTTTCCCTTCTTCTCTTCTGGACTGTTTGAGCAACATCAGAGCACATCAGAAGTTTCCACTGAGGCCCCTGAGGTGGGCCCAGGCCAACCCAGCTTGGAAGAGGAGAGAGAGAGACCCCACCCACAGAAGGGCTCTAAAATCTTCCAGGTTTCTCTCCGCAGCAAGAGATTTTATTATTTAGCATTATTATTCTTTTCCTGTGTGTTTGTTAAATAGTTTTGTTTCTTCTTCACTTCCCTGCGAGGAATTATTTCTTTTTTCCTGAACCTGGTGGGGGAGGAGTGGCTGTAATCCGCCTTCTGTCAGAGGATATTTTCCTCTGAATTTGTCTCAAACCAGGACACAGATCCAACCTCACCTTCCCTCACCTCCCTTGGAGGGAAATTCCAGTGCAGGGCAGAACCAGAGCAGCAGCTGTCCCACAAAATGGAGATTGGGATGGCCAGAGGAGAGCATCCCCTTCCCAAGGATGCCACGAAACAAAGCAAAGGTGGGACTTATTTCCCAAGCTTCACAGGAGAAACTGAGCCAAAGCAGGAAACCACATCAAGGGTGGGTTTGTACCAAACAGGGATTTAAGGGTGGGACACCAGAATCCATTGAAATTCAGAGGGTTTTGGTGTCTCCAGCTCTTACAAGGCTTTTGGGGAATGGGAATGTGGCAAAGATGGACTTGGGCACCTGAGATTCACCTCAGGGTCCAAAGGTTTTGAGGGTCTCTAGTGCTGCCAGAGCAGATGAGTGAATTGATGCCTCAAATGGTGACTTAGAGCCCAGGCAGGAATAAAGGAGGGATTGATTGGAAAGGCCTTCAGAGGTACACTCTGGGCTCCAGAGGCTCCTGCCTCAGTGCATCCCAACATGGACAAGGACAGCTCCCGAGTTCTTCCCACTTGGATCTCAGCATCAATTCCCCAAGCAGAAGCCAGGCAAGGATGGAATTTGCCCAAGCTTGCCCCCCTGTCCCCAAGATTGTGGTTTGCAGTTGTTGTGCCTAGGAGGGTCTGGGTGTCCTTGGAGAGCTGGAGAGGCTTTGTTGTGTGTGTGTGAGCATGAGAGAACAGCACTGAACGAGCTCCAGGGAACTGCAGAGTGACACTGGGCAGGGCAGGGTTGGAAACATAGAAAAGTTAAAACCTAAGGCATCAGAATAACATCAGCACTCTTGGACCCCACTCCCAGTGGTCTCAAAACCAGGCCTATCCTCCCTAAACCAGACCTACCATTTCTAAAAACAGATGTATCCTCCCTAAAACCAGACCTATCATCCATAAACTAGACCTAATATCCCTCAACCAGACCTAACATCTGTAAAACCAGACCTGTTCTCCCTAAAGCACTCAGAGCATCAAATTCTTCCATGTGGTGACAGAGCAGGAGCAGCTCCAGCCACACCGAGCTTGGGATGCATTTCCCAACTCCTTCTTTAGCCAATTCAGACTCTTTATAGTTTCAAACTCTCCTCTATTAAAAAAAAGTATCACTGTTCTTTCCTGCAGATTTGGGCAGGAAAGCAGCCAGGGGCTGATCCCAGCTCCGTGTGCCAAGTCCCCGTGCAGAGCCTGGAGCAGTCCTTCCCTAGCCCAGCACCTCCAATTCCTTTCCTCGCCTTTTAAGGATGAGGGAAGCAGCTGCTGGGGCCCGGAATCACCTGGGAGGATTTGGTTTTGTTTGTGAGGGCCGGAGCCCTCCTCACACAAACAACCTCCTGAAGAAAGGAGGGAACAGACAGAGGAGGGAATAAGAAAAGAAAAAAAAAAAAAAAACACAACCAAACCAAAAAGCCAACAGGTTGATCTGGATTTCCATCAAGGGTTCCACCCTCCTCCGTTTAATGAACATCGCAGAACAGGTGCTTGGAATTCATTACCAGCCCACGAGCCCAGGAGCCGGGAATTGTCCCGGCCCCGCTCCGCGGCTCTCCCTCCTCGGCGGCGGCGGCAGCCGCGAACCTTCAGCGCTTGTTGCCTGCGCGGGCCCGGCCATGACCAACCCCTGCGCTGCCTTCTCCAGCGGCTCGCTGCGCTCCGGGGAGCTGCCGGCGAGGCTGAGCCGCGGCAGAGCCGCCGGGAGCCCTTCCCCGGAG
>VZTN01028291.1:28954-47522 GCA_013400515.1 Erpornis zantholeuca
CGGTGGCCAGCGACGGCTGCGGCTCCCCGGGCAGCCTGCGCTGCTCGCCGCTCTCCAGGGACGGGAGGCTGCCGGGCCCCGTGCGCCTGGACATCGACACCGAGTTCCAGGCCGTGCGGCAGCAGGAGAAGGAGGACATCAAAGTGCTCAACAACCAGTTCGTGACCCTGATCGAGAAGGTAGGGACAGCTCCCGGCTGGGGTGGGGAGGGGGGCACAGGGACCCACCGGGGCCTGCAGCCAGCCCCGGCCAGGCTGGGAACATCCGGCTAATTACCCAATTACTTATTCCTTCCGAGCTCTCTGCTGACGAGGGCAGCAGCATCCCTGGGACCCCAACACCTCGGGGGGAGCCCAGAGCTCCGGGGGCCCGAGCAGCCCGGGCAGAGCCGTGCAGGCACCGTGCTCAGGGCCTTGGCCCCGGAGTGGCCACACAGCCACGGGCAGTGGCGCCGATTATGGCGGCAGCTGCAGCCGCGGCTGCTGCGGAGAGCTCGGAGCTCATCCCTGGAAACTCGTGCCCAGCTCCGCCTCGGCAGCGCGGAGGGCCAGCGAGACCCCCCCGGCCCGTGCCTGCGAGGGGCTGAGGAGAGGGGCCAAGAAAGCGCTGCTTTCATCTCTGCAGAACCGGGAGAAGCAGAAGTTTCTCCAAGGAAAACAACTCCCGGAGCAGGCAGGTTCCTGCAGAGCCCTGCTCCGTAAACAGATGTAATCTCCGGGATTGCTTCACGCAGCTCTCCCTGCCAGCCTCCAGTGGCCCGGGATTGATTCATTTTAACTCTCCGAAGACCTGAATTCACTCTGGGATGGAGAAGGCAGTGGGAACATCTCCAGTGGCTCTCTCCAAGGGGGACAGTTGTGACCAGCCACACCTGGCGGTGCCAGCAGGGCGCAGGCCTGGCTCTCACGGATGGGCACAGCCTTTCCAAGGTTGTGGCATTGGGAATTTGGAGAACACCTGGTGTGGGAAACACCCACGTGGAGGAGGCTGGAATTTGGGCTGTCCAGGTGTAGAGGTCGAGGTTTGCTGGGCCCTTAGAGCAGGGGTGGGAGCAGAGACAACACCCTGAGCCAGGCCTGTTCCCTGACAACAGAGAGGGAAGAACTGAGAGAGTTCCAGGTTTCCCAACAAACCCAACTCAGTCACCTCCTGATCCCTGTGGATCCTGAGACAGGAACACCCCCTGGGCTGGGGCTCAGGGGACAGGGACACCTCCTGGGGACAGGGACACCTCCTGGGCCAAGGTCTCCAACTGCAGCTCCTGAGCTCCTTTGAAGGCTTCAAGAGCTGCATCAAGTGGCAACTTCAGGCACCTGCCCCAGGCCCTCATTCCAGAGGAAGGGAATGACACTTCCTTGTCAAAGAGAACTTGGCTTTTTAATCAGGGATTCAGTTGTTCTCAGTCCCCAGCGGGTGATTCCAGGGATAGTTGACAACACAGCTACAGGAGTTGGGTGCTGATGGTTTTCCAGCTGTTCCAGATCTGCTGGCATTTATTTTACAGACAGATGGAAGACAAGACAGGGAAAAGCCAAGCCCTGGAGCCCCTGTTTGAGGCCCTTATCCCAAGCAGCCCAGAGGGGAAGGCCTGCGAGTACCAAACTTTGGCCACTTCCGTGTTCAGGTGTGAAATTCCAGTGGATGAGGCCAAATCTGGGTGATGCCTCTGCAAAGCTTCTGCTGAAAGTCTCTGCAGGGGAGGATTTCCACTGAGGGGAACATTGCAGGAGTCAGGGAATGGTTTGGGTCAGGAGGGACCTTAAAGATCATCCAGCTCCAAGCAGATGTTGGAAGCCAAGATGGAACCAGTTCAGCCCAGTGATGGTTTGGGAACAGGAATATGAGGGATAAAAAGGCACATCTGAGGATTAGGAAGGAAGTCAGGAATTAATTAAAGGTCAAAGGTGTACTTGGAAGAACAGGCACCACAATCCATTCCCATCCCAGGAAGGAAGGATGAGGTGTCCAAGAGTGAGACCTGGACCATCCCAGCACTACCATCCCTTCTGCTGGGAACTCCCAAGCACTGGAATGGCTTTGCTTTGCTTGGCTGTTCTCTCTGTTCAGAGAAGAAGGATTTGGAGAAAGATGGCTCCACATCTGGGTTGGCAGCTGGAATTCTGCCTCTCCTTTGGACCCCAGGCCAAGGCTGGAGGTCTGATGGCTCCTGCCCCCAGTGCTCCCAGTGCTCCCAGTGCCCCGGGCGTGGCATCGGCCCTGAGTCATCCCAGGATGCTACACGGGAAACTTGGAGGCAGCTCCGGCATCTCTCAGCCAAAACGTGACTGGGGTTGCTCCCAGAGGTAGCAATTAGCCAATTAATTGGGGTTGGCCAAGAGCTTTGAAGATGAGAACTGTTAAACTTGGAGCGTTACTGGTGAGATTGGGGATGTTGGGAAAGAGGAGCAGGTTCCTCAAAGGCGGGCGGTGGAAGGGCAGCGTTGTCCTCTCAGAGCCGGCACAGGGAGCTCACCTGGAGTCTGTAATTACCTGAGATGTTCTCCAGAGCTTTGTCTGAGCTGCTCTGCAATAAACCCAGACCCTGATTCACTCCCTGAGCCTCTCCATGCTGTAACTCCTCGCAGTCCAGAGGATTCCCTCTCTTTGTGCTCTCTGGGGTAGGAAGTCAGTAGGAGGTCAGTCACTGAGCCAGGACATCCCTGCGTGACCTGGGCTGGATCTGCAGCCTTGGCTTTACTGTGCTGGACTGGACTCAGCACCTGGAGATCCTGGAGGGGTTTCCAGGAGTCCATGGTCACATGCAAAGGGGACAGAACTGATCATTCCTATGGTCAGTGGCTCCTTTATCCTGATATCACTGTGTTTATCCTGATGTGAATGTGTTTATCCTGATGGTACTGTGTTTATTCCAGTGTCACCGTGTTTATTTTGATGTCACTTGAGTTCTCTTGAGAAATTAATTAGTGGGTAATGTGTAAAAGCCCTAAAAGTCCCCTAAAAGAGGGAGGTGTCCCTGCCCATGCCAGGGGCAGACCTGGGTGACCCTTCCAACCCAAACCATTCCATGATTCCATAACCCTCCATCCTCGGGCCTAATTTTGAAGAGATTTCTCATTCTTCCCTGGAATTGTGCTGATTCCAGCAGCTCCTCTGAAGGTCTCCAACAACTCCTGCCCTGCCAGGCTTTGATTGTGCCTCTTGTTGTCACTGAAACCTCTGAAACCTCTCCTGTAGGTCCAGAGCTTGGAGCAGCAGAACAAGGTCCTGACAACCAGGTGGAACTTCCTGAAGGACCAGGACAATTCCCACTCGGACTCGGACATCAAGGCCATCTACGAGCAGTACATGAGCAAAATGAACCAGGAGATGAAGGCACTCAGCTACGAGCAGGAGAACCTGGAGCTGGAGCTGGCGAAGGTCCTGAGCACCATGGACACCTTCCGGAGCAAGTAGGTGTCTATCCATGTCCATCCAGACCCGGGGGGTTCACCTGGGGCACAGGGAGCAGCCTGGGATTGACTGAACTCAGCCAGCTGAGATTCCCAGGAAAATACTCCTGGTTCAATGTGCACAGAAGTATGGATTTGAGAACTTAGGATCACAACTTCTCCTGGTGAACGAGAGGTGAAGGGAAAGCCATAACAATGAGAATGCAGGGAGAGCAGGGTCAGAGAGGAGCCTGTGCTGGAGAACAGCTCAGGGAATGGCATCGTGGGAGTGACTGACATGGAAACAGGGAATGTTTATTCTCCACACAGTTATCACAAACCAGAACTTTGTCCCCAAAGTGATTTCTGGACCAGGCTGCTCAGTACAAAAAACAACGCTCCTGGCTCCATGGTGGGAATTTTGGGGTGTCCTGGGTAGGGCCAGGAGTTGGATTTGATGATCCCTGTGGGTCTTCCAGCTCAGGATATTCATCATCACAGAATGGTTTGGGAGGGACCTTAAGGATCATCCAGTGCCACCCCTGCCATGGGCAGGGACACCTTCCCCTCGAAGCCTTGTCCAGCCTGACCTTGGACACTTCCAGGGACTGGGCAGCCATAGGGAAATCCATTCCAGGGCCTCCCCACCCTCACAGCCAGCATCCCACATATCCCTGCCCCCTGGCAGTGGAAGCCATTCCCTGTGTCCTGTCCCTCCATCCCTTGTCCCAAGTTCCTCTCCAGCTCTCCTGGAGCCCCTTTAGACACCAGAAGGGCTCAGAGCTCTCCCTGGAGCTTTTCCCTCTCCAGGCTCACACACAACCATCCCACCCCTGCCCTGGCAGGGACTCCTCCCACTGTCCCAGGCTGCTCCCAGCCCCATCCAGCCTGGCCCTGGGCACTGCCAGGGATCCAGGGGCAGCCACAGCTGCTCTGGGAAATCCATCCCAGGGCCTCCCCCCTCTCACAGGGAGGAATTCCTTCGTAAAGAAGGAATATTCTGTTCCATGAGTGTGGGATCCCCTCCTTTCCCCCTTCACCTGAAGCATTTCTGCAAAACTCCGCTTTGACCAAAAGCAGGAAATTGTGCCCCAAACGGTCCTGACAGAGAGCAGGGAGGCAGCCGAAGGTCAGGGAGGTGCAGCTGCCTCTTATCTCTGGGGCGCTCCTCTTATCTCCGGGGAGCTCCGAGATGTGCAGATAAGAGGGAGCAGCTGGGCCGTGCCCGTCCGGGGCAGACAATGCCTCCCTCGTTATGGAGCTCATTTGCATCCCACGGGAGAATCCCAAATGAGCTCCTTTCCCTCCCGGTGACGCTGGCACCTTCCCGGGGTCGGAAAAGCCCTTAGGGATTTGGGGCTGTCCAACCCAAAGTGGTGCCGAGGGACAGAAATCCCTGCTGGGATCCGGCCCCGCTCCCGAGGTGAGGCAGGAACAATCCGTGCCCTCTCCAGGGAGTTCAGCCCAGGGATTCTCCGGCTCCTCAAGCCCTGCTCGAGGTGGCTGCAAATCAGGGAAGGGCTGACGGCTCCTTCTGACCGAGGCACAGCAGTGAAATGCCTGAATCAGCTCAGAGCAGGGTGGAATCATGGAGTCATTCAGGTTGGAAAAGCCCTTGGAGATCCTCAGGTCCAACCATAAATCCCCACCACTGTGGTCACTGCTGGCTGTCCCCAGGTGTCACATCCACACTTCCAGGGGTGGGGACTCCCTGGGCAGCCTGTGCCACAGCTGGACAACCCCTTCCATGGAAATTTTCCCAAATATCCAACTAAACCTCCTCTGGTGGAACTTGAGGCTGTTTTTCCCTTGTTTTCTGGGAGTGGGGATCCTGAATCCCCCTCCGGCTGCCCCCTCCTGTCAGGGACTTGTGCAGAGCCACAAGGTCCCCCCTGAGCTCCTTTTCTCCAGGCTCAGCCCTTTCCCAGCTCCCTCAGGAGTTCTCCAGACCCTTCCCTGCTGCTCCAGCCCTTCCCCAGGTCCATTTCCATCTCCAGATGTGCTCTGGCCCCTTGGGGTCTCTCTTGTGAGGTCCCCAAACCCTGGCATTCCAGGGGCCTCAGCAGTGCCAAGGACAGGGAATGTTGTGAGGAATAAGACAGGAGTAAGCACCAGGAGTTTGATTCATCACCTTACACTGAAATCATCCTCCCTGGAGTCCTTTAGACACCCAGGTGCCTAAAAACTCCTAAATTCCTCTTGGAACTCAGTGCCTGCCTGCTCTTTGTTTGGATAATACAAAGGTCAGGACCTGCCTGGAGCCCCTGGCCCTCCCTGCACTCCCCCAGGGAAAGAATCCCAGGAGAATCCTTGCCATAGGAAGGGACACCTCCCCCTGTCCCAGGCTGCTCCAGCCTGGTCTTGGACACCCCAGGGATCAGGGGCAGCCACAGTCTGTGCTCACATCTGCACTTGGGAATTGCTTCAGGCATTCCCAGCTCTCGGCACTCCAGGACTTTCCCACCTGATTTCTCAGGGATGAAAGTGCTCCCAGCGGCCTGAGAGTTCTCCCCACTGGAATTCTTGTGACTTTTCCTGTGACTTGGACAATGAGATAAGGAGCAATTGGGATACTTCATCCCTGAAAAGCAATTCATGGAGAGAGAATTCCCCAGCCCCATCCAGCCCAGCCCAGGGGCATTTGTGGAGCAAATCTCGGCACAAACCAGGCAAATCTGGGAGGTTTCTTCTCCCCAGGGAATTCTGGGGGAGGAAAAACGAAGAACCAGTTGGATTTCCCACTGAAGTGATGCCCTCAGCCAGGCTGGGGCATTCAGGATGGAACATGGGAACACCCAAAGTCCTCCAGGATGGGAAATGTGCTTGGGGAGTCTCCCAGTAATGCCCTGAATCCATCACGAGCCAGGGACTGCTTCCCAAACCTCCGGGATGGGACTCACTGGGACACTCCCACCTGCTCCTCAGGTGATGCTGCCATGGACCAGCAATTCCAAAGGCAGGGATGGATGGATGGATGGATGGATGGATGGATGGATGGATGGATGGATGGATGGATGGATGGATGGAAAGGGCCACATCCAGGCAGGAGCTAAGCCTGCCTGAGCTCTGGTTCCTTGCATTTTGCTCTGTGGAAGGAGCCTGGGGCGAGCAGACGCCGTCTCAAGTATCCTAAGTGCAGGAAGGGCTGGGTTTGCCCTCCTGCAGTGCCCTGGGATTATCTCCCGGCAGTTAAAGGCTGGGATGTGCCTGTGGAATGCTCCAGCCCCGGGTGAGTCACGGTGCTGGGAGCGTGGCAGGAGCGCGTTGGGCCGGCTGGGCCGGCTCTGCTCCGCCGGGAGCGTGGGGACAGGCTGGGACAGACTGGGACGGACTGGGACACACTGGGACACACTGGGACCGGGCTGAGCTGCAAGGAGGAGGAGGAGGAAGGAGGGAAAGCTGCAGCCAGGCACTGAGCTTGGTCCTGGTGCAGCGGAGCTGACAGTGTTCCCGTGGGGCTGACAGTGTTCCCGTGGGGCTGACAGTGTTCCCGTGGGGCTGACAGTGTTCCCGTGGGGCTGACAGTGTTCCCGTGGGGCTGACAGTGTTCCCGTGGGGCTGACAGTGTTCCCGTGGGGCTGACAGTGTTCCCGTGGGGCTGACAGTGTTCCCGTGGGGCTGACAGTGTTCCCGTGGGGCTGACAGTGTTCCCGTGGGGCTGACAGTGTTCCCGTGGGGCTGACAGTGTTCCCGTGGGGCTGACAGTGTTCCCGTGGGGCTGACAGTGTTCCCGTGGGGCTGACAGTGTTCCCGTGGGGCTGACAGTGTTCCCGTGGGGCTGACAGTGTTCCCGTGGGGCTGACAGTGTTCCCGTGGGGCTGACAGTGTTCCCGTGGGGCTGACAGTGTTCCCGTGGGGCTGACAGTGTTCCCGTGGGGCTGACAGTGTTCCCGTGGGGCTGACAGTGTTCCCGTGGGGCTGACAGTGTTCCCGTGGGGCTGACAGTGTTCCCGTGGGGCTGACAGTGTTCCCGTGGGGCTGACAGTGTTCCCGTGGGGCTGACAGTGTTCCCGTGGGGCTGACAGTGTTCCCGTGGGGCTGACAGTGTTCCCGTGGGGCTGACAGTGTTCCCGTGGGGCTGACAGTGTTCCCGTGGGGCTGACAGTGTTCCCGTGGGGCTGACAGTGTTCCCGTGGGGCTGACAGTGTTCCCGTGGGGCTGACAGTGTTCCCGTGGGGCTGACAGTGTTCCCGTGGGGCTGACAGTGTTCCCGTGGGGCTGACAGTGTTCCCGTGGGGCTGACAGTGTTCCCGTGGGGCTGACAGTGTTCCCGTGGGGCTGACAGTGTTCCCGTGGGGCTGACAGTGTTCCCGTGGGGCTGACAGTGTTCCCGTGGGGCTGACAGTGTTCCTGTGGGGCTGACAGTGTTCTATAGGGGCTGACAGTGTTCATGGGGGCTGACACTGTTCCATAGGGGCTGACAGTGTTCCAGGGGGGCTGACAGTGTTCCTGTGGGGCTGACAGTGTTCCGTGGGGCTGACAGTGTTCCGTGGGGCTGACAGTGTTCTGTGGGGCTGACAGTGTTCCATAGGGGCTGACAGTGTTCTGTGGGGCTGACAGTGTTCTGTGGGGCTGACAGTGTTCCAGCTGAGGAGCACAGACCAGGCAGGTAAATCCTGTCAGCCATTACTGCCCAGCTTTGGCAAAGCAGGGAAGGGGAGGGCGAGTTCAGCACCGAGGGAGACTCAGGAGGAAGGCCGGGGGTGCCCAAAGCTGTGACTGTCCCAGCCCCCACCCATCAGGGAGGGAGCTGCAGCTCCAGGGATCTCCTTTGGATATTCCAGATCAGCTCCTGAGCATGACTTCCCCCCTTTCCCAACATCTGCTCCCTTGCCCCAGGCACAGCTCCCTGTTCCCACACTTGGCACACAGCAGGGAAGGCTCCCCCAGAACCTTCTGGCAGATGCTGCAGACCCCAAGCAGCAGCACACAGTGTCCCTGTCCCCAGTCTGTTGGGACATCTATTTTTCCTTATTCTGAAGGTCTCAGCCTCCCCCAGATCCATCTGGGGATGTGTCCAAGCAGCACTGAAAGTCTGAGTTCACAGCCTGGAATTGGGGTCACTTCAGGGCCCTTCCACCAAGAGAGACCCCGAGGGGCTGGAGCACATCCAGGGATGGGAGCAGAGCTGGGGAAGGGCTGGAGCAGCAGGGAAGGGGCTGGAGAACTCCTGAGGGAGCTGGGAAAGGGCTGAGCCTGGAGAAAAGGAGCTCAGGGGGGACCTTGTGGCTCTGCACAAGTCCCTGACAGGAGGGGGCAGCCGGGGGGGGTCAGGCTCTGCTGGCAGGGAACAGGGACAGGAGGAGAGGGAACAGCCTCAGGCTGGGCCAGGGGAGGCTCAGTTGGGTTTTGGGAGAATTCCTCGCAGGAAGGGTGTCTGGGCACTGGCACAGCTGCTCAGGGCAGGGCTGGGGTGTCACCAAGGATGTGGCAGTTGGGGACATGGTCAGGGGTGGCCCTGGCAGTGCTGGGGGAACATTGGACTTGATGCTTTCCAAGGGCTTTTCCAACTGTGATGATTCCCTGATTCCATGGAGTGTCCTGTGCACCTCAGGCTGTGAGGAGCCCGAGGGATCGGGGAAGAGCAGGGAAGCCATGACCTCCCTGAGAGCTCAGCCTGCTCTGATCCAGCATTCCCAACATTCCCACTGCGTGTCCCCTGACCCCCATCCCAGCATTCTCCTGCTCTGACCAAGCACTGCTGCGCCCAAAGTGGACCCCATGGCTTTCCTGGTGGGGTCCCTGGGGTTTGGGATCCCCACAGCCATGTCCCAGCAGCCAGCGAGGGGTGGAGTTCCCTAATTCCTGCTCGTACCCGTTTGGCCCTGGATGGAGGCTTTGCTGCCTGGCCCTGCCCTATCCCACCTGGATTTAAACACCTGCAGGGCTCATTCCTCACAGGGATCCTGGGACTCTGCCCAGCCTGGTTTGGGGCCTTCCTCTCCCTGGGCAGATTTCCATTAATTCCTTTGCCTGTGTTCCTTCACAAATCACCTGGGCTGAGTTACGACATCAGTCCGGAATTCTCGGAATTTTCACAAGTTTTCTCCCTTGGGAGGACTCCGACCCTGGAAGTGAAACTCCCAGAAAGTGTGAGCAGAATGGAAAAGGTTTGGGGTGAAAATTGAGCAGTTTGGGCAGAGCCTGATCCCCCCTCATCCCTTTGTGAGGAACCTGAGGCTGCCCAGCCCCGAATGAAATCCCAGTTAAATCTCCTTCTCCTCTGCTCTGGGACTTTTCATCCCAAAAGTGCTCCTGGTGTTCCAGGGCAGCTGGAATGTGGCAGCTTCCCCTCACTCCTGCCCACGGTGCCCCAGGGAGGGAGGACATCCCGGGAAAAGCAGAGAGTTTGGATCTTTGGGGGTCTCAAGAGAACCCTGAGTGTCCCTGAGTTTCCCCATGGCTGATCCTGTGCTTTGGGCACTCCGCAGGTACGAGGATGAAATTCGCCTCTGCAGCGGGATGGAATTCACCTTCATGGAGCTCAAAAAGGTCAGCGGGAAGGGAGGGGAATTTTCCTACTGGATTGGCTCTACCCAGCCCTGCACAGGCAGGGAAGGGCCTGGAGGTGATCCAGGCTCAGCTGCTTTGGGATAAAAGGTCTGGAGGAGGACAAGGAGGGGACCTGTCCCAGTTCCGCAGGAGGGGGAGGCTGCAGCTCCCCCGGCAGCACCTGGGCATCAGCGCATCCCAATCCCTGCATCCCGGCATTTCCCTGGCCTGAGGGGTCCAAACCTTTCCCAGGCCACCCCCTCCTCCCCGTGTTCCCTCCGGGTGCCATTAGGGTTGGGAAGGGCTGGAATTGATAAAGGATTTGCTTTGTTCCCTGCGGAGGGGCCACGCCCTGGGCAAACCCCGGGCAGAGCTCCCGCTCCAGCAGGAGCCGGGGAGGGAATCCGCTGGAAGTGGGATTTCCTATCAAACCCCCGATCCGGGGGCAGGGTAGGGGTGTGGGCACAGAGGTCCCCGCAAATACCCATCCCGGCTAATTCCATGTTCTCCGCGGCACACTCAGCCAGGAGGGGCATTGGCATTCCCGGACACTTCCAGGGACGGCTCCCGAGTGTTCCATGAGTGGAGCCTTTTGTGGGGAACAAAGCTGGGAGGGGACGGCCCAGCCCTGCCCAGCCCAGCCTGGGCCAACCAATCCCACAAAACAAACGGAAAAGGTCCTGAAAGGAGCCCCCGCTGCAGAGCAGCCCCAGGCGTCCCTGCTGATAAATCCGGGAATGGCGTGGGTGGGAAGGAGCTCATCCCGTTCCACTCCTCGTGGGCTGGGACACCTTCCCTGTCCTGGGTGCTCCCAGCCCCATCCAAGGTGTCCTGGGACATTCCCGGGGGTGGAGCGAGCAGGGCCCTCCCTGGGGAGGGGGAGCAGGGGGTGCCAGGCCATAGATCCAGGTATGGACTGAAGGATCCCTTCCCATCCATGCAGGATCTGGATGTGAGCACCTTGCACCGCACGGAGCTGGAGGTGAAGCTCAAAGGGCTCCAGGAGCTGCTGGAGCTGAAGAAAACCATCTATGAGCAGGTGGGAGCACACCTGGAGAGGGCTGGGATGCCGTGGGAAACATGGTGTTTGGGGGACAGATCCTGGGTTTGCAGGCACACAGGAGCTTGGCCAGGGTGTCACAGCCGTGCCCTGGCTGTGCCAGGGCCTGAGCAGTTGTTCCCTCCCTCCACTAAAACCAACACTGGAACTGGGCCAGGATGCTGCAGAATTCCAGCCCCATCCCAAACCTGCTGCTGGGGCTCAGCTCCTGCCCCCAGGGACCTCGGCCCTGGTGAGCCAAATGTTCAGACTCCAGGAAGAACCCAAACCCCAGGGCAGCTGCAGACCCTGAAGCACATCCAACCTCCTCCTCCTCTGGAAAATGAGGGAGCCAGGAGCAATTCCAGCCAGGGAAAAGGTCCTCCCTCAGAACACCCCCAGGCACTGACCCAGGGCCTGCAGAATGTCACCCAGCAGGAGCAGCAGTGTGGGAGCACTCAGGATTTCTCTAAATTCCAGCAATCTGAACAATTAGAGTCCCTGATGGAGGAATATGAACATTCCTTGTGGGAAGCTGAGGCACAGAGAGGCAGGAGCTGCCTCCCAGCACGACTGCCCGGGGAGCCTGATCTGCTCTAAAATGAGATCATTCCTCATGCAAGGTGATGTTAGCACAGATTTTTTTGGAAATCAGGCCCTGCTCCAGGGTCTCCTGCTGATTTCCCATGTGTCCTACAAAAAGCTGCATTTTCTAATCCCCAATTTGTGTAAAAATCTCATCCCCAGCCTCTCCTGTCTCATCCTCTCTGTGGATTTGATGACATCAGGTACAGGCACATTCCTGGGGGAGTGCAAATGAGGAAAACTTTGTTTGTTGGGATGAATCAGGAGAAAATCCCACTCGTTTCTCATTAATGAATGACCAGTTTGGGGGTTTCATTCACCAAATGATCCAATATTCCCAATAAACACAAATCTCACCAGCTCCAAGATTAAACTCACAGATTAAACAGCAGGGGGATAAAATCTCCCGAGTGTTCTGCTTTTGGGGGTATTTCTGTGTCACCCCTGAGCCCAGCCAGGGCAGGGCAGGGAATGGAGGAGCACAATTCCTGCTCGGAAGGGACCTGAGCCCCAGGGGAAGAACAAAGGAAAGGGAGGAGGAGAAGGAATTCCTGGTGCAAAGCAGGAGATAAGGGAGCAGCTGCTCCGATCAAGCCTGGATCCAAACCTGGATCCAGGGGCCCTTCCAGGCTCTGGGTGGGGAATTCTCCACTCTGGGCTCTGTTTTCTCCAGCTGTGACTTATCCAGGGCAAATATCCCAGCGGGTGACCCCAGGGACGCTCCTGCCTCCCCCCTGCTGCCATTCCTGGGACACAGCCATTCCCTGGAGCAGCTCCAGGGACATGGACACATCCAGGGAAGGTGCCTGGTTCCCCAGGAGCTGTAAATCAGGCCCTGACATCCCAAAGAGATCCCACAGCAGAGCTTGGAAAGGACATTCTCCAGCCTCCCTGGGCTGTGGGATGATCCACACAGCCTCTGCTTTCCCGAAACTCTCACATCCATGGTGGATATCCATGGATATTGGGCCACGATCACTGGCTCCAGCTCTGCTCCTGGGGAATGGCTGGCTGGACAAGAGGGAGGTTTAGGTTGGATATCAGGGAAAATTCCTTCCTGGAAAGGGGTGTCCAGCCCTGGCACAGCTGCCCAGGGCAGGGGGAAGTGTGTGGATGTGGCACTGGGGGACATGGTCAGGAACAGCTGGAATGTGGTGATCCTACAGGGCTTTTCCAGCCTCTGGGATCCAGGATTCTCCCTGCTCCTACAGTGGTCCAAAGGCACCATTTTGTCAGATTTTTACCAGATTGTATCCAAAGATCCCAAACCCCACCTTGACCTGAGTCTGGATTTTATGGAGCAATCAACACCAGATTCCCAATTCCAGAGAGTGAAACATTAGGAACTCTCCCCATCTCCACATGGAAGCTGTTCTGCCAAGCACAGCCCACCTGGAGCGTTCAGCTCTTTCTGGCTGCTGGGAATCTTGGATATGACCAAATACTGGGAAGGAATTCCTCCCTGAGAGGGTGAGGAGGGCCTGGAATGATTTCCCAGAGCAGCTGTGACTGCCCCTTGGATCCCTGGCAGTGCCCAAGGCCAGGTTGGACATTGGGGCTGGGAGCAGCCTGGGACAGTGGGAGGTGTTCCTGCCAGGGATGGGATGGGCTTTGAGCTTCCTTCCCACCCAAACCATTCCATGAATTCCCAGCTCCATGTTCTCTTTGCTGTTGTCCCGTGGCTCTGCAGGAACTGGAGCAGCTGCTGACGGAAATCAAGGACATTTCCGTGGTGCTGGGGATCGACAGCTGCTCCCGGCCCGACCTGGGCAGGATCGTGGAGGATGTCAGGGCCCAGTACGAGGCCCTGGCCCTGCGGAGCTGGGAAGAGGCCGAGGCCCTCACCCGGAGGAAGGTACCAGAGCCCTGCTCTATGCTGGGAAAGGACAGGAGGGATTGGCCTGGGAAGGGCCAGATCAGCAGGAAGGGAGGGATGGGCTGCACCCGGGCACGGATTCCAGGAACATCCAGGACTGCTCCGGACAGTAAATCCAGGGTTTTGTTACTCCGGGCTCTCCACGCTGGAGAGATCCAGGACATCTCCCAGTGGAGATGGAAATGTCCTTCTAGCTCTCCAAAGAGCAGGAATGTGTCTGATCCCAGGAGCTAGGTGAGCCCAGCACAGCCACAGCCAGAGAGGATGGGAACCACCCCCAAATGTTTCCCCAAGTAATCCAGGTGATTCCAGGAACATCCAGGACTGGGGGGGGATAACCTGCTCCCTCTCCCTGCAGCTCACCGACAGCAGCTCCCAGGGTGGCTCCTTCGGGGGACACCTCCTGGACAGCCGGCGGGAAATCGCCGATCTGAACATCCGCATCCAGAAACTGCGCTCCTGCATCGTGTCCCAGAAGAGCCAGGTGGGAATGGGGGGGGATAACGGGACTGGGGTGAACTGGGGGGGGATAACAGGACTGGGGTGAACTGGGGGGGGATAACAGGACTGGGGTGAACTGGGGGGGGATAACAGGACTGGGGTGAACTGGGGGGGGATAACAGGACTGGGGTGAACTGGGGGGGGATAACAGGACTGGGGTGAACTGGGGGGGGATAACAGGACTGGGGTGAACTGGGGGGGGATAACAGGACTGGGGTGAACTGGGGGGGGATAACAGGACTGGGGTGAACTGGGGGGGGATAACAGGACTGGGGTGAACTGGGGGATAACGGGACTGGGGTGAACTGGAGGGGATAATGGGACAGGTGTGTCCTGGGGGGATGATGGCACAGGTGGAATTCCCTCCCCAAGCCCCCTCACTCCCTCTCCACACCCAGTGCCTGTACCTGGAGGAGCACATCCGCGAGGCTGGCGAGCAGGGCGAGGGCACCCTCAGGGACGCCAAGGCCAAGGTGGCTGGGCTGGAGGAGGCCCTGCAGCGCAGCCGGGAGCATGTGGCTCACCTGGTGCGGGAGTACCAGGAGCTCATGAACATCAAACTGGCCCTGGACGTGGAGATCCTCACCTACAGGAAGCTCATGGAAGGGGAGGAGAGCAGGTGAGCCAGGGTTCCTCTGCCTCAGGTGGGGAAGGGATGCACTGGACCCCTGGGGGGATGGAGACGTCACATGGAATGCTTTGGGATGATCCCCCTGGTCCCACCCTGTGCCACGAGCAGGGACACTTTCCACAGGCAGGGACAGCTCCCAAAGCTGAGCCTGCCCAAATCCCAAGTTCTGAGTCAGGTACTGAGGGCTTGGTCAAAGAAGGAACAAATCCTGCTGGTTCCCAGCAGTGCAATCCCATTTCTTGCTCCCAAGTTCTCCTCACACTCCCAGGCTGAGGTTCCAGACCTTCTCCGGGTGCTTTGCCCAGGGGCTGTGGAAGCCCTTCCTGGCCCAGCCACACCCTTGGTCCTACCACGACCCCAACTCCCCCAGGCCCAATTCCAGCCCTTTCCCCTCTCTGGCAGAGCTGAAGCTGTGTCCTCACGCTGTGCTTCCCTCCCCAGCATGGAGCAGCCCATCCCCACCGTCATCAGCGCCGTCCACTCCCGGCCCAGGCCCCGTAAGTGCTCTGACCCCTGCGCTCGGGACACGGGGAAGGACGGAAGGGCTTTAACCTCTCTCCTCCTCGCAGTGCCTGCCAGCTCCCTGCGCAGCTCCCGGCTCTTCGCCCGGGGCCCAGGGCACGCCGAGCCCAGCGGGGGCAGCACCGGGAGAGGCTGGGACGGGACGGGGACTCCGGAGAGCGGGACCCGGCCCAAGCTCAGCCCCGGAGCCCCCGGGGAATGTTCCTAGATGGACACGGATCCAAGGCCCCTGGGAAGCTCTTCCTCCCGAGCTCCAGCCCACAGCCGAGGGATGAAGGATGAGGATGCTCTCCAGGCCGTCCCTTGTCTCTCCACCGTCCCAGTCACAGCAGGAGCCAGCCCAGGACTTCAGGGACTTTCCTGATCCTGTCCCGTCCTCTGCAGGGCTCCTTGCCTGCAGTCCCCCCTGGCAGCGTGCCCAGCAGGAGGGAACTGTCCCCACCCCAGTTTCAGCAGCTGGTTAGGAGTGCTGCCAAACCCTTTCCCTGCTCCGAGGGTGATCCCTGACAGGGCTTCCAAGGAAGGCACCATCCAGGTTTCCACACTGGGGGAGATGGAGGAAAACCCCAGGGATGGATTTGTCACCTGGATTGACAGATCTGGTGCCACCCTGGGGGACCCTTGGCCACCTCAGGGTATCTCCCTGCCTTTGGGGTGCCCTCATTCCTTCACCAAAGCTAAAATGCCTCAAAACTGTGATTTCCACAAAAATGGCTCCCTCTCTCCAGGCTCCACACAGCAGTTCCAGCTCCTAAAACTGGTATTGGTTCCTATTTAACTGCGCTGGGAACAGCCTGGGTTGGGTTGGGAGGGACTCAAAGCCCACCCAATGCCACCCCTGCCCTGGCAGGGACACCTTCCCCTGTCCCAGGCTGCTCCCACCCCCATCCAGCCTGGCCAGGGATGGGGCATCCTCTGGGAAATCCATTCCAGGCCCTCCTCACCCTCACAGGGAGGAATTTTCTTCCTAAAATCGAATCCAAGTCCTCCCTCTTTCAGCCTGAAGCTGGAAAATTCCTGTGCCTTTGTATTTATTGACCTCAGCTTGTACCTGACCTGGCTGCCCCTCGGCCGATCCTGATCCCAATCCTGGTGCTCCAGAGCTCCTGGAGCCAAGCCCTGGCAGTGCCCATGGCCACGGCTGGGGGCTGCTGTGGCCATCCCTGAGGCCTCTTCCCACCCCCTCCCAGAATCCTGCAGTATTTTCCTTCCTGGCTCCAGGCACTGGCACGCAGCCCCCCCGAATTCCCAGGTTTTGGGTCCCCATTCCCACGTTCCTGTAGGATAGGAAGCACAGCTCTGGCTCGCGGGGTTTGGCTGTTACAATAAATTCTACACTCGGATCCTTCGTGTCCTTGGTTTTCTCCAGCTTCCCTCGCCAGGCACTTGGAGCAGCAGCTCCTCCCCAGCAGGGCCCAGCTCCTCTGGCTGAGCTCTGGCAGCCAAATGAGGCTGGAATTGCTTCCCAAGGATTGCCTCGGGCACGGGGCTGGAGGGGCAGCCACAAGTGTGGGATCCAAGGCCTTGGGGACCAGGTTTTGGGAATGAGGGGACCCCGCTCTGCACTGCCCATCCTCCCCTCCCCAAACTCCTCCTGCCCCTCTCCAAAGAGGAATTCCTGCACCAGGAATTCCTGGGCCAGGTCCATCCTGGGCACCTTCCCTTCCCTGCGGCCCCTGGTTCCAGGGGTGCCCTTTGGAATCACAGATGCTCCCTGTTCCCCTGGGGGATTCCCTGGGAGATCCAAAGCAGCCCAGGGCCCCCAGGGTGCTGGAGGATCCAAATTTGGGAGCAGCTCTCTGGGTCCAGGGCTGGGGATGGGAGAGAGAGGATGGGAAGGACATTCCAGACAAGAGGAAAGGGTTAACTCCAGTTTCCCAACCTGGCAGGAGGGGGAAGGGGCTCAGGGCAGCTCCCAGTTGGGCAGGGTTAGTGCAGGGCTGCCTCTGGAGCCAGGGACCTGCAGAGCCTTGGACAAATCCCTTGGGAAAAGCCCTTCCAGGAGGAGGAATGGAGCAGGGTCTGTGCTCAGAGCAGAGCAGTGCTGGCCCTGTCCGGGATGGGGCTGGAGTGGGACCCCAGCCAGGCTGGGGGGGCCCAGGGGGGCTGGGACTCAGCTGAGACCTTCCCGTTCCTTTTCCTCCCTGACATTAGATTTTGGGGATTTTTTGCTGTTTCTGAGCCTTCCCCACCCACGGGGCTGGGAGAGGCCCTGAGGCTGCAGCAGGGGACGAAAGGGTTGGGTGGAGATTTGGGGTTCTGGCCACGCTCCTGGACTCGGGTCTGGGACACAGGAGGGACAGACCCAGCTCAGCATTGCCCTGTCCCACTGCTGCCAGCCTCGGTTCCCAAGGAATCCAGCAGAATTCCTGCCCTCCACTGAGGGAGCTGAGCTCTGCCTGGGACACCCATCCTGCTCCATCACTCCTCATCAGGGCCCTGCCTCTTCCCCAGGGCAAATTCCTGTTGCTGTTCTTACCCCAGAGTCACAACCAGCCCCAATTCCAGCTGTACATTCCCCAGGGAATTGCTGCAGGTTCCAGGCAGCACCAGCAGCTCAGGACCCCACAAAAATCCCTATCCCAGCCCTTCAGAAGAGGTCCTGGCTGCACCCCCGTGGTGCCCAGGTCAGCACTGTCAGTCCAGAATGAAGTACATCGGAAATGCCTTTTTTAAGGGATAGAATGGGAAAAAAAGAGGGAAATAGAGAAGGATGCAGTGGTGAGGGGCAGCCCCAGAAAGTGCCAAGATTGTCAGGTCCCTCTTTTTGGTCCAAAACGCTACAAAATCCCACCTGGCTGCTTCCTAAAAATTCCTAAGATCTTGAAGGATCCTGAATTTGGGCAGGTGCAGGGGGGTGGATGGAAACGCTCGGATTTTATGGAGAAAGGGATGGTTGTGGGATGGTTAGAGAGTGCTCACCTTCACAGATCCACATAAAAAATGGATCAGGGCCTGAGGATCACTGGGAAAACCAGGGTTAGGGAGGATAATTAACTAATAAAGGGGAATAAATGGGATAACCACCAGCATTCCCCCATTTATGGCTCAATAATGGCCAATAATGGCTAACTCCAGTGGTCCCTTCAGTCAGTCACCCCTGGGGTGCCAGGGCACATTCCCGACTGGGATCTGGGAGCTGCTGGGAGGCTCTGCGGGATCGAGGGATGTTTATCTCTCTTATCTGCCAGGCCACTCTGGAATCCGCGGCAGAGCCTCCTCCAGGCCACTCCGTATCAGCTCCANAGCCCTGCCCGGAGCCTCCCGGGCCCGGACACGCCAGGAGCGTCCTGGGGGTCTCGGACGTGACACAGCCCAGGGGCAAACCCCGGGGAGGGATCAGTGCCGGGAGCGAGGCCTGAGGGACTTCGGGAAGAGCCCCAGGGAAAGAGCCCCAGGGAAAGAGCCCCGGGGGAAGAGCACCAGGGAAAGAGTCCCGGGGAAAGAGTCCCGGGGGAAGAGTCCCGGGGAAAGAGCTCCGGGGGAAGAGCACCAGGGAAAGAGTCCCGGGGGAAGAGCCCCGGGGGAAGAGT
>VZTN01028291.1:48458-64936 GCA_013400515.1 Erpornis zantholeuca
ATGGATCAGGGCCTGAGGATCACTGGGAAAACCAGGGTTAGGGAGGATAATTAACTAATAAAGGGGAATAAATGGGATAACCACCAGCATTCCCCCATTTATGGCTCAATAATGGCCAATAATGGCTAACTCCAGTGGTCCCTTCAGTCAGTCACCCCTGGGGTGCCAGGGCACATTCCCGACTGGGATCTGGGAGCTGCTGGGAGGCTCTGCGGGATCGAGGGATGTTTATCTCTCTTATCTGCCAGGCCACTCTGGAATCCGCGGCAGAGCCTCCTCCAGGCCACTCCGTATCAGCTCCAGCCGCTCCCAGGGACGATCCCAGCCCTGCCCGGAGCCTCCCGGGCCCGGACACGCCAGGAGCGTCCTGGGGGTCTCGGACGTGACACAGCCCAGGGGCAAACCCCGGGGAGGGATCAGTGCCGGGAGCGAGGCCTGAGGGACTTCGGGAAGAGTCCCAGGGAAAGAGCCCCAGGGAAAGAGCCCCGGGGGAAGAGCACCAGGGAAAGAGTCCCGGGGAAAGAGTCCCGGGGGAAGAGTCCCGGGGAAAGAGCTCCGGGGGAAGAGCACCAGGGAAAGAGTCCCGGGGGAAGAGCCCCGGGGGAAGAGTNACCGTGCCTCACTTTCCCAGCTCTTTTCACCTGCAGCCTCAGCCAGGATGGAATTCGGGTGGAATAATTTCGCTTTCCTCATGAAATGCTCCAGGACAGAGCAGGGAAGGGCTCAGTAGGGATTCGTCCCCGGGCTCCGGGGGATCTCCAGCCCCACCCTGGGTGCCCCCATGGCCCAAACCCCTCCGGGCGCCCCAGATCCCCGCGCCGGCTGCAAACCAAGCCCTGGATTGTGTCCAGGGCAGGGAGGAGGGAGGGAGCGAGCCCAGCCCCATCGGCCCATGCCGGGGGCGCGGCCGGCGCCGCTCCGTGCCCGTATAAGGCCAGGTTGGGCTCTCCCGGCCCAATCCGGGCAGGAATGGGAACACCTGAGCCCGGCCCCGCCCCGGGAGCCGAGCCTGCCCTGCTGGGGCGGGGGGGCCGCGGCTGCAGCCCCTCCCCGCCGGCACCGAGCGGGAGCTGTGCCCGGTGGGAATTCCGGCCCGGGAAAGGTGGCCCCAGAGGCCCCAAGGTGGCCACGCTGGCTCAGTTTGAAACGAGAACATTCCTTCCCTCATTTCCAGCCGCTCTCACACGGGAGGTGGAAGGGCTCTCCCTGCGTCCTGCGTACCCCGTGTTGGGATTCACCCCCGGATCCCGGCTGGGATCGGGATTCANCGCATCCAGGGATCCGCGCACCTGGAGCCGCCAGGAACGAGCTCCGGGCTCCCCCTGCCGGGCAGGTGACGCCACTGCGGCACCTCCTCAAATCCCAAAGCATTCCCGGCCTCCAGAGAAAGGGAAAGAGCTCCCAAGGAGCGAGGCTCGGAGGGGATCCCAAAGGGGATCCCAAAGAGGATCCGGCTGCCCAGAGCAGCTGTGGCTGTCCCATCCCTGGCCCCANTCGGCTGGGATGGGGATTCACTCCCTGTGCCCGGCTGGCATCGGGATTCACCGCCCCTGATCCCGGCTGGGGTCGGGATTCACTCCCTGNTGGGGGGGTGGCACCTGTCCCTGCCCATGGCAGGGGGCACTGCGTGGGCTTTAGGGTCTCTTCCCACCTGAACCATGCCACAATTCCGTGACCCTAAGGGTGTTTCTGACCCACCAGGAGCTCCCATGCGGCTGGGAATGACTCCTAGGATCTGGCCTGGCTTTCCAGTGCACCCAGAGCCACACACACCTGGAGTCACTCTGGGAAGGTGAAACAGGTGAGGAACTCATCCCTCCCTCCGACCCCACCTGGACAGGGGATGGATCTGTCACCTTCCCCTCCCTGGGGCCAGGTGACACCAGCCTTGGCTGCTTGTGCTGCCAGTCCCTCTCTGAAATATCCCTGCATCCTTTCCGACTCCACTCTTCTATCCTCTAAGGGCCAAATCCTCCAGGAACACACCCAAAACATCTTTATCCGGGGACAAACGCTTTTCCCACCCGGAATCTCAGCTCTCAGCCCTTCTGCTCCCCAGGAAAGAGCTGCAGGGGAGCATTCCTGGTTCTTCTTCCACCTCTCCTTCCTTCCCCAGTGGATTTAGGGATGCACCCCGGTCTGGAAGCAGCCAGGCCCTTTCCCAGTCCTTCCTGGTGCCTGGAGAAATCCAGCACCAGCCGAGTTCTTGCTCAGCACCAGAAGGGAGCAGAAATCCCCCCACGAGTGCCATGGGGTGAAATGCGTGGGAAGGGAGACGGAAACATCCTGGGATGGGGAACTGATGGCCTGGAGCTCCCACTCCAGTTCCAAACCCAGCTCGATCCGCCTGTCCCAGTTCTCCCACAGCTGCTCCAGGATGTGGCACAGTGGATGCTCGAGGCCTGGCAGGGCTGTTTCCAGGGATGGAAGTGGCTCACCCCAAGAAATCGGCCACTGGGAAAAGGAATCTCCCACTTGGAGGAAAAGACAAGGACTGGATTTTCCCTTTCCTGCGCCATCCTGGCCCAAACCGTGCCTCACTTTCCCAGCTCTTTTCACCTGCAGCCTCAGCCAGGATGGAATTCGGGTGGAATAATTTCGTTTTCCTCATGAAATGCTCCAGGACAGAGCAGGGAAGGGCTCAGTAGGGATTCGTCCCCGGGCTCCGGGGGATCTCCAGCCCCACCCTGGGTGCCCCCATGGCCCAAACCCCTCCGGGCGCCCCAGATCCCCGCGCCGGCTGCAAACCAAGCCCTGGATTGTGTCCAGGGCGGGGAGGAGGGAGGGAGCGAGCCCAGCCCCATCGGCCCATGCCGGGGGCGCGGCCGGCGCCGCTCCGTGCCCGTATAAGGCCAGGTTGGGCTCTCCCGGCCCAATCCGGGCAGGAATGGGAACACCTGAGCCCGGCCCCGCCCCGGGAGCCGAGCCTGCCCTGCTGGGGCGGGGGGGCCGCGGCTGCAGCCCCTCCCCGCNAACCCCTTTGCCCGGCTGGGATCGGGATTCACTCCCTGTGCTGGGGTCGGGATTCACCCCGCGGTGTCCCCAGCCCCGCTCAGTCTGGTCTCGGCAGGACCCGGGGGAATCCTGGCAGCTCCGGGCTGTGCCAGCAGCGGCCGCTCCCGGCCAGGGGCTCCCAGTCCTGGCACTGGGATTGATTGGTGACCCTGCCTGGGCAGGGGCTTGCACCAGGCGATCTCCAGGGGTCCCTTCCAGCCCCGAGTGTTCTGGGATCCCGGGGCCTCGCCTGGTCCCGGCCCCAAGGTCAGGCCACCCCTCAGTGCCCCTGGACCCCCGAAAAGGCAGCGCCAAGGTGCCACGGGGCCGGGGGGACGCGGGAGGGACCCGAGGTGGGGGCACAGCCGGACCCTGGCCCTGTCCCTGTCCCCGCCTGTGCCCTGGCTCCGCACGGCCCGGCCCGGCCAGCCCCGGAATCCGGGAGAAACCAGAATTCCCTTGCTNCCCACCTGAGACCAAGGGGAAATTCGGGGTTTGCCCAAATTTGCACCTGCAGACCCCCGTGCCCAGGGAGGGGCAGGAGCAGGGAGCAGCCTGGCCCCGGGCACCTCCAGGAGCCATTTGCAGCTCCCCCCGTGCTCCCCTGCACTGGGGCCCGAGGGGCAGCGCTGGCAGAGGCTGAGCTCCTGCTCCAGGCCCTTCCCTCCCCACATACCCAAACCTGCTCCCCTGGGTCTCGGCTGCAGAGGAGGGGGCTCGGGGGGACTCTCTCCCTCTCACAAGTCCCTGACACGAGGATGGATCTGCTGCCAGGACAAGTGAAAATGGCCTCAAGTTGCATCAGGGAAGATTTAAGTTCGAGTTAGGAAAAATTCCTCACTGAAAGGGTTGTAAGGCACTGGAAGGCCACAGTCCCCATCCCTGGAAGTGTCCAGAAACTTGTGCCTGTGGCACCTGGGGACACAGCCAGCACTGGTGGTTGGACCTGATGCTCTCTGAGGGCTTTTCCAACCTGAACAATTCCATGGTTTGTGGACAGCAGCGACCAGAGGTGGTTCCTGGGGTTTGGAACGGGGCTCAGCTCATCCTCCCTGCTCCCTTCAGGCACTGGACACCATCCCAGAGCTTCCTCACCAGGATCAGCTGGAGCCTGTGGGGTTGGAGGAGGTGGAAGGAGCCCAGATCTTGGCACAAGCTCCCCTTGGGACACGGGGATGGCTTGGGCCTGGAATCTCGGAATCGTGGAATGGTCTGGGTTGAGCGACCTCAAAGCTCATCCCATTCCAAGCACCTGCCCTGGCAGGGACACCTCCCACTGTGCCAGGCTGCTCCCAGCCCCAGTGTCCAGCCTGGCCCTGGGCACTGCCAGGGATCCAGGGGCAGCCACAGCTGCTCTGGGAAATCCATCCCAGGCCCTCCCCTCCTTCACAGGGAGGAATTCCTTCCCAATATCCCACCCAGCCCTGCCCTCAGGAAGCCAATCCCTGTGTCCTGGCACTCCAGGCCTTGTCCCAAGTCCCTCTCCAGCTCTCGTGGAGATCCTTTGGGCACTGGAAGTGGCTCCAAGGTGTCTCCAGAACCTTCTCCTTTCCAGGCTCTGCTCCCTCCCAGCCCCACAGATCTCTCTGATGCACCAATTCTGCAGGAACCCTCACACCCCAGGGAGTCAGGATGCACAGGGGGGTCTGGGACAGAGCCCTGTGTCCATGGAGGGATCTGGGACAGAGCTCTGTGCCCATGGAGGGATCTGGGACAGAGCTCTGTGTCCATGGAGGGATCTGGGGGTGCAGGGCTCTGTGTCCATGGAGGGATCTGGGGGTGCAGGGCTCTGTGTCCATGGAGGGACCCAGCGCGGGCAGAGCAGCCCCAGCTCAGAGGGAGAGGAGCTCTCAGGCTGCTCCTGGCACAGCCTCTGGAACCGCGCCAGGAATTCACAATGGGAACGGGGCTCAGCCGCTCCTGCCGGGACCTGCCGTGTTTGCGAGGCTTCGGGCACACCCAGAAATTCAGGGCTTCGGAAAAAACCCCTCAGCACCTGGGCAGGGGAGGGGGAGGAGGAACCACTTCAGCGCTGAGGAATCCCAGGGTGACTCAGGCTCTGACGCAGGAAGCAAACAGGGCTGGGAATGGTGGGAAGAGGCTGGGCAGCCCTGGAAGGGGATCCGGGGGGGCCAAGGAGCCTCTCTGCCCCCCGTGCCCAGGGAGACTCGGACCATCGGAATTCATGGAATGTTCTCAGCCGCAGCAAAGCTGCTCCAAGCACTTCCCAAGAGCCACCTTTACCTGCCTCAGAACCAACTCCAAGGGTCCCAAAATCTCCTTTGTCCCAGCTGGAAATCCCAGTGCAGCACCAAGAGCTGCCCCTGCCCACACAGAGGCAATTCGCCCTTGAGGAAAGGAGATATAAAACACCTGCAGCTTCATTTCCAAGGCTTCCAGAGCTCCTCGTGGAGCCAAGGGGATCTGTCACTTCTCTGGGCAGGAGAAGGGAGGTAGGGATGGAAGACCTCACCATCGACATAAGATTTGGAGCCTTTGGTTATTTTGGGGTTTGGAATTGCAAGGAGAGGAGTAAAACAGCCCCAGTTCAGTGCCTCAGCTGCAGATCCACTCTGGATCCCCCCCCTGCCCCCCACAGTGGGTAAATCCAGCATTCCCTCAGGATTCCCAGGGGAAGTCACCAGAATTGCCCATCTGCACAGTTCATCCCCAGCATTCCCAGTGGTGACACCAGTTTGAGTCCCAGTTCCTGAAGTGGGGAATTCCTCATGGAATCCCAGCTGCTCTCCTGGTTCAAACCAACAATGGAAAACCCTCAAAAACGGGGACCCCAAACCCAGACTAAACCAGGGGGAACAAATCCAAACATGTGGATCACAAGGCACTCAAAAAATCCCAGAGTTCATTTAGCCTTGGATTTGCCATGGGGAATCTGAAATTCAGGAGCATTTCCTCTCTGCCATGGGATCAGCCCTGGCCGAGCTCCCCCAGCCTGGTTTGGGGGAGCACGAGTGGAGCTGCTGGAGGAAGGGCTGGGCCCCTCCATCCCTGCTCCCAGCAGTTCCCAACAGCAGCCCCTGCCACGTTCCACACCCACGGACATGCTCCGACCTGCGCTGGGATTCGGGATCGGCTCTCCCGGACGGATCCGCCCAGGCCCGGCCCTGGCGGGAGCTCTGCTCTTACACAACCTGGGAAAAGCTTGGGCAGGATCTGGGGATCCCACCTGGACCACGGGAGGGGATCCCGGGGTGGGCAGGACTGAATTCCAACACAAACTGCCCGAGTGTCCCCCAGGAATGGGAATTCCCACCTTGAGGGGAGGAAGGAGCAACTCAGGGCCTTGTATTTGGCTTTAAAAACCAGGCCTCACGTGGCTCCAGCCCCTGCACTGGATAAAATCCCAGTCCACAACTGGGAATTGCCTCTGGATTGCCCACCCTATTCCTCATCCTGGGAAGGGGCAGCATTCCCACTCCTCCTTCCCAAAGTGGCCGAGCTGTTCCAACCAGGACAGCCCCGAATTCTCCATCAGGGAAAGAACTCCCAGCTCTGCTCGGCCATCCTGGTGCTGCAGCAGCACGAGGGAAAGGCACCCTCAGGGTGCCCCCGAGCCCCCCAGAATCCTGCTGCCCACCCCAAGGCCAAGCTGGATGGGGTTTGGGACAGCCTGGGCTGTGGAAGGAGTCAGGAATGGGATGGGCTTTAAGGTCCCTTCCCACCCAAACCATCCTGGGATTCCGGGACCAACCCAGGTTTTCCTGAAGCAGGAATTGACAGAGCTGCCCTTCCCTGCCAGCCTAAACCCAGAATTCCAGCTCCAGCACAAATGGGACGAGTATTTTGTGGGAGCTGGGCCCCTTTAGCAGCTCCTTGGTGCCAGTTCCTGTGCGTTTTACTCTGAACTGGGAGTTTTTTACCAACCATCCCAAGCACGCCAGGAATGGGGTGGGGATGTTTTGACAGGGAGTCCTGGATCACGTCCAGATCCCACCCAGCTCCCTCCTCTCACCTCTCCCTGCTCCCGACGTGCTCGGCTCCGAGTGTCAGGAGACTGGAATTTGAGAGAAAACAGACTCGAGGAGCAAACACTGCCCAGAGCAGGGGGAAATCCAGGGATGTCAGCCCAGGATCACACGCGCGGATCCCTGCGTGTGGGAATGGAACATCTGGGGCTAAACCACATCTGTAAAACACACCCGGGGGAGCATCCCTGATTCCCCCCTGTGCGGGAGCATCCCTGGGGATCCGGGTGCACATCCCTGTTTTCAGCAGCGATCCTGTTTTCCCTCAGCTGTTGCCGCACCTGGCTGGGAAAGGCTCTCGGGAGGCTCCGCCCGGCCCCGGGGCAGCTTCGGGAGCCGCTGTGGGTGCGTCCCCGGAGCCTCCCGAGCTCCTCTGATCCTCCCGCGTCCTGCCCTGGGCTGGGAACGCCGCGGCTGCGGCTCCACCCCGCTTCCCCCGGGTTCTGCACGGGAGGCAAATGCCGGCGGTGCGAAGCTCCCAGCTCAGCGGGGCCGGAGCCCTGCCAGACAGGGAAAGGGAGCCTGGAGCCTGCGGAGGTGCCCGGCTCCTGCTCCGGCCCTCCCCAGGTCCCTTCGGTGCCGCTGGGTTGGACTGGGCGATCCGGAGGTCTCTCGGTGATTCCGTGATTCCACCATCGCCCGCTCCTCCCCTCTGCCCCAGCCTGCTCTTTGCCCCCTCCGGTCCCCACAGGTCTCCCGGTTTTCCACCCTGGAACCAGGGCTCAGATGCCCAGGGAAAAACGGGACCTTTCCCTGTCCTGTCCCCTGGATTTCTGTGCCAGGGCATGGCAGAGAGGGGCCAGGATGAGCCACGCTCCGTGGCCTCCCTCCGAGGGATCCCATGGCTCCTCTGGGCCTCCCACAGCCCTGCAGGCCCTTGGAATGCTCCTGCCCAAGGTGTTCCCTCAGGGATCAGCAGTTCAGTGCCCCCCATCCTGCACCTGAGATCAGAGTCCAAAGGAACCAAGTCCTGCCATACTCAGGACATTTCCCAGGGAACAGGGGGAACATCATGGAATCCCAGAAGGGCTTGGATTGGGAAGGACCTGGAAGCTTCCAGGGCTCTCTGGAACCTCCAGGTGCCCTGTCCCATCCTCTGCTCCCATCCTGTGTCCACACCCCCACTGGATCAGAGACTTTATGGGCATTTCCACTCTCATTAAAACATTCCTTCACCTTCCAACTCTCTAAATCCTTAACAATCCTTACAACTCTTCCTTCGGAGCCTGCAGGGGAACCAGCCCAGCTCCACCATGGAGTCCAGAGCCTACAAGGCAGAGCCTTCCCTGGCGGGGCCTGTCCTGTGAGTCAGCTCCGCACAACGCCCGAGTCAGCACTTCCCACAGCCCAGCTGGAGCTGGGCCTGGAAAACGCGGCCACATCCCACGGAGGGGACCCGCCGGGACCTGCCGGGCTGGCACGGGCACCGGGAATGTGCTGGTGACAGCAGCCGGGAGAAACGCGGGGCAGGAGAGAACAGGGAGCAGCCCTGCCTCCCCCCCAGGCACAGGGCCCTGTTTGGGACACGCCGGAGTCTCCTGGGAAACCTGGCCCAGGCCTGGCCTTCCCTTCTCCCACAGCCCAGGGAAAGCTCCTGTGGTCAGGGAGCCCCCCAGGCACCCAGGCTGTCCCAGCACCCACGGCACAGCCCTCGGAGGAGGGAGCTGGGGAAGGCACGGCCAGCAGGACCCCCAGGAACGCCTGACGCCATTCCCAAGCCTCATCCATAGCTGGCCAAGCTCAGGTGAGATTCCCACTTCAGGAGAATGGAATGGGGCTCACAAACACAAGGCCCAGGAGGTACTGCAGGAACACTTGATTCCCAAACCTCATCCGCACTCAAAGCTCAGGAGATCCTCCAGGAATGTCTAATTTGATTCCCAATTCTCATCCAGTCACTCTTCCCTTCTCTCCTCTCCAAAGCAGCTCCCAGGCTCACAGCTCCCACGGGATCCCTGTTCCCTCTCACTGAGCTGTCCTTTTCCTCTCCAACCTTCCCTGCACGTTCCTGTGCTCCCAGGTGCAGTCCCTCTGCTCTCTCCTGCTTTTCCACAGAAACCTGGACACCTTTCCCAGCAGCCCTGGGCATGGAGCAAGCTGTCCTGAAGAGGCCAAACCACAATTCCCCCAGGTGGGATGAGGCTGGGTGGAAATGGGACCTTCCCAGGTCCCTGTGGCTGCCCGGATCCAAGGATGAGGGTGCCAACAGTTGGGATCCTCAGTGGGATTGGGGCAAAGCAAAGGCAGCTCTCAGGGATTCATCCTGTGGGAATTCCGAGGCAAGGGCTGAGCCCCAGCTGTGCCAGCAGTGGGGCAGGTGTGGAGGTAAAGCCCCACCTGAGGAATGTGCTGCAGGTCCTGCTCCAGGGGCTGGGGGCAGGAGATCCTTCAGGATCTGCCCCAGTTACCCACCAGGAGCTGGCACTGGTCAGGCTGGGAATGTCCAGCCAGACAACACAGAGGTCACTCCCACAGGTCATTCCCAGGAGATCCATGAGCCCTGGAGAGAAGGCACCTCACATTCCATTCCCACAACTTCCCAACTCCCTGTGCCCATGGACAGACCTGCAGGACATCCCTGCCTGAGGGGATGGACCTTCTCCAGGTGGACACAGAGCCAGGGCAGCTCCCTGGGCCTTTGGGGAGATATTCTGTATTTGTATCCATTTATCAGAGATTTGGGGAAAATCCTTCATGGAAGGGGTGTCCAGCCCTGGCACAGCTGCCCAGGGCAGGGGCAGAGTCCCTGTCCCTGAAAGTGTCCAAGAAATGTGTGCATGTGGCACTTGGGGACATGGTCAGGGGTGGCCTTGGCAGTGCTGGGTTGGACTTGATGTTCCAGCCTGAACAATTCCATGATTCCTGGCTCAGGCTGTGCCCCTGCAGCTCAGCTGCTCTGAGGGGGCTGGATTAGAGGAGTTTTTCCCATAAAACCTTCACCCTCCTCCCTGTTTCCCTCACACAGGGAATGGGAATTCCGCCCAAAACGCCAGCAAGGATCTCTTCCCTCACGGCAGCCCCTTCACAGAGCTTTTCCCAGCACCATCTCACGCAGCTCCATGGAATGGTTTGGGCCTTAAAGCCTCTCCAGTGCCACCCCTGCCCTGGCAGGGACACCTCCCACTGCCCCAGGCTGCTCCCAGCCCCAGTGTCCAGCCTGGCCATGGACACTGCCAGGGATCCAGGGGCAGCCACAGCTGCTCTGGGCACTCTGTGCCAGGGCCTGCCCTCCCTCCCAGGGAACAATTCCTCCCCAGTCTCCCACTCATCCCTGCTCTCTGGCAGTGGAAGCCATTCCCTGTGTCCTGTCCCTCCATGCCTTGTCCCCAGTCCCTCTCCAGCTCTCCTGGAGCCCTTCAGGCCCTGCCAGGGGCTCTGAGCTCTCCCTGGATCCTTCCCTTCTCCAGGTGAGCACCCCCAGCTCTCCCAGCCTGGCTCCAGCCTCTGAAGCCAAGCTGGGAGTGCCTGGAGCAGGGGTGTCCAGCAGGGATGTTCCCAGAGTTAATGGAGATGAGGAGACAGAGCTGAGCCATCCCAGGGCTGGCAGCTCTGGGAGCCTCCCTGCTCCCGCCCTGCTCGCTCTGTTTGATCCGTGCAGGGTCCCAGGAGCTGCTTTGATGTGTCAGCCTGGCAGCAGGGCCTGTTCCAGCACAGCTGCTCCCGGATTCCTGCGGGAACAAAGCTGCAGCTCAGCAACTTCCAGAGGCTGGGACTGACCCCAGGGCGGAGCAGGGACACAGAGAGACACAGAGGGACCCCCTCAGCATCAGGGGAGAGGCAGGAATTCCAGAGGCCAGCAGAATGGGTTACTCTGGGATCCCACAGGGCCTGATCCCTGACCCAGCACGTGCCGGGGGTTTACTCAGTGATCCCATGTGTGTCCTGCCATGGAAACACAGATCAGAGCCCTCCTGAGCCTCCCTGCTCCACGGCAGGGTCCCCACACGAGCCCAGACAGCTCTGACCTCACAGCTTTCTCACTCCCAATAAAACTCACTCCCAATAAAACTCCCTCCCAATAAAACTGGCTCCGTCGCTCCGGGGAGGATCCAAGGACGGAGCGGCTTCGTCAAACATCAGGATAAAATTCCAGGGGGCTGATAAGAAGCATTTTACTATCCTGATTGAACTGGGATTGTCTGGATGGAAAAGATAAGGTCTGAGAGCATTTTATATTTCCTGGAAGCAGATCCCCACCCCGGATCACGACTCCAGGCCCTTCCAGTGGGCCCAGCTCCGAGGGAATTGGAGGCTCCAAAGTAACTCATTCCAAGGAACTTGAGCCTGAGCTAAGAAATGGTGGCAAAGATTATGTCCATGATGATCCAAGGGACTTCTGTGCCAAGGGGGAAAACAAACCTCCCTCAGTCTGTTCACAAGTGAATGAAATGGGAAACCTGAGGAGTTGAAGCTAAATCCCAATGGGGGTTGGGGAGCCCAGTGAGAAGTTTCCACAATGGGCCAGCTTCTCCACCAGGACCAGGGAGGCTGAAACAAAGCCTTGGAGACTCCAAGGAACCCTTCCCATCTGGAATTAAAAGTCAGGGTTCATGGCCAAGGCACTTCCATGTCCTGACCTGACAGCCCAAGGAAGGGAATGGCCAAACTCTCCCTGTCCATAACCCAGCGGAGCAGGCCCTGCCCGCAGCATGTCTGGGAATCCCAGAATGGTTTGGGTGCAAGATTTTCCAATCCAAATCCATCCCATCCCACCCCTGCCATGAGCAGGGACACCTCCTACTGTCCCAGGCTGCTCCCAGCCCTGTCCAGCCTGGCCTTGGGCACTGCCAGGGATCCAGGAGCAGCCACAGCTCCCCTGGACAAATGTCCTGAGTGATCCCAGACTCAGACCAGACTTGGGCTTGGTTTTCCCACCAAGATCCCCCCAGGGCCCTGCTCCCTCCCCACTTCACCTCCCCAGTCCAACCTTTGCCCCAGAACTGGTGACACTGGGAGGGAAAAGCCAAACTCCCAAAGTGTCTCGGGGCTGGGACTGCTCTTTTCCCAGCTCTCCAGAATCAGATTCCCAGATTTCCACAGGTTGCCACCTCTCCCTTTTCTCCTGTAATTCCAAAGTGACAGGAGGAGCAAGAAGGAACCTGCCCTGAGCTGAGCCAGGGAAACCCAAACCTCAGCCCTGGGACCTGCAGGGACAAGTTCCCGGCCCAGGAAGCTGCTGCCAGCTCCCAGCTCCTGAAGTGGCTCCCTCCACTCCTGGGTGCTTGGATTAAGCTGGAAGTTGAATTAATTCACTTTTTGCCATGTCCCCAGTTAGAAATCATGGAATGGTCTGGCTGGGAAGGGACATTAAAGCCCATCCAGTGCCACCCCTGCCCTGGGCAGGGACACTTCCACCATCCCAGGCTGCTCCAAGCCCCATCCAGCCTGGCCCTGGGCACTTCCTGGGATGGGGCAGCCATGATTTAACATTGACAGAATTATCTTTGCTTTTCCCAGCCAGGAACTCCCAGGGGTGAGAACTGCCCATCCCTCAGCACCAAAGCCAAACACAACCAAACCAAACCTCCAAAAAAACCTTTTATGGATCTGATCCAGCTCTGGTTTGGAGATTCCGTCCAAGGAAATGCAACTCCGTTTGCTAAAGCCCAACCCGAGTCTGGGAAGGAGGAACTCAAAGTCACTTCTAAATGTGGTAAATTTGGGAAGTAGAGAATGAAAACCTGGATGAGCTCTGGGAAAGGGAGACTCATCCCTTCCAGGGCCAGGGATGGGGGAATGTGAAGGAACCACAGCTGAGTTGAGTCTGAAGAATTCCTTGTGCTCCAAGGGCTCATGTCGGGGCTGGCTGGCCCCAGTCCCTGGTTCCTGCCCTCGAGATCCTCTTCCTTCAGTTCTTCATGCTGGAAAGAACAAAGTGAGACCTCCTTTTGTCTCAGAGATTTTTATTTTTCTTACCAAAACCTCAGAGGCGCAGGCTGTGCTGTGTCCTCCAAGAACACCAGGGCAGGAAAAGGCAATGGCTGCTAGAAACAGGTAACTTTTATATCTATCATCAACCAGTTAAGAAGTTTTACGTATTTTGTTTTGTTCCCAACACCAGGAAATTCTCATTTTATTGATATGTCTCTTCTACATTAAATTCCATCCAGCAACTGACAAACCACAGGAACTTGTGTCAGAGAAGGAAGAGGAGAAGGAGAAGAAGAGAAGGAGAAGGAGAAGGAGAAGGAGAAGGAGAAGGAGAAGGAGAAGGAGAAAGGGAAAGGCAGCTCCCAAAAACTACCTTTTATATCTATTATTGACCATTAAGAAAACTCCACGTACTTTGTTTTGTTTCCAACACCAGTAAATTCCCATCTTATTGATATGTCTTTTCTATACTAACTTTTTTCCACCAACCAACACACCACAGGAACTGGTGTCAGGGAAAAAAGGAAGAGAAGAGAAGAAGAAGAAAGAAGAAGAGACTGACACCCAAAAAATCTCCATCTTTGTCTCTATATAATACATAGAGCAAGATCCTACAACTAAACTCTCTGTGGTTCACTAAACAAAAATCTTTTCACCTCTCTGGTGCACTCAGGTCCTCCCAAAAGCCAAGGGAGCTTCTCCCATCAGCTTAGGTCGCAGGCTAAGCTATGTTTGAGGAGGTCTGGGGACTAAAGAAATTCCCAGAGGAGCAGGAGAAGTTTTCAGGCTTCCCTGGACTCTGACAATTTGGTGCTCTCAGGTCATTTCCTCTGGCCACTCTCCAGTTCCTCACTCCATTTTCCCCTGGGAATGTGTCCTTTGTGCTCACCCAGCACAGGAATCTGGGAGCCAGCAAAGTGTCCCTTAGCAGAAGTGACACTGAGTCACAGGAGTGGCAGTAAGGAGAAATCCAAATTGAAAACAAAAAAGGATCTCATTGACTCCAACCCAGTCCTGCTTCCTCCAAGGGCTGGAGGCACCTGCAGAACCACCTGGAAAGTGGAAGTTCCAGTGTCTGAATTTTCTTGCTGGAGCTCCCCTGCTTCAACTCTTCCATGCCAGGAAGGGCAGAGTGACCTCCCACAGCAGGAGGGGTTAATGAGTCTCAGCACCTTGCAGGTGACTAATTAATCCCTGCAGGGATGATTGGGAGCAGGGCACAGCTCTGAGCCCAGGATGCAGCTCAGCTGCTCAGGTTTTCCATCCCAGAAGTGCTGTGCAATCACAGATTCCCCACCACGGCATCAAACTTGCTCTGGGGATGAAAAACCTGAGGCAAAGTGAGCTGGAGCCCAGGAACGATCCCAAAGCTCAGAGCTCGGGAGCTTCCCAGGCACAGCCAGGGGCTCCAGGGGAGCAGTGGGAGCTCTGCACTCCCAGGGCAGCTCCAGCTCCCGGGCCTGGCATCAGGGACATCCCTCTCCTGCCCTGCTCCAGGTGTCCTGAATGCTGCCAGGGTCCCTCAAGGAAACTGAGTCAGGGTGCCCAGAGCAGCTGTGGCAGTGCCCAGGGCCAGGCTGGGAGAGTCTGGGACGGGATGGGATGGGATGGGATGGGATGGGATGGGATCAGGGTGTGCCAGTCTGGAGAGGAGAAGGCTCCAGGGAGAACTCAGAGCCACTTCTGGTATCTAAAGTGGCTCCAGGAGAGCTGGAGAGGGACTGGGGACAAGGCCTGGAGGGACAGGACACAGGGAATGGCGTGGGAGATTGGGGAGGAATTGTTCCCTGGGAGGGGGGGCAGGGGCTGGGATGGAATTCCCTGTGGCTGCCCCTGGATCCCTGGCAGTGCCCAAGGCTAGGCTGGACACTGGGGCTGGGAGCAGCCTGGGACAGTGGGAGGTGTCCCTGCCATGGGATGGGATAGGATAGGATAGGATAGGATAGGATAGGATAGGATAGGATAGGATAGGATAGGATAGGATGATATTTAGGGTCCCTTCCCTCCCAAACCTGTCCCTGACTCCAGGATCTCCATTTCCCCGTGGCCATTTCTTCTCCCTGAGGAACGACCGCGGAGCTTTGCCACTGTCCCAGGAGCAGACGTGGGTTTAACCCCCAGCTGGAATTTCCCTCTATCCTACCCTCAGGAAAACTGGGAACACATTTTAGCCACATGGGAAATGCAGTGTTAAAACCAGACAGAATTCCCCAGATCCTTACTGCAGTGGGATCCATGGGATCCCTTCCAGGCTTTCCCATCACTGGATCCCAGAGCTGTTCCCACCCCTCCCTGGACAGCAGGGACATGGAGCTGAAAGGAAAAGGAAAGGGATTTTCCTCCTCTTTGCTGAAGGACTGACTCCATCTCGAGCTCTGCAGTATCCTGGGATCACAGACCCTGGAATTGTTCAGGTTGGAAAAGCCCTCAGAGATGATCGAGTCCAACCCAGCACGGCCAAGGCCACCCCTGACCATGTCCCCAGGTGCCACATCCACACTTTTCTTGGACGGAGACTCCCCCAGTGCCCTGGGCAGCCTTTTCCAGTGCTTCACAGCCCCTTCCATGATGGAATTGTCTCAGTATCCAACCTAAACCTCCCCTGGTGCTACTCAAGGCCGTTTTTCCCTTGTTCCCTGGTAGCAGATCCCGAATCCCCTGGCTCCACCCTGTCAGGGAATTCGGGAGAAGGAGAGGGTCCTCCCTAAGCGCCTCCTTTTCTCCAGGCTGAGCACAGGGATTTGTTTTGACCATCCTGAGCTGTATTTGTGGCAAAATCCAAAGGATTTGGTTGTGCCAAAGGCAGGCAGAGGGAATTCTGGAGCTGGGCCATTCCCGAGCTGCTGGGACAGAGCCATATCAGCAATTCCAAAGTCCGGGAGTGAGAGATAAGGAGCCATGGAGCAGTTACAGACACCCCGGGCATGGACAGTGTGGAAAAGCTGGAAAAATAGGAACTACCAACTCCAACCCACACCTTTCCTGGAGCAGCTGCCCAGGAGGATCCCCCAGGCACATCCTGGGGGGATTCCCAGGGAATAAGGAACAGGAACCAGGGTCTCTCTGAAGGAAAAGATCCTTCCAGCCAAAGGCAGGGACAGCAATTTGGGACACAACTCCCAAGCAACTCTTCCTAGGATATTTCACAGGGAAGCATGAAAATCCCCAAAGGAAAAAGAAAGGCAGGAATTCTTTCCCCCTTTAACTGGGAGCAGGGACAGGGCTGGGCTTAGCTCAGAAACATTTCAAAGGTGAAAGAAAACAGCACCAAATATTGACACAAGGGAAGGGAAACATTCCAGAGAGGAAGGGTGTGGGATGCACGATCCTCCAGTGCCCCCAGCAGCACGGCTGGGAAAGAGCAGCTGAGCAGGAGGAGAGGGGAAGGAAACACAGCATGAGTTGTGCCCCTGCAGTCAGCAGAGCTTCCCAGAGCTCCTGGAATGTCAGGGAACTGCTCAGTTCCCAAAGGGATTCGCGTGCTGGAGGAGCTGCAGGATCCCTGTGGAAGTTGTGTTTATCTGGAGGGACTCAAAGTTCTCCTGGACCCTGCTCAGCATCCGGAAACACAGGGAATCCTGGAATAGTTGGGTGCAAATGGACCCTGAAATCCATCCCATCCCATCC
>VZTN01028291.1:69045-88030 GCA_013400515.1 Erpornis zantholeuca
GGAGTTGCAGCCCACATCGAGCCCGAGGAGCGGGCGGGTGGCCGCGGGGAAGAGGCTGCGCAGGAGCCCCTGGGGCAGGAGGCTGACGCGGCCCTCGGGCGGGTGGAACCGGGAATAATTCGGGAAGTTCCCGTAGGGAGCAGCGCCGGGCTCGGGGTCGCGGCTCCCCCTGCCCATGGGCGCCGCCATCTTCCCATTGCTCCCGCGCCGGGCGGGAACCGCGACCGAGGAGAAACGTTCCGGGGCAGAAATATTCCGAGGAAGGCGGCGCGGGGCAGGGTTGGGGACAAGGGACAGGGCAGCCACAGCGCAGCCACAGCGCAGCCACAGCCCCTTTGGGGCGAAAATAAGAGATTTCAGAGATTTCGTGTAAAAAAACCCTGTCTGGGCCTGCCAGGCTCCTAGGGACGGCGCCGGCCACCCATGTGTCCTCTTTGAACGCGTCCCCCCTGCGTTGCCATGGCAATCTCAGGCCTTGCCGGCGCTGGAGTGTTTTAACAACACGTACGTGTTAACTAAGGAATATAAAAATCGTATTTTATCACATAAAACATATTAAATTTGTTCAAATAAATAGCATATAAATGCTACTTAACCCACGTTATTGAATGCACGTTTGAATAATATAAACCGATGTTATATAAATAAATACCATATAAATGTCATACACATAAATAACAAATAAATGTTATTTAAATCACATTTAAAGGCATGATTGCGCTGGGGGTGCCCAGGACCCCACAGGCTGCAGCTGAGAGAGGTTTTAAAGCAGAAGGAAATGAAAGTTCCCTGTAAAAGTGAGGTTTAAGAGAGGGGGAGGTTCGGGGTTAAAGAGAGGTTCAGGGTTCAGGGCCCTGGGCAGGTTTGGGTTAAGCTGGCACAGGAAGCTGATTCCATTTGGTGCTGGTTTCAATCGCAGCGTGAAGAGCAGAGGGCGCCTGGAGCTCACAAATGCAGGCGAAAGGCTCCTGCTCCCCGATCAGCCCTCCCTGCGTTTTCTTGGAATCACTGAATGGTTTGGGTGCAAAGGGACCTTAAAATCCATCCCATCCCATCCCATCCCATCCCATCCCATCCCATCCCATCCCATCCCATCCCATCCCATCCCAGGGACACCTCCCACTGTCCCAGGCTGCTCCCAGCCCCAGTGTCCAGCCTGGCCTTGGGCACTGCCAGGGATCCAGGGGCAGCCACAGGGAATTCCATCCCAGCCCCTGCCCACCCTCCCAGGGAACAATTCCTCCCCAGTCTCCCATCCATCCCTCTGCCCTCTGGCAGTGGAAGCCATTCCCTGTGTCCTGTCCCTCCATGCCTTGTCCCCAGTCCCTCTCCAGCTCTCCTGGAGCCTCTTTAGGCCCTGGAAGTCCCCAGATCTCCATTCCCTTCTCCTCTCCAGGTGAGCCCCCCCAGCTCTCCCAGCCTGGCTCCAGAGAGGCTCCAGCCCTGGAGCAGTTCCATGGCTCTCCATTCTCCATAGCTCTCCATTCTCCATGGCTCTCCATTCTCCATAGCTCTCCATTCTCCATGGCTCTCTGTTCTCCATGGCTCTCCATTCTCCATGGCTCTCCATTCTCCAGGCTCACTCCAGCATTTCCTCCCTGTGCTGGGACCCCGGACCACAAATGAAAGGCAGAAAAAAGTGCAAAAATAAATACAATTTTCCCCCTTCTCTAGGCAATGGAATTCAGGAGGTTGAGGTCTCCTCCGACTCTCTCTGGCTGGATTTAGGGCCCCAGATTCCTGTTTTCAACAGGCATGGGAAGCAGCTCAATCCCTTCCTCCTTCCAGCATCCTCCTCACCCTGACAAATCTCCCCCCTTGTCCTACATCCCTCCATCCTTCGTTGCATGGTCCCAGTCTGATTAATCCAAATTTTTGTCCCATTCTCCAAAAGCCGAGTGCTGAAATTTGATGGAATCATCAGCCTTTTATCCTGTCTGTGGTAATTTCAGGGAACCCTGATGGTGCCTCATCCAAAATGCCCTTGGACACCCCATTATTTGTGTGGGAATTCTCCAGTCCATTTTTTTCTGCAGAAAATGCAGGAAAATCCCTTCTGGCTGCACAGGCTCTTCAGCACCACTTCCCAGAAATTTCCCACATTTTGGGTTCGATTGCTTTCCAAAAGCACAGACCTGCTGCATTGGGATTTGTGTCCTCCTGGACAATCATCCCTTCAGAGCTGATGGAGTGAGATGGGAGTTTCCCTCTCCCAGTGCAGGTTCTCATTTCAGGAGGTGAATTGTCTCTGGAGGAAGTTTTTTCCTCCATTTATTCTTGGGAAAGCTCCAGCTGCTCTCCAGCGCTGCAGAAAATTCCCTTGGAACCCTCTCACAACTTATCCCCACTCACTGATTTTTGAATCCTGTGGTCACATAAACCAAGAGGGAACAAATCCCTCATTCCAGGAGCCCGTTGGCCCTCAGTTCTCAAATATTCCTCATCCATGACACCTGGTCCAGATCCATGTGCTTTTTATTGCTCTGTGTGGGATGTTTTCCTTACTCATAACCAGGGAAGAGGTGACCTGGCCTCCGTTAAAGCTCTGGGCCGTGCCAGGATCTTGTTTATGTTTTAAGGGATGAAGCAGCACCTGCACAACCAGCGCAGGAGCAGGCACAGGAACAGTTTTGCAACCATTTATTAGCAATAGTCAGAGAAGATACAAAATCCTATTTACAGGGAAATCATAGGAACGACCGCTCCAGAGGATTGGGATACGGAGCTGGGGGAGGACTTCGGGTGGAGGACATGGGAGGAGGGGGAGCAGCCCCCACCCCAAATCCTGCATCCCTCGGCCTCCCGAGGAACTCCAGCTCCCCGAGCAGGACAGTGCTCAGCACCCACTGGGGCTGCCTGGGATGGGATCAGCGTGGAAAAGGGACTGGGACACGTGCAAGGGACATGGGAGGGCAGCAAGTCCCCCCCACTCAGGTGCCTGGAGCGGGGTCGTGCCAGGTGTTCCCAACAGAAGCAGAAAAGCCAGGATATATCAGCAGAAAGCTGGGATGCAGCAGCAGAAAAGCCAGGATGCAGCAGCAGCAAAGTTACTCCACACCAGAAGGAAAAAGAACAATTCCAGAGGGGGCTGCAGGTCCAGGTGTTCCTCCCCAGCTCCCAGAAGGGCATTTTGGAGGAGTTTTGGGACTATTTCAGAGCCAGAGCTCATCATGGAGCTCCACACTCCTCCCTCCAAGCCTGGAAAGCACAAATCCCTACAGGAAATAGCTGTGAGTGAGGAAAGGCTGCCCCGCCAGGCTGCTGAGGGCCAGGAAATTCCCTCTTGAAACTCTTTTATTTCATCTGCTTTTAGGGTGCCTCCCATGCCATTCCCAGTCCTGCCTGCTCAGCAATCCAAGAATTTGGTTCTCCTCAGCAGGAACCAGCAGATCATGAACTTCCTGCTGTCACCACCTCATGGTGTCCTCCATCCCCACAAAGAATTTGGCTTGGTTGGGGTTTTTTGTCTGGTTGTGACTTTTTGGTGTGGTTGTGGGGTTTTTTTGTCTGGTTGTGACTTTTTGGGGGTGTTTTGGGGAGGAACAGAAGGGGAGGGCATCACTTGTGCTCAGCGGAGCAGCCACAGAGCATTTCCATTCCCTGCTGGGTGACTTTCCCCAGACACTGGACACGTGTGGCAGGAGGACAGGGCATGTGCAGGGTAAAACCCAGGGCAGAAGGAGCAGGAATGTGCTGTCCCCGCGTTCTGGCAGAGCCTCTCTCCAGCAGGGACTGCTGGAGGCAGCTCCGTGACGCACTCGCTGCCATTCCCAGCGAGATGGGAGATACGAGGTCCTATCAGCAGGAAGGATCACTCTTGGAATGAGAGCAAAAGGGCCCTTATCTCCCCGGGGAGCTTTACAGTCCGAGATCAGCCAGCTGAGCCCCGGACAGGGAATGTGAGCATGGCCACGGTGGAAAGTTACCTGAGCCCATCCAGAGCCCACACTGACATCCCTGTTTGGGAGAGGAGCTGTGGAAAACAGCCAGGGAGAGGGAACGAGGGAACGCTGTGGCCGGGAGGCCTGGGGAATAACCCCTTAGGAATGCTAATCTGGGGCAACCAAGACAATTCTGTGAAGGCCTCAGATCCTTAGGGTGGATCCCAGCCCACTTCCCACATGGAATGGCATTTCCCAGCATGGAAACTCTGCCTCCTCCTCCTCTTCTCTGCCATGTCCTGGCAATATTCCTTCCCTGGGATCCCAACCCCTCTGGTGAGGAGCCACGCTCCAGAGACAACCAGCACACTCCCTTGGGTGGGAGGTGGCCATGGATCATGGATCCTGTGGGAAGGGAAGGGAAGGGAAGGGAAGGGAAGGGAAGGGAAGGGAAGGGAACAGAACACGCTCAGCCCATGGCTGGATGCAAAGGATCCACTGGAATTCTTCCTGCAGTGGCACCAGGGATGGCCTCAGAGAGCTGCACGTCCTGAACAAACAGGTTCCCTGTGCCTGGAGCACCGAAATGCAGCTACGTGATCCCACACTCCACGTTTCCAACAGCAGAGCCACCAGGAATGGCGCAGAGGCCACCAAGGTCCAAAGGAATGTGGGAAACAGGGCAGTGAAGGATTCCCCAGGCCTTTTCCCTTGGCTCAGCTGCTTTTCCTGCCAGGATCTAACCCAGGTCCCTGCTCTGCCGCCCTCACTGTTGTTTTGTCTCAGCACTCTCACCCCGTGACGGGCAGGACTCAGAGGGCACCTCCAGCAGCCCCTGGGGCCAGGAAGGTCCTGGTCTCCTGCCCCCAGTCTCTGGACTGGTTTGGGCTGGGCGGGAGCGGGGGAGCAGCGGGGACACGACACTGAAGCCCCGCTTTGCTCTCGGGGTCACAAAGGCCTGACAGCAAATGTACAAAGCTGCGGGAGGGGCGCGGGGCTCCTCGGGGGCACCACAAGGGAAGGGACTGGCTCAGCTTGGTGGCTCGGAACCCTTTCACCTCTGCTCTGCAATTTAACCCCTCACGTTTGCCAGCACAGGGAGGATCCTTCTGCCCTCACTCCTGGCTGGAGCCAAAGAACTGCAGGAAGAAGGAGAAGATGTAGATGATGTCCAGGTAGATGTTGAGGGCTCCGAAGATGTACTCCTCGGGGCTCAGCGAGTACCGGCGATTCCCCATCAGCATCTGCGTGTCCAGGGCCAGGAACTGGGAGGGAAAGGAGACCCCAGGACAGTGACAGGGAGGTTTGGCCCAGGGAGGCAAGAAGGGCTCTAATGACAGGAGATGTCCCCACTGCCTCCCTGGAGCCAGGACAGAAGGGCAGCCCCTTTTTATGGGCTGTAAGCACAGTTTAAGAGCTCAGAACAAGGCCCTGAATGAGCTGCAACTTTCCCCATTCCTCATTTCCCTCCTGACAGTCAAACCCTGAGTGTAACTCCCACTCCAGGCCCTCTTCCCTCAGGCTTCCTCCATCCCAGAGCCAGCTCTGGAGCCACCCTCCCTCCTCCTCCTCCTCTCCTAGAGCCCACAGCTCCTTATTCCCACACTTCCCCCAGCTGGGAAACACCTGCCAGGGAATGAGGTGGTCACAGGGTGACCTGGCCCCAAGAGCAGCACCACCAGAAATCCCAGGCACGACTTCAATCCACCATTTTCTCCCCCCTCCCTTCCCTCCTGCTGCCATCCCGCTGTCCCCCCTGGGTCCGGAGCTCTCCAGGGCTGCACCATCCCCCAGGAGATGCTGTTTTATCCTCCCAGAACAGCTCCCAGCCGAGCTGCCCCGGCAGGCCGAGGCTCTGACTGATATTTATGGGGTAATTATCAGATGTTGAAGCCTCCTTGTATTTTACAGAGGGATCTTGAGCCGTGAATCAGCACCGCACTCCCCGCGCTCCCTTGGAGTGACTTTTATGGGTGATAAAGGCAATTGCTCAACTGCTCCGATTCCCAATGTGCCTAGTGGGCACCGCTTGGGAGCCCAGGGCAGCCCCAGGCTGAGCCCCAGCTCCAGGGAATGCCAGGCACCTTCCCAGACACCTCTCCCGGCTGAATCCCAGCGCAGCCCTGCCGGGACTCGCTCTGGAGGAGGCTCTGGGGAGCGACCGCCGGGAACACCCAAGCCTTTCCCTGGAGGAGCTGCCCTGCTCCAGGGCTTTTCCCGCCTGTGTTCAACCCTCCTAATGCCTCTTAATCCCCAGTCTCAGCCTTCCCTGTCTTTCTGCACCTCTGTGAGCCGAACTCATCCCAATCCTTGGCTCGCTCTTCCCCAGCCAGCCCCGACTCGACGGTGAGGCCTCGTCCCTGGATCCCCTCACTGCCGGGGCTGTGCCGAGCTCAGCTCTGCCTGCTCCTCTCCAGAGGTGCCTTTGGCCTGTCCCCACGATCCCTGAGAGCGACCCAGCCGGGATTGCTCACCCCACACAGCTTGGCACTCGCACCATGCCCCGCGCCGGCACTGGCACATCCGCGGCACCTCCCGTGCCAGGATCACTGCTCCGGGGCCACCCCGAGCCCTGCAATCCCTGCCCTGGCTCCCCGGAGGCTCCGAGCTCCTTCCCAAATTGCCTCTTTCCCCTGCTGGATCCCGGGAGCAGCCACTCACCATGGTGAAGATCCCAGCCCCAAGCAGAGCGTAGATCGCATGGAGCCACGGGACCTGAGGGACATGGACACATGGACACATGGACACATGGACACATGGACAGGGACATGGACACATGGACACACGGACACATGGACACGGACACATGGACATGGACACAGGGACATGGACACATGGACATGGACACAGGGACACATGGACATGGACACATGGACATGGACACATGGACACAGGGACACGGACACAGGGACACATGGACATATGGACATATGGACACAGGGACACACGGACATACGGATACAGGGACATGGACACAGGGACACGTAGACATAGGGATACAGGGACACGGACACATGGACACAGAGACACATGGACATATGGACAGAGGGACATGGACACATGGACACAGACACATGGACATGTGGACACATGGACAGGGACATGAACACAGACATGGACATAGGGATACAGGGACACGGACACATGGACACATGGACAGGGACATGAACACGGACATGGACACATGCACACAAGGACATATGGACAGGGACATGAACACAGACATGCACACACGGACACAGACACACAGACACAGCCATCAGAGCTGGGCAGAATGAGCTATGCAGGACTTCCCTCCCAGGGGATTTGGCTCCCAGGTGGAGGGGAAAAGTTGGGAAAGTGCTCTAAAAGCCCAGGTTGGATTTGCACCACTTCCAACTCGAACTCGGTTCCTTTGGGAAAGGTTCCATGGCACAGAACAGGACACGGAGCCTCCGTGTCCCCCTCACTGTGGCCTTTGCATCCTAAACTTCTCCATCAGGTGTTTGTTATTGAAAACAGACTGTCCTGTGGAAATCATGGAATCCTGGAATGGTTTGGGTTCGGAGGGACCTTAATGTCACCCTGGATTTCAGCCTTCTGACTGTTTTGAAATTTGTTCTGATTGTTTTGAAAAGTTACTCTAGAGTTCTCACGAAGTTCTTCTGTAAACAAGCCGTGTTTTTCTAACTGTCTCTCTTGTTTTCATCCCATTCCTGATAAAAGAGGTTTTTGATGGACTTCTGTCCAAGCCAATGGAGTTGGATAAGAGAAGATCTCCCTATCCAATCCATGGAGTTTCAAGGTTTTGTATAAAAGCTGTGAAATATTAAACTTCTTTCTTCCTCTGCCACCTCCACCTCTGTGTGTGTGTGCTCACTTCGTGCTCTCTAGCGACACCTTAAAGCCTATCTGGGCCCATCCCTGCCGTGCTCAGGGACACCTCCCACTGTCCCAGGGAGCTCAGAGCTCCAAGCCCCATCCAGCCTGGCCTTTCAGGGATGGGGACGTGTCCCAGTCCCAGCACTCCCCAAAGGGAACACTTTGGAGCACCCCCAGAACGGATTTATTAACCCAAACACGGCTGATCCCACTGGAAGAAACACCAAATATTCCAAGAGCCAGACCCAGCTTTAATCTACCTGCGGGAACAGCTGGAGCTGTGTCAGGGGAGGTTTGGGTCGGATTTTGGGAAAAAGTTCTTCCCCCACTGGAGCAGCTCCAGGGCTGCCAGGGCCCCAGGAGCCTGTGGACAACACTCAGGCACAAGGGGGGATTGTTGGGATGTCCTGGGCAGGGACAGGAGTTGGACTGGATGATCCTGGTGGGTCCCTTCCCCCCATGGATATTCCATGATTCTGTGATTAATTAACAAGCACAATTTAAATGTATTAATCCATGGAGGGAATTTCACTGGAATTGAGACCAAAGCTCAGCCCCTGCTGTGGCCCAGAGGAACCAGGAGAAGGTGCTGGTTCAACCCGAGATGGGTTCAGCGAAGCCAGGGATGTCCCTGCCTCTCCAGGGATTTCTCCTGCCTCTCCGGAGTCACCTCCTGCCTCCCGGGCTCATTCCCGGGCTGCCTCCCCTGTGCTTATCTTGCCACGTGTCAGATAAGGAGGAGTTGTCTCTCCGGTTTCGTGCCTGTGCTTTGGCACTGGGAGCTGCTCCAGCCTCACGTTCCCACTGCGGAGAGGAGAAGCTCGAGCCCAGACAGCCAAAATCCAACCCTTTGGGATGGCCAGGCTGGATTTGTCCACACCAGCTCCGGGGCTGGGACCAGTGGGAATCTCCTGCAAGTCTCCCTTAGGGAATGAGTCAGGGCAGAGGAGCTGGCTGGGATGGGGAGGGATTTGGGATCCCAGGAGCCTCTCAGGTGACTTATGGCTCCTGCCCGGCCCCAGCCCTGCCCTCTCCCATCCCCGTGTCCCAGGGGCTGCCAGGCTCCGGCAGTGAGGCCTCCCGAGGGAAGGTGCCCTTGGCTGCAGCCCAGCCCTGCTCCAGCACACTTGGGAGCTGCTCCAAGGTTTCCCCTGGGCACAGCTGGGGCCAGGAGTGTCCAGAGAGGCCAAAGGAAGTGGTGGAGCTCTGGGAGGGACTGGCAGGCCCTGGGGACACTGGGGGTCACTGTCCCCTGGGGCTTGGCTCCTGAGTGCCACTCAGAACTCATTGCAGAGGAACTGAGGCCTCCAGATCTGAATTCTGCAGGTGCTGAGTGTTAGTCCTGAGCCCAATCCTGCCCTGGGGTTGGGACAGAGTTTAATGTGCTCATCTCCCTGTTTTACTGAGGGGAAACTGAGGCCTGAGCAGAGACACCTGAGCTCAGGTGAGACCCCATTTGCATCCAGGGGGTCCCAGCACAGGAAGGGCATGGATGTGTTGGAATGAGTCCAAAGGGAGCCCTGGAGCTGCTCCGAGGGCTGGAGCCAGGCTGGGAGAACTGGGGGGGCTCACCTGGAGAGGAGAAGGCTCCAGGGAGAGCTCAGAGCTCCTTCCAGGGCCTAAAGGAGCTCCAGGAGAGCTGGAGAGGGACTGGGGACAAGGCCTGGAGGGACAGGACACAGGGAATGGCTTCCACTGCCAGAGGGCAGGGATGGGTGGGAGATTGGGGAGGAATTGTTCCCTGGCAGGGTGGGCAGGGGCTGGGATGGAATTCCCAGAGCAGCTGTGGCTGCCCCTGGATCCCTGGCAGTGCCCAGGGCCAGGCTGGAGCACCCTGGGGTGGTGGGAGCTGTCCCTGCCCAGGGCTTTGGGGTCCCTCCCACCCAAAATCATTCCAGGATTCCATGGTTCCACCACCAGGAGCAGCAGGAAACCTCCTCAGCCCTGGCTCAGTTCCATCCTCGAGCCATTCCCATTGTCCATCCCAGGGAATGACCTCCTGCTCCTCCAGCCCTCCCTGGGCTTCCTGCTGCTTTTCGGGAGCTGCTCCCGCCCGCCCAGTATGTCCCAGTGTGGCCCGGTTTGGCCCAGTGTCCCCTAGTGTGGCCCGGTTTGGCCCAGTATGTCCCAGTGTGGCCCAGTTCGGCCTGGTTTGGACCGGTTTGGCCCGGTGTGTCCCAGTATGTCCCAGTATGTCCCAGTATGGCCCGGTTTGGCCCAGTATGTCCCAGTGTGTCCCGGTTTGGCCCAGTTTGGCTCAGTGTGTCCCACTATGTCCCAGTATGGCCCAGTATGTCCCAGTGTGTCCCAGTGTGTCCCAGTGTGTCCCAGTGTGGCCCGGTTTGGCCCAGTGTGTCCCAGTATGTCCCAGTATGTCCCGGTTTGGCCCATTGTGTCCCAGTATGTCCCAGTTTAGCCCGGTTTGGCCCGGTTCAGCCCGGTTGGTCACTCACGTATTGGTAGGGCAGGATGACGGCCAGGACCAGGCCCCCCAGGAAGAGCACCATGAGCAGCACGAAGAGCACGCCCTGGTACGAGGTGAAGTCGAACTGCAGACCCAAGGGGGAGGCTCTCGTTCCAGGAGCTCATCCCAGAGCATCCCCGAGTGCCCCCCGGAGCCCCCCGGAGCCACTGCCACCCCTCAGCTCCTCCAGCCCCACAGCCACCCCTGGCACAGAGCCAACCCTCCCCAAATCCCCGTCGGTGCCGCAGGGAAGGGCTCGGGACCCACCACACACCAGGAATCCCAAATCCATCACAAATCCTTTGTGTCCTTCTGCATCCCTCAGCCCAACCCTCCGAAATTCCCATTTACCACCAGACAGCCTCTGCCAGCCCCAGTGACACATCCCAATCCTCCAAAAATCCCATTTTATTCCCACATGTCAGCATCTCCCCCCCCCATTTCCATCCCAGCCCCATCCCCCCCAGCACGAGTCCCGATCTGACACCCTGGGGCTGCTCCTGTGCCCAGAGCCTCCCGGACATTCCCAGCTCCCCCTGGCTCCCTGTCCTTCCCGGGGGGGCTCCCACAGTCCCACCTTGCTCTGGAAGCTGAAGATGGTGACAGACAGACAGACCAGGGCCGTGATCCCGAGGCACAGCAGCACTGACTTGGTGTTGTAGTAACTGCAAAGTTACCAGGAAAGCCACGTTGGGATCATTCCCACAGGGATGGGAAGGGGGAATTCAGACAGGCAGGAGCTTGGCAAGGAAAGCAGGAATCCTACAGGCACAAACAGCGCTGGAATTGTCAATATCCCACGTTAACGTTGAAAAAGGAAGGATGGAAAAAAGCCTGGATGGGTTTTGCTGCTGTTTTGAAGGAAGGAGGGTCTGGAGCAGCCGAGGGGCTCCAAGCCCTCCAATCCCACTGCCCATGGACAGACAGGGAACGGGGAGGGTCCTGGCAGGGAGGTAACACCAGGATGACAAAAGTCACCGCAGCATGAGGGGAAACCAAAGGAGCAGCAGCCCCTGGGCTCCTGCCCAGCCTGGCTTTGGGAAAAGGGCAGGAAGGAGGGGTTGGAGCAGGGACAGCTGCAGACTCAGGCAGGAATGGTTTCCAGCCTGGATCAGGATTTTGGCTGCAGTGCCAGGCTCAGCCCTTGGAAAAGCCAGTCCTGCTCTCCCCGGGGGGATTTGTGTGGAGTCACTGGAGTTTTCCCCCTGGAGCTGCTGAGGCCGCGGATTTCTTTGTCCCAACACATCCATCGCCCGCCCGGGACTGTGTCCTCTCTCTGGGCTCCCACGTGAGCCTGGAGCAGATTTCCCAGTGCAAGTGAGCGGAAGGGAACAGGCTGTGGGATAAAAATTCCTGAAACTGCTGGGAAAAATCCCTTGGCTCACGGCAGCCCCACCTGCCTGGCACCTGCCCCTGCCAGGGGTCACTGTGTGGGCACCTCCAGCCCACGCAGGTGCTGCCCTGTCCCAGCCCCCAGGGCTCTCCTGCAGGATTTGGGATGTGGGAATCGCCCAGTGCTGCCTCCCCGGGACAGGGACAGGCCTTGGAAACCTCCCAGAGAACTGGGAGCCCCAGACAGCTCCAGTGGGCCAGGGACCTCAGGAATAGGGAACTTTTTCAGGAAGAGATGGGACACGGGACATGGGACACAGGACATGGGACACAGGACAGGGGACACAGGACACGAGATGTGGGACACAGGACATGGGACACAGGATATGGGACAGGGGACATGGGACAGAGGACATGGGACAGAGGACACGGGACACGAGATGTGGGACACAGGACATAGGACACTGGACACAGGACAGACGACATGGGACATGGGACAGAGGACATGGGACACAGGACATGAGATGTGGGACACAGGACATGGGACAGGGGACACAGGACACAGGACATGTGACACAGGACAGGGACAGCATCCAACGCACCTGGAGAGCATCGCAGTGAGATAGGCCATGGACAGGGTCTGGGGAAAGCAAAGCCTCGTTAGTGCCCTCATGTCCCGGGAGGAGAGAGCACAGGGACTCCCTCGCTCCCAGAGAAAAGGGCAGGGAAGCCTCTCAGACCCTCAGGAGAAGGAATTCCGGCAGCGTTTGGAACCCCCCCAGTGACCAACAGCCACAGGAGGGGGCAAAGGGAGGGCACATGGCACAGGAGCATCCCTGTTCCTGCATCCCTGTTCCTGCATCCCTGTTCCTGCAGGGACACAGCTCCTGCCCCTAATCCCATCCTAGCACGTGCCAGCTCCCACCCCACATCCCAGCTCCCACCCCAGCACATCCCAGCTCCCATCCCAGCTCCCATCCCAGCACATCCCAGCTCCCATCCCAGCACAACCCAGTTCCCACCCCACATCCCAGCTCCCATCCCAACACATCCCAGCTCCCACCCCACATCCCAGTTCCCACCTCAGCTCCAATCCCAGCTCCCACCACATTCCCCGAATTATTTTTTGTAATTTTTTAACAAACAGAGGCTCCCTTTTTCCCAGCTTCTCCCATCCCAGTGCAATCACAGCTCCTCAGCCCAAACACAGGACAGGGAGAGGATGAAATTCCCACTTTTCCCAAGAGTCCCAGCAGGGATTGCCCAGGTGTGCCACTCACAAAGATGCTGAGCAGGATCAGATTCCATGGGAAGTATCTCCTGCAAAGGAAACAGGGGTGGTCAGCAGGGGCCGTGCCAGGGAATCAGTGACCACAAGGGTAATTAGTGACTGCTAGGGTAATTAATGACCGTGCTGGGTAATTAGTGTCCGTGCTGGCAGTTAGTGCCCTGAGCACAAGTGCCAGGGGTGGCACAGGCAGTGCCACCCTGCTGGGAGCCTTTGGGTCCTCCTGGGCCAGCAGGACAAAGGTCCCCAGGAGGTTCCTGCTCCGCTGGGGCTGACAGGAGCATCCTCTGGAATGTTTCATTCCCAGAATCCAGAGATGCAAACTGGGAAGTTTCTGCTGTGAGGTCACAGCTCCTGAGCTGCAGCAGCACAGGGAACAGCATCTGGAACAGCTGCTTCCAACGTCTGGAGCAGAGCAGCTGTGGCTGCCCCTGGATCCCTGGCAGTGCCCAGGGCCAGGCTGGACACTGGGGCTGGGAGCAGCCTGGGGCAGTGGGAGGTGTCCCTGCCAGGGCAGGGGTGGCCCTGGAGGGGCTTTAATGTCTCTTCCATCCCCAACCATTCCATGATCCCATGAAAACAAAGCTGCCACCCCAGTCCCTCTATCCCAGTGCCAGCCCCATCCCTGCCCCATAACTGGGGCTGGAAACCTCAGGAAAACATTCCTGCTGCATTCCCCAGGCTGTCCCAGATCCCAGAGCAACCTCTGTACCTGGGCCCGGAGCAGCAGGCGAGGATCAGGTAGGTGACGAAGAAAACAGCACTGCAAGGAGAGAGGGAGAGGTCAGGGAGGAAAACCAGCCTGGGATGGTGGTGCAGGTGGGAATTCCCATGGGATGGGGGTGCTGGAAATGCAGACACCCTGGCAGGTGTGGATCCAGGCAGTTCCTACCCCTGGTCCCACACTAAAGCTCCTTCCTGCCCGCAGGGGCCTCCTTGCATGTGCTGTCCCCAGGCTGGGACTAAACACCCCTGGAAAAGCTGAGGGCCAGACCTGGAGCAGAGCCAAGGTCAGGGTCAGGCCCAGGAGAGCTCCCAGATGAGTTAATGACAAACAGGGCAGGAACTGGGTTGGTGCTGGCTCTAGGGAAACATTCCCTTGGGGAAAGGGAGGCCAGGGTTGGAAGGAGCTGTGAGGCAGTGGTGGAATCCCTTCCTTGGAAGGGCCCAAAGCCCTGCGGAGGTGGCACTGGGGGACATGGCCAGTGGGGAGCCGAGGGTTCATGGTTGGACTCCATGGTCTCTGGGGGCTTTTCCAACCTTCATGATTCCAAGATTCCGTGACTGTGAGTTTCTCACATGGAGGTGCCAGACTTTGCCCCTCATCTCCAAACCCTTTCTGGCTTGGTGGGATCAAGGCTGGGGCAGGGCCTGGGCTCGGGCAGGGCTGGAAGGGCTGTGCTGGAGGAGGGAGCAGCTCCGTGGTTCATCCCTCCAGGAATGGGAAGTTTTGGACTCTCCATCCCTGGCAGTGCCCAAGGCCAGGCTGGACACTGGGGCTGGGAGCAGCCTGGGACAGGGGAAGGTGTCCCTGCCAGGGCAGGGGTGGCACTGCAGGGGCTTTGAGGTCCCTCCAACCCAACCCATCCCAGGATTCTGCTGCAGGAGAGCTTGAGGAAGAGCCCGGGGCAGGGAAGGGCTTGGGGCAGGAGGAGCCACCCCGAAAAGGGCTCAGGGACGAGCCCAGGGCAGGAGGATCCTCCCGGCTCAGCCCCGCCCGGGTCCTGGCAGTCTCTGTCTGCCGGGGTCTGAGCTCTCTGGCCCGCAGCAGCCCCGGAGCTGAGGGAGGCTCTCCGGCCCGCAGCCGGGAGCTTTTCCAGCCTCTGGGAGCTGCTCCCTGCTTGCCGCGGCGCCCAGGGCAGCGGTTCCGGCCGTGCCGATGGCTCCCGATAGCCACTGACCCTCGGCCGAGGCGGGCAGAGCCCAGGGCCACGAGCAGGGCACGGAGATAACCCAGGCACAGCTCTCCCACTGGGAAACCAGGAAAGGCGGAGGGGACACGGCTGAGCAGCTGGAGAGAGCCCGGCGGGAGCGCGGAACCAGGGATGTCCATCCCTCTGCCCTCTGGCAGTGGAAGCCATTCCCTGTGTCCTGTCCCTCCAGGCCTTGTCCCCAGTCCCTCTCCAGCTCTCCTGGAGCCCTTCAGGCCCTGCCAGGGGCTCTGAGGTGTCCCTGGAGTGAGGTGAGCACCCCCAGCTCTCCCAGCCTGGCTCCAGAGAGGCTCCAGCCCTGGGCTCTCTGCAGCAGCTCCAGGTGCTGCCTGTGCTGGGGCAGGGCTGGGGCAGCTCTGCAGGTGTGCTCTCACCTGAGCACAGGGGGGCAATGAGCAGGGGGACAATTCCTCCAGGACAGAACCCCCCCAGCTGCCCCCAGGGTGTTCCTACTGGAAAACAGGAAGGAATGAACTCCCTCTGGGCAGGGAGCTGGAAGAGGTGACCCCAGGGGCCAAGGTGGGGACCTGAGCAGGGCTGAGCCTCCTCTCCCTGTCGCCTGCGAGGTGACATTGCCTGTCCAGAGCACCTTTGGGTCCCTCCTGGTGCCACAGAGCTGCTGGATGCTCCCGTTCCCCGTTTGGAGATTTTCCCAGGTTATATAAGCTGCTGTCTCATCTCCTGATTTGGGTGTGAACTGATTAAAGCTGAGTTCACCTCACACCTAATGAGCAGCACTGACCCTGCCAGCAGAGATCCTGACGTGGGCAGCTCCATTCCAGGCTGCTCTGGGCGACCAAGGAGCAGCAGCACCCCAACTTGGGAGCTCTGGGCTGGAGCCCCAGGAGTGAGAGCCCCACTCAGACACGGCCAGGAACATCCCAACACCTCCAAATCCACCCCCCCGGGTGTTCTGTAATGGAAACTCCGGCAACCACCTGGCTTCCAAAGGGAAAATCCCAAAATTCAGCCTCCATGGTGCCCTGAACATCCTTCCAGGTGTCCTGTGTGGGGTCCTGCAGTGTTTTCCTGGGTGCTCTGCAAGGAGGTTTTTGGAGCTTCCAAGGGGACATTCCCAAAGCCTCTAAGGTACCCTGAACATCCTTGCAGGTCTCATACAGGAGTTTCTACAGTTTCCCTGGAAACTCCCCAGTTTTCCCTGGCTTTCTGCAGGAAATACTCAGGGATTTACTTTGACCCTGGTTTCTAGAGCCATTTGTTGGGAGGTGTTTTAGGAATTCATCTCTGGCTCATTCCAGTGAGAATTTCCATCCTCTCACCCCAGGCTCACCCAGGGGTTGGTTGCTCTGAGAGGTTGTGGCTGCCCCTGGATCCCTGGCAGTGTCCAAGGCCAGGCTGGACAGGGCTGGGAGCAGCCTGGGACAGGGGAAGGTGTCCCTGCCATGGCAGGGGTGGCACTGCAGGGGCTTCGAGGTCCCTCCAACCCAACCCAACCCATGCCGTGATTCCCTGACCTTCCCCAGCTGCCCCTGGACACTTTGGAGCGATTCCTCCCATGCAGGACAGGGAGGGGTTCGGAAGTGTTGGAGCCCCTCCCCAGATCCTCGCAGCCCCACCCTGCCTGTCTGGAGCGCACAAGGCCACGGGAAAAGCCAGGGATACTCACTAGGAAGCCCAGTACCAGGCAGAGTGGGTCTGGATGTAGCCCTTGACAGGTTCACTGCAAGACAGAAGGAAAGATCCTGAGCAGGAAAGATCCAATCCCTCCCAGCTCCCTGCTCAAGGAACCCCAGGAACAGCCCCAGAGTGTGGGGAATAAAAACCCATCCTGAGCCCACGGAGAGGAATTCCTGCTGCCAGGTGGGAAGGGCAGCACTGCTCCCCCAGTTCCACAGCAGAGGAATTCCTGCTGCCAGGTGGGAAGGGCAGCACTGCTCCCCCAGTTCCACAGCAGAGGAATTCCTGCTGCCAGGTGGGAAGGGCAGCACTGCTCCCCCAGTTCCACAGCAGAGGAATTCCTGCTGCCAGGTGGGAAGGGCAGCACTGCTCCCCCAGGTCCAAACCAGAGGAATTCCTGCTGCCAGGTGGGAAGGGCAGCACTGCTCCCCCAGTTCCACAGCAGAGGAATTCCTGCTGCCAGGTGGGAAGGGCAGCACTGCTCCCCCAGGTCCAAACCAGAGGAATTCCTGCTGCCAGGTGGGAAGGGCAGCACTGCTCCCCCAGTTCCGCAGCAGAGGAATTCCTGCTGCCAGGTGGGAAGGGCAGCCCTGCTCCCCCAGTTCCACAGCAGAGCTGGCCGGGAGCAGCTCCCACAGGGGATTAGGGAGCCCAAATCCTCAGGCTGGCAGTGATCCATTATTTATTCTGGAGGCAACATGAGCCACACGCTCCCGGAGCGCTCAGTCACCCGAGCCGGAGGGGGATGAGCAGGGGAGGGAACCCAGCCCCTGGGGCCGGGATCTGGTAACTCCCAGAGGGAAAACCCAGCGGTTCCTGCCCAGGGGCAGCAGCTCAGGGCAGGATGCAGATCCACATCCCCAGCGTGGGTGGGAATGGGAGCAAAAGGACTGAGGGAGCTCTGAGTGTTCCCTCAGCTTCGCGTTTCTGTTGGAATGCTCGGGAAACAATCCAGGTGTGACACGAGCCCGGGAACCTGCCCGGGGCCCAGGTGGCTCAGGACACACCCAGCACCCACCAGAAGGTGAAGAAAGCCACGATGACAACGGTGACCAGGAGCTGGACCATCAGGATGGCGTAAACCTGCAGGGAGAGGTGGCCATGGACCCCAGAGCCCAGCCCGGCCCCTCCAGGGGCTGGGGGCTGCGGCCGTGCCAGCCCGGGGGCACCAGGGACGCGCCCCTCCCTCACCTTCCTGATGAACACCCTGCGCACGTTCCGGTCATCCCAGCTGAAGGTCGTGAGCAGCTCCGTGTCCCCCGGGTACCCCGCGCTGCCGTAGCTCGGGCTGGTGCCTGCGGAGGCCAAAGGGAGCAGCTCCCACCCCAGTTCCCCCCAGGTCCCCCCAGCTGCCGGACCCTGACCCCAGGCAGGGATCACGGCTCAGGTGCCCCAAATTCCCAGGATTTCCTCCGCTCCCTTCCCCCTCCTGCAGCTCGTTAGGACCATCCCTGGGAGCGGAGCGGGGAACACAAACCACTGCTCCCACAAACCACCCCAGCACGGGGCTGAATCCCTGTCTGAGCCAACACCGAGCCTTCCACGGCAACCGCAGCGCCGGGACCATCCCTCGCTCTCCTCGCACCGCTGTTAACGGAGCGGAGCAGCCGTGACTCAGCATTCCCAGCTCTCCTGAGCCGCGTTCGCACCCTGGCTTCTGTCAACAGTGTTGCTCTGGGCAGCTCCCCGGGGCCCATCCCTCAATGCCGCTTCCACTCAGGGAGTCAGGGAACAGTGAAGCACCGAGCCCGAGCAAGGAGGAAACAGCTCCGATGCCAGCAGTGAGAAAAATCTTCCTCCAAAGCCTCAAATCAGCGCCCAGGTCGTCTCTGCTTCGCCAGAACAGGAACAGAAGCTCCTGTTGCTGGATTTCCCTACCCCATCCCTGGAAGTGTCCAAGGCCACGCTGGACAGGGCCTGGAGCAGCCTGGGGCAGGGGAAGGTGTTCCACGGCAGGGGTGGCACAGGATGAGCTTTAAGGTCCCATCCCACCCAAACCATTCCATGATTCTGTGATCATTCTGTGCACTCTTTGCTTCCCTTGCTGATGTCCCCTCCTGGGTCACTGAAGTCCCCCCTGGGTCACTGAAGTCTGCCCTGCTGGGTTTCCACAGAAGGATTTTTGTGTGGTTTTCCTGCTTTACATTCCCACCCCTGCCTGGTCCACAGATGCCTTCCCTCCCCCTAAAGCTTCTGAGCTCAGGGATACCCAAATCCTTCAGGAAGATGGAGGAAAGACTCTCTCAGTCCCAGAGCAGACACCAGGAAAGCCAAACTTGAGGTCCTGATCCTGAATTTCTCCTGTTTCCTGGTCAGAAGTTGCTCGTTTGAAATGCAGGGGCCTCACACAGGTGCCCCTGGCAGGAAATAAGTCCCTGGTGCTGTTCTGGTGTCAATAAATCCCTTGGTCCTTCCTTCCTGCCCCACTGGAGCTGAACCTCCTGCACCTTCTCCTGGGGAGGATCCCTGGATCCTTCCCAGCCTCCAGCACCAATCCCAGCACCCAAACACCAACCTGGCCCCTCAGGGCCTTGGAGGAACCGAAGGGTTTTACCTTCCTTCCTCCCTCCCTCCCTCCCTCCCTCCCTCC
>VZTN01028291.1:92353-103244 GCA_013400515.1 Erpornis zantholeuca
TGGGATGGGGATGGAGAGAGGGTCGGGATGGGGGGGGATGCGGGATGGGGTCAGGGATGGAGAAGATGCAGGGATGCAGTGAGGAGGAGGATGCAGGGATGGGATGGGGAGGATGCAGGCCTAGGGAGGATGCAGAGCCTGGAAGGATGCAGGGATGGGATGGGGAGGATGGACAGACACAGCACCAGGGGTCAAGGGTTGGGGTCAGGAATGGGGAGGATGCAGGGATGGGGAGTATGTGGGGATTCAGGGACAGGGGTAATCCAGGGTTAGGGAGGATGTGGGGATCCAGGAATAGGGATGATCCAGGGATGGGGAGGATGCAGGGACGGAAGCAGCTGCCCCAGAGCTGCTGAACCTCAGGACTGGGATTTGCAAAGGGAAGGAGACTCCGAGGAGCCTTTGCTGCAGCCTCTCTGCTGCTGCCTCCGAGCTGACCGCGGGAGCAGCCCCCGAGTATCCTGGGGGTGCTGTGGGTGCTGGAGGCTCCGGTGGGAGCGAGGGGACAGCCTGAGCCGGGCTCCGACCCAGAGCAGGAGGGAGGAATCCCACGCTGCCNGGATGCAGGCCTAGGGAGGATGCAGAGCCTGGAAGGATGCAGGGATGGGATGGGGAGGATGGACAGACACAGCACCAGGGGTCAAGGGTTGGGGTCAGGAATGGGGAGGATGCAGGGATGGGGAGTATGTGGGGATTCAGGGACAGGGGTAATCCAGGGTTAGGGAGGATGTGGGGATCCAGGAATAGGGATGATCCAGGGATGGGGAGGATGCAGGGACGGAAGCAGCTGCCCCAGAGCTGCTGAACCTCAGGACTGGGATTTGCAAAGGGACGGAGACTCCGAGGAGCCTTTGCTGCAGCCTCTCTGCTGCTGCCTCCGAGCTGACCGCGGGAGCAGCCCCCGAGTATCCTGGGGGTGCTGTGGGTGCTGGAGGCTCCGGTGGGAGCGAGGGGACAGCCTGAGCCGGGCTCCGACCCAGAGCAGGAGGGAGGAATCCCACGCTGCCTCCCTGCTCCTGTGTCCCACCCTTGTCCCCTCGGTGCAGCCCCAGGGGGGCACAGGGAGGGTCTGGAGGTGCCCTGGGCAGCCTCACCCCCCCAGCAGGTTATCGATCGATGTTATTGATCCAAGCCCATGGGCAGGGGGAAATGGGGAGCTCCCAGCCCAGGGGAAGGGGCACGGAGGGAATCGAGGTTTTCACTGCTGAGACGCAGCCCAGGGGGGAAACGCAACCTCAGGGCACGGGGAGATGGGGACAGCTCCTCCTGTGCCACAGGCAGCAGGACATGGGGGGAAATTCTCCCCTCTGGAGGGTGAAGTGTTCCCGCGGGCCCAGGGCAGAGGCAGGGACAGTGGAAACAGCCCAGGCTCCCCCTGGACCCCGGGAGAGGAGAGGAGGAGGAGGCAGAGCAGCTTCGCTCTCTGTGCCCCCCGAACGGGACAGTTTGGAGCTGAGACCCTCCCTCCCCCCTCCCGCCCCTCCCCAGCCCCGTCCAGGCGCTCCTGAGTTGCTCAGGTCGATAACAGAGGCACAGATAATGAATCTGCTGATCTGAGCTCTCGCCGGGCAAAAAAATCCGCGACAAACTTGATGCGCCCCAGGCCCCGCGCAGAGAAGGTGAGGAATCTTGGCATGGAAAGGGGTGGGAAACCTCTCCCCATTCCTGGGCTCCGCGGAGCAGCCGGGGCAGGAAGGGTTAAAAGGAAAGCACGAGCTGCAAGGGCAGGAATGCAGCCAAGCAAAGCCGCGTTGGCATCCGCACGGACCCAGCCCGAGCCATTCAGCTGGAAAGGGGCGATTCCGCAGGACCTGTCAGGATTATTCCGAATCAATTAAGGGCCACTTAAGCACCGGCTCCTCAAGGGCTTCATTCTCCTGGGGCTGGGCAGGGGCTGACAACCTGGGCAGGTGCCAGGGGAGGGAGAGAAACCGGAGCCAGCACTGGTTCCTGGATTCCTCACTCCACCAGGGTGAGGATGGACAAATAACCAGGAGCAAGGATGGATAAATAGCCGTGGATAAATAACTGAGCACAAGGATGGATAAAGATCCTCCAGAGCACTCAGCTTCCAGCAGGGCCTGGCCAAGGGGTCAAGGGCTTGGGAACAGAACCTCCAGGGCCTTTGTGACACCAGGAATCCCCAGGGCTCTGCTCCCCAGCCAAGATTCCTTGGAGCGTCACCTCCAGATCCCACACATTTCCATCCCAGGCTGGAAAGGCTTAAAGAGGTGAAATGTTTGCTCTGGGAGAGGAAAAGCTCCCAGCAAAGCAACAACCACAGCAGCTCCTCCTGGGTAAGAGCAGCAGGGAGGAGATTCCTACCCTGCACTGCTCTGCCCAGGGAATATCCTCAGTGGGAAGGGACCCCAAGGATCATCCAGTCCAACCCCTGGCCCTGCACCGACACCCCAAAACCCAACTCCAGGCATCCCTGGGGCGATGTCCAAACGCTCCTGGAGCTCTGGACCCCTCGGGGCCGTGCCCACTCCCCGGGGAGCCTGGGCAGTGCTGAGCCCCCTCTGCAGGGAGAACCTTCCCCTGGTGTCCACCCTGGCCCTCCCTGGCACAGCTCCAGCCAGGGCCCAGCAGGTCCAACCTCACCCCCAGGCTCCCAGGAGATCTCAGTCTCCCCTCCTGGCCCAGCCTGGCACCATCCAGCACCAGGAGGCACCACCTCTGTGGGGCTCTGAGGAGCCACCTCGTCCTTCCCGAGCCAGGAGAACAATCTGGGAGGGCCCTCAGGGCTCTGCTCGGCCCCGGAGAAGGCGAGGATGACTCTGGCCAGCCCAAAGTGATGAAGAGCAGATCCCTCAGGCTTGCAGGGCCCATCTGTGCCCCAGCAAAGCTGCTCCGAGCCTGGATCCTGGCGCTCCTGTTTGAGCTGGAAGCTCCCAGATGTGCCAGAGTCCTCCCAGGGGGTTGGTAGGTCCCAGTCCCAGGGTGCATGAGGAGATCCCAGACCCCAGGGTCCAGCTCCAGCCCAAACCCAACTCTGGCCATTCCCCTCCTCGCTCTTCCCTTTGACACTCAGACTGGGAAATAATGGTAATAAAAAATCTCTGTCCAGGCCACACCCGGCCAAATCCACCAGGGATTTCGCAGGATTAAAACAATTTTGCTGAACACTCAATCACATCAAAAACAAAGGAAAGGGAACCTGATGGGATAATTAAGAGATTTGTGGCACTAACATCCACAGTGGCACACCCAGAAGCCCTCGGTAAATACCCTTTCCCCCACCACAAGAAGGAAAAAAAAAGCCCTGGCAGTGAAAGCTCTGCCGTGGACTTCAAAATAAAACATTAAAAATTCAGGAATTTACCCCAGGCTGCTGAGTTTTCCATGGATTATTAATGCTAAATCCCTGGTCCTTGGATGGGTGATTAACATGCAGGCTGGGAATACTGAGAAACACATGGAGAGAGGTTTGGAGGATAAGAAATATGAAAACCTCCTTGTCCTTGAGGGACAGAGCCCTGCCAACATCCCAGGGAGCTTCCCAGGGCTGTCAGCCTTGGAGCTTCATCTCCATGAGGGATGGAAACCTGGATAGGACAAGGGAGAATGGTTTTAAACCAAATCAGGAAAGATTTAGATTGGATGTGCGGAATTCCTCCCTGTGAGGGTGGGGAGGGCCTGGAATGGATTTCCCAGAGCAGCTGTGGCTGCCCCTGGATCCCTGGCAGTGCCCAGGGCCAGGCTGGATGGGGCTGGGAGCAGCCTGGGACAGTGGGAGGGGTCCCTGCCCTGGACCTGGAAGGGCTTTCAGGTCCTTCCCACCCATTCCCATTCCATGGTTCCCTGCTCCCATCTCCCTTCCCAGGCAGCTCCTGCCTCTGCTCTCACCCAGCACCTCCAGCCCAAATGTTCTCTCCCTGCTCCCCAGGATGTTCCTGAGGGATGGGACAAGCCCCAGGAGAAGGGCCTGGATGAGCCTGAACCCTTTGGGGTGGGAATGTTCTCGCAGGTTCCTGCACTCAGGCCTGGAGAGCTCCTGCTCCAAGCCCCCTCCAGCTTCCCCTTCCCATCTCCAGTTCCCATTGCCTGGAGGGCAATCCCACAAACTGAGCAGTGCCCCCACCTTGGGCTCCCAGCTGCTGGAGAACATTAATTATAGCCCTGAGCAGGCCACTTTAATTAGCGAGGGCTCATGGTGGGCAGGAGCTGTGAGGAGCAGCGGCTGGGGAAGCTCCTGGACCGTGGCAGTGCTGTGGGACCAGGCAGTGGCAGGATCAGGGTATTGGGAGAAATGTGAGCTTGTTTTATTTCTTTAAACACCTCCAGAGCTGTGCTGTGAGATTTCCATGGCTCACAGGGGACACGAAAGAACAAATGGAAGCAAAACCTGCGCTCCCACGTCAGAGGGAGCAGCTCCACGTGCTCCCAGGGCCCCGAGCAAACACTGAAATCCAGCCTGGCTCTGCCCAGGATTAAACTGTGCAGCTCTCAGGCCTTGGCAGCCGTTCCCTGCCCGCTGCCAGCGGAGCCTGTCCTGCCCCCGGGGGCTGCTGGAGGGCAGGAATTGCACAAGAACTCCGAGTCCTGCTGGAGCAGAACAGGTTTGGGGACACTCGAGTGACACCGAGCAGCTCCTGCCCCCAACTGCTGGGAAGGGACAGCCCAGGGGTGGCACAGGAGTGTCTGAGCGACTCTGGTGGTGACTTGGCCCAGCAAGGGGAGATGGAGGAAGGACTTGGATGATCCCTGTAGGTCCTTTCCAACTCAGGATATTCCAGGTTCTGTGGTTCCAGAGCCCAAATCTCCAGCAATTGGCTCAAAATCCAAGGTTTGCTCGTGTTCTCCTGGAAGGATCTTCTGTCTTTGCCCTGAAGCCCAAATGTAGGAGTGAGGGCATTTCCCATCTGGCCTAAGGATGTCCCAGCAATGGAACTGTAGAACCATGGAATCATGGAATGGTTTGGGTTGGAAGGGACCATGGGCAGGGACACCTCCCACTGTCCCAGGCTGCTCCCAGCCCCAGCCAGCCCGGCCCTGGGCACTGCCAGGGATCCAGGGGCAGCCACAGCTGCTCTGGGAAATCCATTCCAGGCTCTCCCCACCCTCACAGGGTGGAATTCCTTCCCAATATCTGAACTAAACCTCTCCTGGGTTTTGCAGCAGTTTGCTGTGTCCCATTGCCAGGCCCATGGCCGATGCCTCCCTCACCTCCATCCCCAGGACACGAAGACCTCGATTTCCTCCTTTGTGTGGCTCCAGAGATCACAACAGCCCCGTCCTTCCTCTCTTTCCTCCCCAACCCCACATCCCCCAGGACACCCCTGCTCTCCTGTCCTTGCTGGGTCAGGAATCTCTGCCTGGAAAGCTCCTTCAGCTCCTAACTAGGGGCAGATTTCTCTCCCCTGTTCCACCATGAGGGACCTGCTCCATCCCTCCCGGGACCTGGGGCTGTCCTGGGTCTCCCTGTCCCACATTGGGACCTTTACCCCCCACACCTCCAGGCAGAATTTTTTTAGTCTTAGTTTGTGCTCTTTGGGTGGATTTTCCCAGTTTTTGGGGTACAGCAAAGCTCCTCCACCCCCAGCAAGACCCAGCCCCTCTTGGATTCCAGGGCAGCAGATTCATGAGCTCCACTGGAGCAGCAAAATGAAATCCTGAGCTCCTCGGGCAGCTCCGTCCCCACCCAGGAGAGGATTTCAGAGCTTTCCTCACGCTGGACTGGCTGGCACAGCCTCGAGAAGCTGCCAGGGCTCCCCAGGCCTCAGCACCAAGCTCAGAGAGGCAAAGCAAATCGCAGCGACAGCGAGGCCAAATCGCATCAGCACGGGCACGGGCACGGGAGGAAATCAGAGCCACAGCCCAAATTTAAAAACAAAACTCCTCCAAAAGTCTCTGTACCGTGGCAGGAGGGCAAAACCCAACCCAGGCCTGACCGCACCCAAACCCCACTGAAATCCACAGGCAGAAATGTGCCACCCCAAACCCTCACCCTCCCCTCTCTCCTCCACAGGGGGAGCAGCCAGAGGCTTTAGGGAACTCCCTTTGGGCTCTCTCCGTTTCAGCCTCGGCCTTGAGGAGGTTGGGAAGGACTGGGAAGCAGAGGGAGAGGAGGAACATGGAGGAAGGAGGGTGAAAGACACCATGAAAAGAGATGGAAGGAGCAAAGATAAATGGCCCTTCCACGGAACACTGGCAAGCAGGAGGTTGGATCTCCTGTCTGCACCTCCTGTGTGAAAACAGAAGCTTTGGGAGCAGTTTTGGAGCCTGTCCCAGCCCTGTCCCAGCTGTTGATCACACTGAGACCTCTGCAGAATTCGGCCTGGTGGGAACAGCTACAGCCAACCCTGATGGCTGTGGAGGCCTTGCCAGGGGGTGCCCACCCTGCAGAGCTGTTCTGCCCTTTTCCCTGCTTTTCCTGGACTCAATCTCCGTCTGCTGTGGAAGGAACTCATGGGAAGCGTGAGGGTTTCGTTTGCTGTGTCTGGAGGTCTGGGAGCAGCTCCCAGAGGCAGCTTGGTGGGATGGAGCTCTGGGAATTCATCACGAGCTCCCAGCCTTGCTCCTGATGCTGTCCCAGAGCCCAGGAATGGCTCCCAATCCCTTCCAGCCCCAGGAGGGACAACAGCGGGTGGGGGCAGATGGGATCCATACCCAGATTCCAACTCCATACCCAGCTCCCAGTTCCACACTCAGCTCCCAGCTCCATACCAGCTCCCAGCTCCCAGCTCCATACCAGCTCCCAGCTCCCAGCTCCCAGTTCCACACCCAGCTCCCAGTTCCGTACCCAGCTCCCAGCTCCGTACCCAGCTCCCAGTTCTGTACCCAACTCCCAGCTTCACACTCAGCTCCCTGTTCCATACCCAGCTCCCAGCTCCATACCAGCTCCCAGCTCCCAGCTCCCAGCTCCCAGCTCTGTACCCAACTCCCAGCTCCACACTCAGATCCCAGCTCCATACCCAGCTCCCAACTCCCAGCTCCATACTCAGCTCCCAGCTCCCAGCTCCGTACCCAGCTCCCAACTCCCAACTCCCAGCTCCCAGCTCCCAACTTCCAGCTCCATACCAGCTCCCAGCTCCCAGCTCCACACTCCCCCAAAGCAGAGGCAGAAGCAGCTTCTTACTCAGAAATGGATTTGAAAATGTTCCATGTAGAGGCCGGGAGGGATTTGGTACAATCCAACATCTCCTCCAGCTTCCTCTGATTTCTCCATCTCAGCCTAAAAATTATCCTTGTTTTTTTCCCTGTGGACCCCAAAGTTCCCCACCCTGCCCCTGCTGTGTCTAGCCCATGAGGGCCATGGACTGACCTTGGGCTCAGGTGAGAGAAGCCAAAAACCTTTTTCTTTCCCAGCTGGATTTTGAGGGATTTTTGGAATAACTCTCTTTTTTCCCTGCCCATCCCTGCACCTCCTCAGCAGGAGCAGCTCCCCAGGAAAGGCACTGGCACTGGGATAATGTGCAGGGGACAGAACAGGAGGGGACAGGGAAGGAGAACCTGGGATCCACTGGTGGCAGGATACGAGACAGGAGGGGACAGGGAATGAGTACCTTGGATCCACTGGTGGCGGGATATGAGACAGGAGGGGACAGGGGACAGGGGACAGGACAGGAGGGACAGAGGACAGGAAAGGAAAGGACAGGGAAGGAGAACCTGGGATCCACTGGTGGCAGGATACGAGAGGACGAACAGGGGACAGGGGAGAGGGAATGAGAACCTTGGATCCACTGGCAGCAGGATATGAGACAGGAGAGGACAGGGGACAGGGGACAGGACAGGAGGGGACAGGGAATGAGTACCTTGGATCCCCGGGGCTGGAGGGGACAGGGAACAAGGGGCTGCAGGAGTCAGGCCAGGAGGGGATGCTGGACATCGTTCCTAGAGCCACCACCGGGAGCAATTCCCAGCAGCATCTAACACTGCTTTTAATTCTCTTTTTTAACTCCGGGGTCACTTGGAGCCGACATCTCCCTGGAGCTCATTCCCTTCCAGCCCACGGCCCCGGATTACTGAGATTTACATAAAATGAGGAAAGCCGAGCTCAGCGTGGCACTGCCCCGTGGCACTGCCCGTCAGTGCCCCGTGTCACTGCTCCGTGTCACTGCTCCGTGTCACTGCTCCGTGTCACCGCACGATGTCACAGCCACTCCCCAGTCCCACCCGCAGCACCGGGGCTCTCTGAGGTGTTTGGTTGTGCAAACAAACGCCGATGGAGCCGAGCTGAGCTCTCCTGCCCGGCTCTGCCGCCAGGGCCCTGTCCCACCCTCCCTGCTCCTCGCCGATGTCACATTCCTGCCCGGGCAGGTGGCAAAGAGCTTCCAGCACCTGGAGAGGCCACGGGGGCTCCATCACTTGGAAATCTGATGTTTTCTGGATGTCCTGGAGTCTGGCTTGGGTTGTTTCATGGATTTGAGGGAAAAGCATTCATTATTTTCCTATAAATGTTTATATGCCATGGCCTGAAATTCAGCACTCAAACATGGGAAGAATGTTCTCTGTTCTGCCCTGCCTTAGATGGAGTTAAAGGGAGGTCCCAACCTCCATCTCTGATGTCATGGGATGTTGGGAATGGCCACATCCCAGAGCAGCTGTGGCTGTCCCATCCCTAGATGTGCCCCAGGCCAGGCTGGACAGGGCTTGGAGCAGCCTGGGGTCGCGGGAGGTGTCCCTGCCCCTGGCAGGGGTGGGACAGGATGGGCTTTAAGGTCCTTTCCAACCCAAGCTGTTCCATGATTCCTGCTGGGCCAAAAGGCTCCATGGTCTCCACAGCCCCGGGAATGTCCTGATCCCAGCAGGATCCCCAGCCTGGCTCTGGCAGCACCAGTCTTGCTGTCTGCCTGCGCTAAAGCCTGGGCAAACATTCAGGACTGAACTTGCAAGTCCTTGAGATGGGATAAAGAAACCAAGCAGAGCCTCTCGGGCAGGTTCTGCTCCTGGCCTGCGCCCAAGGTCCCTTCGGGAGGCACTGGAGGGAATTGGGGCTGCAGTAATCCATGTGCCTCCCACAGGAACAACAAACACAGCCAGGGCCCAGGGAAGCTTCGTGTGAAAAGGGATTTTGGACTTGGCCTGAAAGGCAGAGAAGGCAGAGATTCGATTCGTTCCCAACTTTGCTGGCCTGGGCGAAAGTCCTTTGGATGGAATTGGGCAGTGGGAGAAAATCCCTTCTCCTGGTGGTCACCAAAAGGGACCTCAGCCCCCCTCAGTGTGCCACAGCTCCCTGCTGGAGAGGGACTGGGGACAAGGCCTGGAGGGACAGGACACAGGGATTGGCTTCCTGAGGGCAGGGCTGGATGGGAGATTGGGAAGGAATTCCTCCCTGGGAGGGAGGGGAGGCCCAGGGATGGATTTCCCAGAGCAGCTGTGGCTGAAATCCCTGGCAGTGCCCAAGGCCAGGCTGGACACTGGGGCTGGGAGCAGCCTGGCACAGTGGGAGGTGTCCCTACCAGGGCAGGGTTGGAATTCAAGGGTCTTCAATGTCCTTTCCAACCCAAACCAGTTGGGGTTTGGATCAGAATCAGGCATCAGATTTTACCCTCTGGAAAAACCCAGCTCAGGGGACAGTGGGGGACCTGTGCTTGGTCCCTGCTGAGGGACCCCCACCCACAGCACCTCCTGTCCGGGAATGCCCACCAGGATCAGGAGATCCAGGGTGCCAAGGGCCCTGGAGCCGAACTGCTGCTGCAGCTGCTCCAACTCCCAGGCCAAGGGGGCTGCTCCCAGGTGGGAGCCGAGCTAGGGTGTGACATTCCCAGGTGGAAGCCAGGCCCAGGGGTTTCTGCCCCTGCTGATCCCAACACACACGAGTGCATTCCCTCATTCCCATCTGCGCTGCCTCCCAGGCCCACACTGCTGGGGAGCACCATGGCACCAAAGCACAGCCACAGAGAGCCAAAGGAGAACCTCAGCCAAGGATTTGTCACAGTACAAGAACTTCATTTTTTCTTTTAAGGGCTGCTCCTGGAGAGCTCTCTGAGAGAGGATTCCAGTTTCACCCATTCCAGTTTTACCCATTCCAGTTTCACCCATTCCAGTTTTACCCATTCCACTTTTACCCCTCCTTTGTGAGACAGAAATCTTGCATTTTAAGGAATGGCAGGACCAAAACCATCCAAGTGTGTACAAAATTTTCTCCTAAGCCTTATTCCAGCAGTGGATTCTCCAGTGTCCAATGAAAAGGGCGTTTGCTGCCATGGGAAGCAGGAGTTCAGGTGGTTCCTTAGGATGTTTTAGAGGAGGGGGAGTTGCCTGCAGGTGCTCCCTGCTCCCAGAAAATAGCACAAGATGGGATTTCCAGTGTGTCTGGGCATCACATGGGACTCCAGTGACAGATCGGATCCAAGCAGGAAAACTACCTGTTGTTTATGCAATAAATCTTTTTGTGGCTCCGAGGTATTTCAGATGGAATGGAGATACCTCAGGATGTTTATACTTTCCTGGAAGCCAGGGGAGCAGAGATATCAGGGCCATCTAAAGCACTGGAGGAGCTCCTGGTTGTGCAAGAGCCCTTCCCTGCCTTGCAAAACGTTCTTCAAAATATGGCACCTTCAAAACATTCCTCAAAACTTGGCACGGGGACCTGTCCTGCTGCACCAGCACGAGCTCCAAACGTGGACACCAACACAGGATCCAAACATGGACACCAACACAGGATCCAAACAGGGCTCCACACACAGGGAACCCACACAGGGCTCCAACAAGAGGTTCCAGGGAGGGACATCAACACAGGGAATCCACAGGGGCTCGAACACAGGCACTAACATGGGGTTCCAAACACTGGGCACCAACACAGGGCTCAAACCTGAGGAAACAGCATGGGCACCAACACGGGGCACCAACACAGGATCCAAACCTGGGCACCAACACAGGATCCAAACATGGGCACCAACACAGGATCCAAACACAGACACCAACACAGGATCCAAACAGAGCA
>VZTN01028291.1:103563-125687 GCA_013400515.1 Erpornis zantholeuca
GACACCAACACAGGATCCAAACATGGACACCAACACAGGATCCAAACATGGACACCAACACAGGATCCAAACATGGACACCGACACAGGGTTCCAAACATGAGAACCAACACGGGCACCAACACAGGGTTCCAAACATGGGCACCAACACAGGATCCAAACATGGGCACCAACACAGGGCTCCAACACGGGGCACCAACACAGCACACAAAGATGAGGAACCAACACAGGGCATCAGCATGGGGTTCCAAACATGAGACACCAACATGGGCTCCAAAACAGGGCACCAGCATGAGGCATCGACACAGGGTTCCAACACGGGGCTCAAACAAGAGGCACCCACACGGTTCCAACTTTCTGCAGATGCCAACCCTCTCCTTGAGACCATTGAATTTGCACTTGGTCCTGGGGAGGGCTGATGACACAGTCACCCTCCAGGATCTGGGGTGAACAGGTAAAATAATGCACTTTCCCAAATTCCTGGGGTTCCCTGCAGGCCTGGAATGCTCCCAGCTGCTGCCAAAGCAGCAGCACACCTGGGGTGAGGTGGAAAGCCACATTTCCATCCCCTCCAGCAGCTCCAGGACCCCTCCTAGACACAAGCACAGATTCAACAGCCCATGCCCAGCCCTTCAGCTTGTGGGGTCTCCCATTTTTCCAGGCATGGGGCAGTGCCTGGCTCTGGCACTGCCAGGAAACCTTGGCTCTGCCACTGGCTCAGTGCCCAGAGTCAGCAGGGCCTGGCTTTGGGTTCCTCTGCAAAACCAGGGGGATTACAGTGCTGGAGGTGTCTGGGGAAAGCTGGGATGGGCTGTTCGTGTGGGAAAACACCATCTCCCAGCATGGCATGAACACCAGGACAGCCAGCCTCAAAACACAGCTCCCACCCTTCGCCCACAGCCCAGCACCACAGGAACCCCCCAGGCTCAAAACAAACATCTCCAGTTTCAGTACCAGCATCTGCAAGCTCAGTACAAATGAGCTGCAAGGAGTTTTGCATCTCCAGAAAAAAGTCAGGATCATGAGGTTGGACTTTTAAGTTGCTCAGAACTAATCCTGCTGACTTCTTCCTTTTAATTAGTCCTGAGCACTGAGCCATCCCCACGCTCCCCACGAGTAACCACTAATCAGGCAGGGTATGAGCTCCAGTAATTACCTGCATTTGCTCTCCATCCTCCCTGCAGTAATTGCAGCCCTGAGTAACTCCTGCCCTGAGTAGGGCTGAGCCCTGTGCCAGGCACGTGGAGCACGAGCCTGGCCAGGACCATGATCCCGAGGCTCAGCAGCACCCAAATCCCTTTAGCCTCCAAAACTGTTTTATGGGACTGACTCCACTCATGGAAAAGCTCTGGCTGGAGAGATGCCGGGGCAGGACGCAGTCCAAGGGGAGGATTTTCAGAGGAAAAGGTTCTACAGGACCACAGTCCCATCTTGTGCAGACTCAGCCGTGGGCTGGACTTGTTCTTCCCACAGCCCCTCACGTGTTCAGTGATATTCCCAAAAACATCTTGTTTTAGAGGGAAGAGAGGGGAGAGGGAGAGGAGAGGGGAGGGGGAAAGAGAAGGGAAAAGGGGAAGGAGGAAAGGGGGAAAAGAAGGGGGAAGGAGAAAGAGAAGGGAGAAGGAGAAAGAAAAGGGGAAGGGGAAAGAGTGGGAGGAAGGAAGGGGGACGAGAAGGGAGAAGGGGGAAGACAAGAACTGTTCCATTGGAAGGGACCCACATCCATCCTCTGCTCCACCTGGGAGCTCTGTTCCCCACCCTTCATGGAGAAGAGAACCTTCCCACATCTCTGTGGGTCCCTTCCAGCTTGGGATATGTCATCATTCTGTGATATAATTCCAGCAATATGGAGCTCCATCCTGGAGGGGAAACCCCCCCTGGAGACAGCTCTGGAGAGAAAAACGAGAACCAGCTCCTCAATTTCCAGTAAAGACACCACCCCCTAGGACAAGGGGAGGAAGAGGCTCTACAGACATCCCTCAGGAATGGGAAATGGAGAAAAGGGGAAAGAAATTTTCTGGGCAAGGAACAGATGGGAAGAACCAAATCGAAAAGAAGAAAATCTCGCTCTGGGATTGACACCAAGAACTAAAATGACATTTCTGAAGAGCCGAGTTGGCCAAAATGGCCATGATTAGGGCTCAGTTGGTGCTCCAGCCCTGGGGTCACATTTTCACTTGGGAATTTCTGAGAGTCATTGCTTTGGGATTGGTTCCCAATTTTCTGGGTAGGAAATCTGTGCCCAGGCTGCAAAATTCTGGTACTCTGAGGAGCTGAGCTGTAGTGAATCACTTGGAGTTTTATGTCTCCCCTGCACTCACTTTTCATGGAACCATGGAATATCCTCAGCTGGAAGAGACCCTCAGGGAACATTGAATCCAGCTCCTGGCCCTGCACAGGACACCCCCAGGAATCCCTCCATGTTCCTGGATTTTTCTGGTGGTTAAATCACAGCCTGATTTTCAACCCAACCTCAGCTCCAGCTCCACAGACCTCCCATTGCTCCCTGCCCTCTCCATGCTCCAGGGTCCAGCTGCAGTGGCAGCTCTGGGGACAGACCCCAGGTAAGGAAGGCCGGGAGAAAGAGCACAGTCCTTCCTGGCACTGCTGGAGGCTGATGTGTGACCTCCCGAGGGTGGCGAGTGCTGCATTCCCTGGCTGTAGTAGAAGGGGCAGGATCTGATGTTCCCTCAGCTGGAACACGGAAGGAAAAAAGCATCAGATTTCCTGGGACCACGATTCCATCTCCTTCAGCAGCTGATCCTGTGGCCCCTCCACCTCCGGATATATAAGCGTTGTCCCAGGCTGTCCTCAGGGACACAGCAGCAGGCAGGCACCGAGGACACTCCGGGCGGGATCACTCCTGGGAGCCTCCATGATGTGGGAACTGCGCTCCATCGCCTTCACCAAGGCTGTCTTCGCAGAATTCCTGGCGACTTTGGTCTTCGTCCTCTTCGGCCTCGGCTCTGCCCTGAACTGGCCCTCGGCGCCGGCCCCGAGCACCCTGCAGATCGCGCTGGCCTTCGGGCTGGCCATCGGCACCTTGGTGCAGGCCTTCGGCCACATCAGCGGCGCCCACATCAACCCTGCCGTGACCCTGGGCTGTCTGCTGGGCTCGCAGCTCTCCCTGCTCCGTGCCCTCTTCTACGTGGTGGCCCAGCTGCTGGGGGGGGTGGTGGGCGCTGCCATCCTGCACGAGATCACCCCGGCCGACTCCCGCGAGGGCCTGGCCCTCAACAAGGTGAGGCTTTGGCACGGGATGGGGTGGGAGGGCACGGGGAGGCTGGGCAGGGTTTTGCCAAGGCTGAGGGATGGGAGGAAGGGGCTCGTGGCCAGCAAAGACCCTCTGGGGTCGGCGAGGAAGCCTCTGAATGCCACAGCTCAGCAGCAGGACCCTGCTGCTCCAAGGGTCCCGCCAGGAGCAGGGATGAAGGCAGGACTCCTCTTCCTCCTCTGGTTTTAGGGCTAAAATTTCCTGAGGTCAATCTAGTATTTCCCAATGAGCCACTTCTTCCTCCTGGGAAATTTTTTCCTCTTTTCATATTGGTGCCAGAAATGTCCCTAAAGCCAGAGGAAGGATCCAGCTGGGCGCAGGCACCTCCCTGGGAGTCACAACCATCTCTCTTTTCCCTGGGGCTGCACTGGGGGGGACTTGGATCCTGGGGGGATCCTGGGGGTTGAAGGAAGGGCACACCCAAAATAAAACCTCTGCATTCCTCCTGTCCCAGGCTCATCCCAACTTCCCCTCTGGTGTGGGTACAGGCAGCTTCTTCCCAGCTCTGCTTTGGCAAAACCACTATTTCCAGGCTGCTGAAGTGGTGTGGAGAGCAGAGATTTAGGTCTAAATCCCAGATTTTCATTAGATTAAGCTCATTGCTTCCATTGTGACGAGATGGTGACACCAGCCCCAGCTGGTTCATCCCAAAACCCAACACGTGCATTCCCTAAAGCATCATGAGGATCTCAGACAGGGAAAAAATGAAGGCAGAGAAGCTTAGGAAGCCATGGGGGATTCTCCAGTGGTATCCCAACCTCCAACACCTCCTTCCCCACCGCTGCACGTGGCAACAGGAGGGGGGAAAGGAACCAAAACCCAGGGGTTCGCTGTCCCCTCCCCGTGCCCACCATGCCAGGCACCTGCCGGGATCAGCACCACCCAACCCCAAGGGAGTGAGGCAGGAGCAGGGATCGGGGCGGGAAGCAGCTCATGGAAATCACCTTTCCCACAGCAGGGAGGCACTGCCAGGACTCAGCTGCACCGCCAGAGTGATTAAGAGGGTTAAAAAGAGGGATTGTGGTTTCATCTGAACGAGGGCATTTAGGCTGGTAATGACCGAGGGTAATAAAAGCGAGAGGCTCAGGCTGCTCCAAGCTTTGCTGGTTTACAGCCTAAGCCACCCAGAAGTGGGAATTGGGGATTTTGAGGAGGTGTTTTTCCCCTGTGGGCTGTTCATCACGTGGCTGCCTGCACAGATTATCCCTATAAAAAGGGAGGGGAATACTGGGGAGGAGAATGAGGAAGATCTGACTCTGGAGCTCGGGCAGGAGGTGGTTAGGACCTTCCTGGCATTGCTGAGCAGTGGGATCAGATCTGGGGGGACACAGGGAAAGAAGGGACAGAGTTAGAGGAGAGGGGGTGCAGCCAGGAACAGCTCCAGATCAGACCTGACAAATTCTGAGTCAAAAAATTGTGGAAAGGGAATTTTTTCTTTTTTCATGCCAAAATACTCCTTTTTGATGTCTTCAAAATGCAACTTGCAAACTTTTCCAAAAGGCATTTTGAGTACGAGGAAAAGGAAAAAGAATGGAAAAAAATACCAAAGAAAAGCCAATAAAATTTCCTGAGAGGTCAATCAAGCATTTCTCACTGAGCCACTTCTACCTGGGAAATTTTTTCTTTCTGGTGCCAAAAATCTGCCCTGTCTCCTTTGCCCCCCCCGATTTTGGATTTGTCCTCCACATTTCCCATGCACTCACAGAACTCGGCCCTGATCACGCTTTTCCTCCTGTTCCAGCTGCACAATGAGACCACGACAGGGCAGGCGGTGACGGTGGAGCTGTTCCTCACCTTCCAGCTGGTCCTGTGCATCTTTGCTTCCACAGACGAGCGGCGTGAGGACAACCTGGGCTCCCCTGCCCTCTCCATTGGCCTCTCCGTGGCCGTGGGGCACCTCCTGGGGGTGAGTGGATAGGCCAAAACTCGGCACTCTTGGGGTTCTTTTTCTGTTAACGCCCGAGGTTGGTTTGGCTGCGTCTTCCGGGCTTGGTGGGGGATTTGTAACCTGGGGCTTTCCAGTGGAGAGAGGGAAAAATCCCACCCAAGCCATGGGAGAGCTCAGGCCTGAGCTCAGCTTTTATTCGGCAAGAAAAACTTGATTTTCTGGACTCTGCCTCTCCTTGAGTCCCATGGGGAGTTCCAGGGATGCGTGGGATCTCCTCTCCTGGAGTGAACGTGTTGGCAGCTGGGCCTCTCAAGAGCATGATGAGCCTGGGAAGTGTTTGGGATGGACGCTCAGGGAAATCCCACCTGGATGACAGCCCAAAGCAGCCCCCACACCCCCAAACATCCTCTGGTGTGGTCACACCACACCGAACATCCTCCACGCTCCTCCAGCCCCGGTGTCCATGGGGCTGCTCCTCTGGGGTCTGCAGAGGCAGGAGAGGGAATTGTCTGCAGGGCTGGGAGCTCATCCCCCAGCTCGGGACACGCGAGCTCAGGCTCCTCACGGGGTTGACTCAGGCGGTGCTGGCTCCTGGAATCCCTTTTCCTGGAACAGGAATGCTGGAGGGAATGAATCACCCTAATGACACCCCAACATTTTATAAAATGTGGTAAAAGGGCTTAATGCTGACACCGAGCGTGGTGTTCCCGGCAGATCCGCTACACCGGCTGCTCCATGAACCCTGCCAGGTCCTTCGCCCCTGCCGTCGTCGTCGGAGACTTCAGCGACCACTGGGTGAGAACTCTGGGGGTTGGGTTGGAGGAGGGCCCCACACTGCCAATACTCCTTGACACTCACCAAGCCAGACACATTCCCAGCATGTCCACGCCAGGTCCCAGCTGGAGGAGAGATGGAGAGATTAGGAGCAGGAGGTGGGGCTGCTGCTGGGTGCTGAATTGGCTTTTCCAAACTCCACACTGCGAGCGTTGCAACAGGAGCAGGGTGTGAGGTCTGTTGACATGACTTAGCACAGGAAAAAAGCCAATGGAGCGTGGAGCTGCTGCCAGTCCTGGGGAGCTTTCCTGGTTCCTGGATCTGGGTACACCTTTGGGAACACTCCCTGGCTTCCCAGGGAATGGCCATGGCCGAGCTCCAGGAACGTTTGGGCAGCACTCTCGGGCACAGGGTGGGATTGGTGGTGTTGTCCTGAGCAGTGCCAGAAGCTGGACTTGGAGGGATCCTTGTGGGTCCTTTCCAGCTCAGGAGATTCCATGATTTTACTGTTTTCATCTGCAAAGAGCCCAGCTGGGGGCAGAGCTGTGGTGGTTCCTGATGTGTGCCAAGGCGTCTGGCCCAGGCCCGTGCCTCCTCCTCCTCCTCCTCCCACAGCAATCCACGAGTGGGTAGGAAAATGCTCCCACAGACATCTCACATCACTCAGCACATCCACAATGGGCCTGTCATTAATGCAGAGCTCTGAGCAGAAGGGGAAAGGTGGAAGAGGACGGTTGGGAATATCCAGGCACTGGAGCGCAGTTCAGGTCCCCAGCGATGGCTGAAGCAGAGCTGAGTTCATGTTCTGTTGCCAGGAAGGAACCCAAGCCCCCGGAGTGCCCCTCAGAGATCCCAGCTCCTCCCGCCCCCCAAGCCGGGCTGGGTTTCGCTCACCTCACTCTTCTCTCCTCCCCAGGTGTTCTGGGTGGGGCCCTTCATTGGGGCTGCAGCAGCTTCGATCCTCTACAACTACGTCCTGTTCCCGCAGGCCAAAACCCTCTCGGAGCGCTTGGCCATCCTCAAGGGCTGCGAGCCCGAGCAGGACTGGGCCGAGCGCGAGGTCCGGCGGCGCCAGTCCGTGGAGCTGCACTCCCCCCAGACCCTGCCCCGGGGGATGTCCGAGAAGGTGTAGCCGAACCTCTCCCTGCGCCGAGAGAGGAGCTGGAAACCTCTGGCATGGTTTTAGTGCTTGTCCAGAGGAGCATCTCGCCTCTCCCCTCTCTCCCTTCGTTTCTCCTGGGTTGCTGACGTGGACTCCTCTCCCGGGGAGATGCTGCACTGGTCCCACCCACCTCTGTCCCCAGCTCTCCCCATGCCCGGTGGGTTTCTGATCTGGGGGAGAACCAGGAAATCCCAACCCCGCAGGAACGAGGACCCTGGGACCCCCAGGAATGTCCTCTTCCACATCCCCCTGGCAGGACATGGAGCTTGGCTGAGGCTGTTCCCTCCCGGAGAGCTCTGAGGAGCCTGGAGAGTGTTCATTACCCTGGGTGTGGAGGTTGCCACCCGATGCCTCATTGCTGCTGAACTCTGCTCCCGTCTCTGGTCCCTGCTCAGCTCTTGGCTCACGCAGGAGCAGCAGCAGCAGCAGCAGCAGCAGCAGCAGTGCTCTCTCCGAGCCATGAGTGTCACACACGACAGGATCTGCTGTGAAAGGCACCACAGTGCTGCTTCCCACCCGCCACGGGACACAGAGGTGCTCCCACGGGGGCTTTCCTGGGAAGATGGGACTGGGAGCATGGCCAGGAGTCCCTGCAGGCCCCACTGGGGAGCACTGGCAAATTCTCTCTCCTGTGAAATGACAAACCCAGGTTACAGCCCAAACTCACCCCCAGCTTGTTATTGGGCCAGGATTGTCCTTCCTCTCTCTCCCTGGTTCTCCCTTCTTTCTCCTGGTCCTGTTCCCCTCGGAGGCTCAGGTCACCTGGAACACACAGAGGAAAAGATTCCACACCCAAAGTGTTTCAGGTGTGAAGAGTCAGAATCATGGAACGAGTTGGATGGGAAAGGACCTCAAACCCCACCCAGTCCCACCCCTGCCATGGGCAGGGACACCTTCCACTGTCCCAGGCTGCTCCAAGCAGCATCACTCCAGACCCTCCAAACCCCTCCTGCCCCTTCTCTCTGCCCTGTCAGGACCTGCCCATGGCCAAGGAATTTGGGTTGGTCTCTGGGTGAACTTTGCTCTTTCAGCCATTAATTTAACCCAGTTTCACTTGCTCTGCCCCGACTTCTCCATTCCCAGAGTGAACCCCAACAGTGTCCCCAGCGTTGCCCCATCAGTGTCAGCCCCACCAGGATTTCTCTGGAAAGGCTATAATGGAAATATTCAGTGAGATTGGACCCAATTCCGAATCCTAAGGGATGATTTATGGATCATTATGGATCATTATGGATCGTTTCCCTCCCCCTGCTCTCCCACCGCCCCCCTCAAACGCTGCTCTTCTCCCTCTGCTGCACCAGCACCGTGCCCTCCTCCCGGAAACCCCATCCTTTCCCTTCTCCATTCAGCCTCATACTTTCCCCTCTCCCCTCAGCCCCACCCTTTCCCTTCTCCGCTCAGCCCCATTCTCTCCCCTCTCCTTTCAGCCTCATCCTTTCCCTTCTCCCCTTTCCCCTCTCCCCTCAGCTCCATCCTTTCCCCTCTCCCCCATCCTCTCCCCTCTCCCCCTGCTCTTCCTCAGCTGCTGCAGCAGCTGTTGCTGGAGGCAGCAGGAGGATCCCAGCTTTGCTCTGGCCCAGAGCAGGAGTTTATCCACAGCCATCCCTGCAAACACCCCCAGGGGGCTTTGCCAAGGCAGCACTTCCAGCCCTGGTTCGATCCACCCAAAAACAGGGATTCTGCTTCCCTTTGCTCCTTAATGGTGAATTTGAATTTTATCTCAGAAGAGGCTTCTCAAAAATTCCCTCTGTTCTCAGAAATGGCAGTAAAAGCATGTTTTAAATCAATCCCAGTGTCAAATTGTATTTTTTGTTATCAAATGCTCACTTTTAAAAGTCGTTTGGGGTTTCTGATGCTTTTTAAAGGAAAATGAATCCCTGTATATGTGCACGAAAATCCCAAGGGACTTTTCCAGAAGTCACCCTGTGCATGTTCTGCTGTAGAAAAAGCCACAGCTGAATTTGGTTATTTATTTAAATTAATGTTGCTGCGTTCAAGGTCTCTTCTCCAGATCGAAGCATTTCATTTATTATTTACCTGACAATGTTTAAGTCTCACAGGGCCTGAACCTGAGGTTTAATGTCTGATAATGGCTCTCCTCTTGCACATGAAGTGCTTTAAATTCTCTTTTACGATCTGAATTCTGATACGGGGATCGAATACTGACACATTTATGGAAAACACTGGCACATTTATGGTAAATAATAGATGTAAAGTCCTATAAAGTCACCTCCCAGACCCCAAACCCCTCAGCCTGGTGGCTGAAGCAGCTCCAATCCTCCCGGGAATACAAATTCACCTTCCCTGTGGAGCTGTGTCACTTCCCAAACTTCCCTGTCAGGAAACCACACAGACACTCCTGGAATTGGGTCAGGAACCCAGAGCTGCCACGGACTGACCACAACCCTCCCTAAACCAGCAACACTTGGGATGTCAGATCCCAAAGGAGTGATCTGAGCCAGGATTTGAAGCATTCCCGTGTCCTCCCAGCCCCGAGGTTTTCCCCTGCTCCCACCTTGGGCTCAGGGATGGCCTCAGCTCTGGGCTGATCCTTCTGCAAAGCTGCAGAAATTCCAGAGCGTTCTGGACACAGCCCCATCCCCTTCCTGGGCTTTGCTATCAGCTGCCACATTCCTGGAATCATGGAATTGTTTGGGTTGGGAAATGCCTTGGAGACCAGCAAGTCCAAGCATTTCCCCAGCACTGCCAAGGCCTGACCACGGCCCCGAGTGTCACAGCTCTGAGATCCCCCCAGGGCTGGGACCCCACCCCCGCCCTGAGCAGCTGTGCCTGGTCTGGAAAACCTTTCCATGAAGGATTTTTCCCCAATATCCAACTAAACCTCCCCTGGCCCAGCCTGAGGCTGTTCCCTCTCCTCCTGTCCCTGTTCCCTGCCAGCAGAGCCTGACCCCCCCCGGCTGCCCCTTCCTGTCAGGGACTTGTGCAGAGCCACAAGGTCCCCCCTGAGCTCCTTTTCTCCAGGCTCAGCCCTTTCCCAGCTCCCTCAGGAGTTCTCCAGACCCTTCCCTGCTGCTCCAGCCCTTCCCCATCCCTGGACATGCTCCAGCCCCTCGGGGTCTCTCTTGGCCCCCAGAGGGACCCCGGGGCCTGTGGGCCCTCAGCAGAGCCCAGCGGAGGGGCCCTGCCCTGGTGCTGCTCACAGCTTCTGATACGATTTGCAGTCATTCCCGAGGAATTCCCTCCTTTCCCCACTCCAACACCACCCACAGACCCCTCACCTGTTGTAGGGGCAGCTGAGGGCGACCTGAGAGCGCCCAAATCCCTGCTCAAGGAATCTGGGAGAACCTGGGAGCACCAACCTCGATCCCCACGCCTGAAGGGTTTGTGCTTCGTGTGGGGAGACAGGGAAAGGACTGGGACAACATGGAAATAAAATCTTGGCCTGGAGAAGCCCAAACCCACCCTGGGAATCCCAGGCCAGGACAAAGCCCTGCAGGGCCTGGTCACACCTGTGGGACAGGGAGGACAGAGCTCAGCCCTCAGTGCAGGGCAGAGCTGAGCTCTCTGCTGGGCATTTCTTGGCCTGACCTTTCCACATCCTCCCAGGCCCAGAGCCTCCAGCAGTCACTGCAATGCCCTGACCTGCCTGGGATCAGGTGCATCATTATTTTACATCATTGTTTTTATGGATCTATTTACACATGGAGAAATATTTCCTGAGTTTGCTTTCCTTGAGGAGGGGCCGGAGCCAGGAGGGCCAGAGCAGGAGGCAGGGCCAGCGGTAGGAGATGACCACAGACCATCCCAGAAGGTGCTGATGCTCCAGGGGAAAGCCAAACATCCCAAAATTCTGCTATTTCCAGGGCTTTAGTAAGACCTGTTTCCCAGAGCTCTGCCAAAGGACCTGCTGGAGAGAATGGAGGCTCTGCCTCAATTTTTATCCAAATTTCACAGGAATCCAAACAATCGAAAGAAAAATCCCACATTTCCAGAGACCACTCAGCACAAGGATCTTCAGCCCCAGACCTGAAGGCACAAGGGATGTTCCCAGCATGAGTCTCTTTAACTCCCCAGTGAACATTTTAAAGCTGAGAAATTCCGTGGTGCATTTGCTCCGAGTCTCTGAGGCAGAATGGGGGCAAAATGGATTTTCCCATTCCCCAGCTGTCCCAAACGTCCCCAGTGTCCTGCTGTGAAACCTTGGGCACTTGGGGCCAGGGGATTGTGTGAAAATCTTGGCTTTTCACAGAACCATGGCAGGGCTTGAGTGGGAAGGGACCTCAAAGTTCATCCAGTGCCACCCCTACCCTGGCAGGGACACCTTCCTCTGCCCCAGGCTGCTCCCAGCCCCAGTGTCCAGCCTGGCCTTGGGCACTGCCAGGGATCCAGGGGCAGCCACAGCTGCTCTGGGCACCCTGTGCCAGGGCCTGCCCACCCTCCCAGGGAACAATTCCTCCCCAGTCTCCCACCCATCCCTGCCCTCTGGCACTGGGAAGCCATTCCCCCTTGTCCTGGCACTCCAGGCCCTTGGAATTTGTCTCCTTCACCTTTCCTGCAGCTCCTTCAGGCACTGCAAGGCCACACTGAGGTCACCCCTGGTCTCTTCTCCAGGCTGGACAATCCCAGCTCTCGCAGCCTTTCCTCCCAGCAGAGCTGCTCCTTCCCTCTGCTCATCCTGGAGCCTCCCCTGGCTCTCTCCAGCAGCTCCAGGTGCTGCCTGTGCTGGGGCAGGGCTGGGGCAGCTCTGCAGGTGTGGTCTCACCTGAGTGGGGCCGAGGGGGAGAACCCCCTCCCCACTGCCCACCCTGGGGGCTCAGCCCAGGCTCGGGGGTCTCTGGGTCCTGTCCAGCTCTCACCCCCCGGCACCCCGGGATGTTTTCAGGAGTTTCCAGATTCCTGCAATGATATCGAGAATTCGTTAATTTATTTGTGGTGGTTTTCAGGTGATTCAGAGCCTGGTTGTGATTTCAGGTCCCTCTGCCTTGGAGCAGCTGAAGCTCCTCCAGCCCAGGCAGGACGGCACTGCCAAGGGCAGGGGAAAAATCCCTTCCCAGGGACATCTCCCTCCCCACATCCTCTCAGTTTATTCCCGGGTGTGCTCCTGGCAAGCCAAGGAAGGACTACAGAGGTGCAGACATTTCCACAGCAAACACCTGTCCAGGGGAAAGCACCACTGCCCCAAACTCGTCTGAATCCCGAGGACACCACAAACAGCCCGGGAGAATCCCAGGGGAGCGGAAAGGGAGCCTTTGGGTGTCCCTGGTGCCATGGCTTTGCTGGAAAGGGCTGGACCCGCACATCAGGACCCCGGGGGCTCACCCCACCTTTCCCTCTCTGTGGTCTGGTTTTCCAGCCGGGCTTTTGCTGTCCCTGATACTCATCATTATCCCCTGGGACAATTTAACGATGATTTCAATGCAAATGAACTCCTGAGCAGCCCCAGAGCTGCCTCGAGACCGCCAGGAATTACTGAGCAAAGAGCAGAGCAACGCTGTCGTTAAGCTTTGTCCCCAGTCAGCCCTCGCAGAGCGTTCGGGTTTGGGGAGCACGGGTGACCCCCGCGGAGGGACAGCCCCAAAACTCCCAAACTGATGTCACAGCGTTTTGGCTCTGAAGCCAGGACTAAAGGAAGCCAAAGCCTCGTTGCTGCCGGGCAGGAGAAAGTGGAAACGCCACCAGCCCCGGGCCAGCGGTGTCATCCCTCAGCTTCAAAGAGAGGGCGGCAGATGGGGTCAGATAAGAGGGATCCTTGAAAGCCCCATCTGAAACACCTGCACAGGTGCTTCCCAAAGCAGCAGCAAACCCTTCCCTGCAGCCCCCGGCCTGAGGATCGGGAGGGCAAAGTTTGATGCTTCTGCTCTCTGATATTTCAGTTTTTCCTTATCAATGCCTTGTTGCAAAATCCTGAAGCTGAGCCAGCAAGAAACACTTTTTCTCTTCAAAAACTGAACCAAACTTTCTCCTCTGATGCAATCCCAGCCAAGATCCTTGGGTCAACTAATGCCAGCCCACGACTTTAGGTCATGGGTTGGACTTGAAGATCTCAGAGGTCTTTTCCAGCTCAGTTGATTCTGTGTTTCTGATCCCCATTCCAGCAGATTTGGTGTCTCCTGTTCAGGACATCCTGTCACTGTTACTATTCCTGCCTCTGCTACTGGGCCAGTTTTAAGGTCCTTGGCTGAGGTACAGAGCCAGGCAAGGAGGAGGAAATCCCCAACCCCAGCTGGTGCTGGGCTCAGCAGCCTTTGTGACCTGAATTTGGAGCAGCCTCTGCCAGGCCCCGAGGTGCAGCATGGAGCTGCACTCACCGGAACAGCGAGGAAATGCAAATTAACAACAGCGAATTAACGACAGCCCCGCGCGGGCTCCGACAAGGAACTGGGCAGAGTGGGGACAGCAGGGACCGACAGGGACTGGCACAGGGTGCCCTCAGTGACCCGCGAGCCTCCGTGGGCAAGGCAGAGCCCGGGACGGCCCCAGGCAGGGATGAGGCAGCAGCTGCCTCCCTCCCACCCCCTCCCCGCTTTGGGGTCCCTTTGGGGTCACCTCTGAGTGATTCGGGCAGGTTTGGGTTGTGTTGTTTGTCTGCTGATGCAAGCGCGGAGGAGGAGGAGAAGGACGAGGAGGAGGAAGAGGAGGAGGAAGGAGGCAGCCAAACCTGCCCTTGTTGCCTAAAGCCTCCCCGCGTTGTGTCCTGCAGGGCGGGGGAAGCGAGGCTGTGTGCCCCCTCCCGTAGGTGTCTGTCTGTCTGTCTGTCCGTCAGCGCCACCCGCCCGGGGCCTGCCCGCTCCTTGCCCAATTAATGCCATTAATCCTGGCACATCAAAGCACTTCCTGTTCAGCCAAGCTCCTCGGATGGCACGGGGCCAGGGAGAGGACAGGGAGCCTTCCCCACGTCAGGGCTGACATCAGAGCAGCCAAGCAGGAATGCCCCGGTGAGAAAAGGTTCCCCAACTGCCTCGGGAACAGAGGCTTTGCGTGGTGTGTTGGGAGAGAAACATCTCCTTCCTCTCCAGAAGTTCTTCCCTGTCATTCCCAGCCGTGTTTGATTATACCCCCCTAGGCAGCTGCAGGGTTTTGCTTATTATTATCCACACTTGGGAGGCTGGAAAAGTATTTTATTGGCTTTTCAGCCAAAGAGAGGAGTGTGCTGGAGGAGCCGACAGCAAAACGCAGCCACCGCCAAGGGAGATCCAGGATGGGAACGCTGAGGAAGGGTTTGGAGGATGGGAACAGGGAGCGTTTTATCCAGCTGGAGCCACAGACAGGGCTGAAGGGAAGTGGCAAGTAATTACTGCACCTGGAATCCGGCCAGGGTGTCTTGAAATACCAGCTTGCAAAACTTTCACCAAAACACGCCAGCGGACCAGGTGTTTCGAGGATAACAGAGCTGGGATTTGGCTCTGCAATCAGCCCCGGGATCAGCAGATCCAGCAGAAAACCATTATCAGGAATTAAGGCTGTAATACATCCTCAGTCCCTCGAGGCCCTCCAGGTCTGTTTTGCTCAGGATTTTGGGTACAAAGGAAGAGAAAAGCTCATTTATTTCCAGTTCTGGACAAGAAGTCCTCTCTCCTTGCTCTGGACAGGAATCCTCCTGGTGTTTGATCCCCCAGGCCTGACAGCCTCCTCAGAAGGCAGCAGTGAATCCGACTTTCTGCATTTAGGGGGGATTTTACCAAGGTCCTGCCTGCAGAGCTGTGCTCCCTGCAGAGCTGTGCTCCCTGCCTGCTGGAGCGTGGCTGCCCCTGTGGAGGGAGCTGGCAGCCAGGGATAAACCCAGCCTGGCCATCACTCGGGAAAGGAAACGTGGATCAACCGAGCAAGGAGAGCAGATCTGGCACCCAAACCCATCTAAAAAAAATCATCCTGGCACAAGGCTGCGAGGGCTACGAGAGAACCAAGAATTCTTTGTTAAGTGTCATCCGAGAGCCTTTCCGCCCCAAAACCTCCGTCCCCAACAGCTCCGCGTGCACGGCCCCAGAGCCTCCCCCACCGCTCCCTGCCAGCTGAGGATCCGCAGACAGATGGGTTTGGGATGCAGGGCAGCGCCCCAGGAACATGAAAGGAGATGTGTAAACACGGCCTGCGTCCACACAGAGCCTGTGGCTTGGTGCTGGCATTCCCAGGAGCAAAATCACTGCTCGTTGAGCAAGAGCTGGAAAGGCAGAAAGAAAAGGAAAGGACGCAGGCGGCAGGGGAGGAGACACCGTTCCCACTGCAGGCTGGGAGCAGCCCCCAGTTCCAGCACTTGTCCCAGTGCTCTGGAAGGGGCAGCAGACAGGAAAGGGAGCAGAGGTTCCCAGCCAGGCTCTGCACCAGGAGCCCTCTCCATCCCAGTTACGCCACCCCATTTCTCCATCCACGCACCTCAAGGAAGCTCTGGCTCATCTATAGCTCCCCAGATGGACAAAGCTTCCCCCAAACCCTTCCCTGCTCCCTGGAGAGCTGCAAACCACTGGTTTCCTGGAGCTGAGCTCTCTTGACAGCCTGGGAGAAGCTCCAGGTGTTTAGTTTTCCTTCACATTTCAAGGTTCCATGGAAGCTGAATGCACCCGGAGCCCAACCCTGGGAGAGCTTCTCCAGCCCAACAAGAGTTTTCCAACAGGAATAGTGCAAGCACAGGGAGGGAGGGATTATTAACTACACCTGTGCTAATGAAACACCCAGGCCTGGCGAGAGGCAGCAAAAGGGAAAAGCAGAGGAGGGAGCTCAGCCTCGTTATGCAACCTCGTTATTTAACGACCACAGAGACACCCTATAGGGGCTCTTTGTTTGCAGAGGGAAAGGAGAGAAATGCCACCAATATCTGAGTCACTGGTTCACCAAGAGGCTCCGAAGACATTTTCAGGTGGAAACTTTTCCAGGTTCACATGATAATTTGGGAGGACTGGCTAATTCCCTGGCTCCACCCACCGCCCTGTAACACAGCTCCTGCTGCTCTTGCATATATAGATAGGTATGGCCCTACACCCGGGTGCACCCACCAGAGCCCGGACACAGAGCAACCCTAAACCTCCTTCCTCCCTGGCTGCCCTCCACCTGCTCCCACCATGAAGAAGGAAATACTAACCCTGGCCTTTGCTCGAGCTGTCTTTGTGGAGTTCCTCTCCACGCTCATCTTCGTCTTCATCGGGCTGGGCTCGGCGCTGAAGTGGCCCTCGGCGCTGCCCAGCATCCTGCAGATCGCGCTGGCCTTCGGGCTGGCCATCGGCACCTTGGTGCAGGCCTTCGGCCACATCAGCGGCGCCCACATCAACCCTGCCGTGACCATCGCCTTCTTCGTGGGCAACCAGATCTCCCTGCTCCGCACGCTGCTCTACATCGTGGCCCAGCTGGTCGGGGCCATCGCGGGCGCCGGGATCCTCTACGGCGTCACCCCCGCCAACACCCGCGGCAACCTGGCCATCAACGCGGTGAGTCCCTGCCCGGGGGGCGCGCCCCTCTCCCCTCGCCTTCCCCTCGGCGCCGACTCGGGGAGGAGAATCCGCCGGGATGGGTGCTCCGTGCTCTGTCCCGCACGCACGGAGGGCTGGGAATGGGCCGGGAGTGAAGCCGAGCTCTGACATGACGGCTTTATTGTGCGGGTGATGAGTGGGATGTTTTTCCCTCCTTTAATGAGGGCTTCCTCTGTCCCGAGGGCCCCGTGAGTCACGCGCACCATTGAGATGTTCCCGAGTGCAGCCTCTCCACCTGGAGATTAGCGCGGGACAGGAGCCGTGCCAGCAGCAGGGGGAGGGAGCGGAGCCCAGTCAGACCAGTATGGGCAGGGGGAGCAGAGCCCACTGGAACTGGGGGAGCTGGGAACGGAGAGGGCTGGGAGAGGTGGTGGGGGAGAGCTGGAGAAGGAGCGAGGAGCGGGACGGTGTCGAGGGGCTGCGAGCAGCAGGGGCTGCTCCCAGGGGAGGAGGGGGCACAGCAGGACCCTCAGAGATAAGCAGGAATGAGGTACAGCCTGAAACCCTCGGGGCAGTGCTGGGAAAACACCTGGAATGGGAGTGGTGGAGCTGCCGCTCCAACCACGGACAGGTCTGGACCCCTGGGAGCAGCACTGAAGTTGCAGAGGGTTTGGTCACTGGGATGAGGAGCTCCAAAGCCTCTCATTCCACAGGTTCCACATCCCAAACAAGCTGGATTTAGCTAAAAACTGAGCTGTGATGCTTTGGGTCACTTTGTCCTTTCCGTGCCGCTGGGGTCGAGTCCCCTGGGGAGTCCCCAGGGCTTTGTGCAGCGTCACTGGAACACAAGAGCCCATCCCACTCCCATGGCCTTCATCCCAACCCTCACCCTCCATCCCATCCCAGCTGCTCCTCATCCTCCTGGATGTGCACTCTGCTCCGCACAGTGCAGGGAGAAGTCAGGGTGCAACAGCCTGCAAGGATCAGAGGGGAAAGAAATGCAGGAATAAAGAGGAATTGGTGGGAAAGCGCTCAGTGTTGTGGAGACAGGGAACTGGAGGGAGATGTGGAGAGCCCGGGGAAGGGATGGGACCAGGGGAGAGACAGATTCTGGAGACCTGCAAAGAAAGAAAGGAAGGAAAGAAATGATCTTTCAGAGAAGGAGCAGGGCTTCCGAGCAGGGGCTGGGCACCTTCACCCTCCCGAATCTATCAGCAAAACGCCCGGAGCCCTCCCGGTGATGCTGAGCCCCAGGGAGGGTTAATTATTGTCACTCTCGTGGTTCCAGCTCAACAACAACATAACCCCAGGCCAGGCCCTCGTGGTGGAGATCATCCTCACCTTCCAGCTGGCCGCCTGCATCTTCGCATCCACGGACAACCGGCGCAGCGGCGTCGGCTCCCCCGCGCTGTCCATCGGCCTCTCCGTCACCGTGGGCCACCTGGTGGGGGTGAGTGGGGGGTGAGGGTCCTGTGAGCACAGAGCTCCCCAAAATGCCCTCGTGCAGGTGGTCCCGAGGGAGCTGCTCTGGGAGAGACAACGTGGGAGGTCTTGGGGCTCCTTTGTGGTGAGGGGGCACCTCCAGCTCCCTGGAACAGAGATGCTGTCGGGGGCCACTTCAGTCTCTGCTCCCAAAGAGTGGCTCCGATCTGCTCCTTAACCCAGCGTCCTTTCCACACCTCCAGATTTACTTCACCGGCTGCTCCATGAACCCCGCGCGCTCCTTCGGGCCCGCGGTCGTCACCAGGAGGTTCAGCCCCGCGCACTGGGTGAGTGCTGCTGGCACTGGGCACAGGGACAGGCGGGGGCCGTGAGGGGACAGGGCAGGCACAGCCGTGGGAATGACGGGGGGGAGTTTCAGAGCCCACCCAGGCAGGAAGGATTAAAAGGGTCTGGAGAACAAAGGAGGTCTTGCCCCTTGATGCATCAGGAACAGTTAATCCCCTGGCACAGAGCCAGCGAGGGGACAGAAATGAACACATCCCAGGGCAGTTTGGGTGGGAATGACCTAAAGGCTCATCCAGTCCCACCCTGACATGGGCAGGGACACCTTCCTTCCACCAGCCCAGGCTGCTCCAAGCCCCGTCCAACCTGGCCTTGGACACTTCCAGGGATGGAAATCAGCTGGGCAGCTCAGAAATCCCTCTGAGCACCACTGGTGCCCTCTGAGCCCAAGGAGAAGCCCCAGCTTGCTCTGTGCTCTCACCCAGCACTTGCTGCAAGCTCAGCCCCAGTCTCGCTGAGCACGTTGGGCCCTCAGCGAGCACAGGCTGAGGGGGGTTCAGCCCAGGAAGTCTCTGGAACAGGTATTTTCCTCTCTCCACGTGGCAGGGGACGAGGAGCGGGGATGGGTGGTGGTGCCACATGCAGACCTGGAGCGCCAGCCCCGCAGAGCTGCCCTCACCTGTCCCTGTCGCTTTCCAGGTGTTCTGGGTCGGGCCCATCCTCGGGGCCTGCTTGGCCTCTCTGCTCTACTTCTACATCCTGGTCCCCTACTGCATGAACATGTCCGACAGGGTGGCCATCATCAAGGGCACCTACGAGTCCGAGGAGGAGTGGGAGGAGCAGCGGGAGGAGAGGAAGAAGTCCATGGAGCTGACCCCGCNCGCCCCAGCCCTGCCGCGCTGGCCCCGCGGGACGCAGGCGGGCCGGGGGCTCCGTGTGCGTGTACAGAACCCTGCATCAGCTCTAGAACCTCGCCAGCTTCCCCCAGCCAGCCCTGGCGCCCTCGGCTCCATCCCTGCCCTCCCGGTGCAGCTCTGCGCTGTGGCAGAGCCCCAGGCCTCCCCCTCGGGGCACCTGCAGGACCTCACCTGGCCCAGGTATGGGAACACCTGGGGGCCCTGGGGGAAGGGGAATGACTGCTTAGGGCAGGGGGGTGCAGCTACCCCCCAGCCCCGGGGCTGCTCATAGATGCTCTTTCACCTTTCCTGGTGCTGGGAGTCCTTTTATTCCCAAAGAACGAGACTTTTTGGATTCTGTGTTGAGATCTTTGTATTATACTTTATTATTTATTGCCAATAAAGGAAAGTAAAAAAAAAAAAAATCCCGGGTGCAAATCTGCTCAAGTCTCAAAGTTCAGGAGGGAAAAGGGATTGAGCTCATCCCGAAGGGTCAGCCCCCTAATCCTGTGGGAGCTGGTGGGTTGGGAGGGGGAAACATCAATCCTGGGAAAGATAAGTGGGCTCTTGTGATGGAGTGGGGAAGAGCAGCAGGTCCAGGGCAGCTGGGAGTCCATCCTGGAGCCGGCAGGGGCTGGGAGGAGCAGGAGCGATCCTTCCAACCCTTCCCACAGGGCCGGTTTGACTCCGGCCGTACCAGTTCTCCCAGACAGCTCCACGGGTGCCCTCAAAAAGTGACCCACAACTCCCCAGCCCCTCGCCTGTGCCAAACCCACACCTTCACCTGACCTTCTGATCGGGCCCTGCTCTTCCAGTTCTACCACAACCTTCTGCCAGAGCAGCTCCCGGCACAGGGACACCGGAGCGGGACACTGGCACAGGGACACTGGGAGAGGGACACCGGCATGGGGACATGGACACCAACACAGGGACACCGACACCAGCACGGGGACATGGGGACATAGACACCAGGACAGGGACACTGACATGGAGACACCAGGACAGGAACACTGGGACAGGGACACCAGGACAGGGACTGAGACACAGAGACAGGGACTCCAACACTGGGACAGGGACACCAGGACAGGGACACTGGCACAGGGACAGGGACATGGGGACACTGGCACATCAACATGGGGGACACAGGGACATCAACACAGGGACACCAGGACAGGGACAGGGACTCCGACACTGGGACAGGGACACTGGGACAGGGACACCGGCACAGGGACACCGGCACAGGGGCCCCGGCCCAGCTCTGTCCCACCCCTCTCCAGGTCCAGCTCCTCCTTCTGCTGCCCAGGGGAGGTTCCCACCTCGGAGCCCCAGGGTGGGAGTGGGAGACTCCTCCCGGGAGCTCCCTGATCCCAGCCAGGAGGGTCCTGCAGCCTTGGCCGGGGGGCATGGGCAGTGGCACCCCTGGAGCCGCAGTCCCAGCTGAGCCGGGGGAGCAGCTCCTTCACCCTCCAGAAGGGGCTGGGGACAAGCAGGAGCCCCAAGGGAGGCAGAAGTTCCCTTTGGATCAGCAGCCAGGAAATTAAACCCTGCAACTCCCCCTGCCCGTCCTGGGGGATGGGCTGAGGACTCCCCTGCCTCAGTTTCCCCTTTGAAGATACTCGGCCCCTTTCCCACGGGGGGACCCCAGAGACCCCTCTGGGGGCTGGGGCAGGGCAGCTCCCAAAACCTGCTCCTCCTGCACCCCAGGACCCCGAGGATGCACCCAAGGGTGCATTCAGCCCCCCCCCAATTGGGAATCTTGGCCATCCCCCTGATTTTGGAGCTCTGAACCCCATCCATCCCCACACCAGAGCAGGGCTGTGGGAGTCCCGGTGGGAAATGGGGACCACTGGTGCCTTAGGTTTTAACTTTTATGTTTTTCAAATCTTGTAGTGCTAGTGTGACTCTGAAGTTTTCTGTAGCTCATTAAGTGCTGTTCTCTTATGTTAAGACACATAACAAAGCCTCTGACTTGCTCTCCAAGGACACCCAGAACGTGAACTGCAAACCTTCATCTTGGGGACAGGGGGGCAAGCTTGGGCAAATTCCATCCTTGCCTGGCTCCTGCTTGGGGAATTGATGCTGAGATCCAAGTGGGAAGAACTCGGGAGCTGTCCTTGTCCATGTTGGGATGCACTGAGGCAGGAGCCTCTGGAGCCCAGAGTGTGACCTCTGAAGGCCTTTCCAACCAATCCCTCCTTTATTCCTTTATTCCTTTACTCCTTTATTCCTTTATTCCTTTATTCCTTTATTCCTTTATTCCTGTCTGCTCTCTTTCTAGGGAGCCATTTAAGGCATCACCACCACAGCCCTCCCCAGATGTACCCAGCCCCCCCTCAGATGTGCCCAGCCCCCTCAGATGTGCCCAGCCCTCCCCAGATGTGCCCCTGTGCGCTCAGTGCCAGGGGCAGGAGCCCGGGCTGGGCGTGAGCCCTCCTGGGATGAATCAGAGCCTCTGCAGCTCCAGCTCTGTGTAGGCACAAAAACCACCCAGGGCCCAGCCCCAAGCCCAGCTCGGGCACCGCTGGGGGAATTTGGGGTCAGCAGGACCCCAAAGCAGGGCAGGGGCAGCTGAGCCCAGTGGGAGCACTCAGGAACACGGAGCCTGCAGCTCCTTCCCCAGCCTGGCCCTGAGGATTTGATCCAGGCAGGGAGGGGAATTTAATCCAGACTGGATTTCAGCATCCAGCAAACTCTGTGACCTCACCTGGCCAGGGCAGAGCTGGGAAAGCCTGAGGTCCTCACACCTGTCCTCACCTGTCCAGGAATGGGAACAGCAGCGCTTGAAAACAAATGGAGAATTTATTATTATTATTATTATTATTATTGTTATTGTTATCACTTCTTTAACATTCCAGCTTCTTGAGACTGATTTTTAATGAGATTGGAAGGCAGCAGAGCCCCACTCACTCCCTGAGCATAAATTGGCTTTTGACAGAAAAATCCACCTTGATTTCAGCAAGGGCAGCAGGGCCAGGTACAAACCCAATGTGCACACCGGATTTACCTGCAGTGCTGGGCTGGCTTTCCTGCTTCTCCCTCAAAATGGG
>VZTN01028291.1:125798-144215 GCA_013400515.1 Erpornis zantholeuca
ATCATCCCATCCCATCCCATCCCATCTCATCCCAAATTCCCATCCCATCCCATCCCATTCCCACCCCATCCCAAATTCCCATCCCATTCCCATCCCATCCCATCCCATTCCCATCCCATTCCCATCCCATCCCATCCCACACCCTTCCCTAAGCCACACAGCTCCACCACCGTTTGAGGTATAAAAAGGTGAATTACACTTTATTGCTATTTTTTTGGCCCTAATTTAAACATTTCTCACCAGGTGAAAGCACTCCAAAGTCACCTCATGACCACTCCTGGGTGATTTCCTGAACATGCCCATGAGCAGCTGCTCTGCTCTAAGAGGATTTCTCAGACAATTCCTCACTCCTGAGTGCCTCTTCCATCCTCAGGTAATCACTGCTCAGCTTTAAACACTGGATTTTATTTTTGGAGGAAGGAAAATCCCAATGATTTTCACAGATTGCAGCAGTCTGGAAATCTACTTTTTCCACATCAAGTGGCTTCTAGGCCTGTTTAAGTCTAACTAAGGAAGATCTCCTGCAGAAAATTTAAACTGCCTGAACCCTCAGTTTTCTGGGCAGGGGAAGGAACGAGGGGCATGAGAGGAAGCAAAACCCTGTGGAAATGGCCCAGTTGAGGATTTTTCTGTGGGATGCAGGAGCCTCTTTATTTCTGCCCCTTGCAGAGGGCAAGGCCTGGCTCTGTCCAGGAGGGAGCAGGAACAGAGCTCCACATCTGGGGTGCATCCCTTCCATCCTGCTCCCAGCTCCAACTGTTTCACATCCCCGAATCCTGGGGTCCTGGAGAGCAGAGCCTGGCTTCACCCAGGAGCTCAGCCCAGCTCGCTGGAAAGAAAACAACCCAGGAAATCCCAGGGAGGGAGAAAAGCCTCAGGGACAGTTTGAATCCCATCTGGGGAGTCTGAGCAGCCCAGGAAGCATCTCCCTGCTCCAGGAGGAATTCCAGGGCTGTTCTGGAGAGCCCCAAGCAGGCTGAGAGCAGATCAGGAGCACCACGAAGGTGCTGAGCCAGGAGAGAGAACAGAGAACACAGAACAGAGCATAGAACAGAACCCAGACCTGAACCCAGAACAGAGCTCGGGGCTACACACCAGGAAACTTTATTCCTGCAAATACTGACATTTCCAGAGCATTTCCAGAGCACTTCCAGGGCTGAAATGCTGCCAGAGAGGAGCGAGCTGTGCCCCAGGAGGGAGCCCAGCCTGGGTGTTGGCATTAGTCATGGCACGGGCTGTGCCAGCACCCACCTCCTCCAGAGCCTTCCTCCTCCTACTCAGCCTCTGCCCAGCCTGTTGTGCCATGAGATCCCTCGTTAGGAGCCAGGAAACAGCTCCTGGAACAGCCACCAAGGGCCAGCAGCCACTGAGGGCCAGCAGCTACCGAGGGCCAGCAGCCACTGAGGGCCAACAGCCACTGAGGGCCAGCAGCCACTGAGGGCCAGCAGCCACCGAGGGCCAGCAGCTACCAAGGGCCAGCAGCCACCGAGGGCCAGCAGCTACCGAGGGCCAGCAGCCACCGAGGGCCAGAGCCACCCTTCCTGTTGTCACCCCCGGCCAGGCCTAAGCAGCAGCTCCTGGAAGTTGTGTTTGGCTCCCTGCTCAGATCGTGGGGATTTGGGGTCAGGTTGGGCACCTCCGGTGCTGCCCTGCTCCCAGTGCCAGAGTGTGCACGGGAAGGCAGCACCAGAATTGGGAGATCCAAAGAGAGTTGCCCCAAAACCACCCAGGACTCTGAGGAGGCAAAGGGCCAGAGACATCCAGAGAGCAGGGAGGGCAAGGGGAGATCCAAAGGTGCTTCTGTTACCACCTGAACACTTCCCACAGCCCCCAAATGCCTCTTCCATAACTCCCACGTCAACTTCAGTAAGTCCCAACTCCTACAGCCAAAAAATGTAAATTTTTTAATAAATTTAATAAATCCCAGCAATTTTAATGACTCCCAACTCAGCTTTTAATAAGTCCCAACTCAATAACTCTCGTAAGTCCCAACTCCAAAATGACCTCTTTCAATCCAGAACAGTTGGGAGTTTTTAGCAGATGTCCCAATTTGGGGACCAGAAGGGGACAAGCTTCCCCTGCCCCTGGGAGAGCCAAGGGTGCCCAGGGCATCTCCTGCTGCCCTCTGCTGGGATTGGCCACGGGGAAAGCAGAAGTGGCCAGGAAAACCCTCCCAGGACAGCTCCACCTGAGGGAAAACCTCACTCTGCTTCCATCCTCCCTTCCCAAAGCTCAGCCTCGGCTCCATGGACGTGGAGGCTCTGGGATCGGAGCTGTTCCCCACTGCTGCCAAGTTTCCTCTTGCTCAAGGTTTTGCCTCGGTTTTCCAAGATCTGTTTGTTCCTAATCACCTTCCAAACAAAGTCCAGCGGCGGCGCCTCTGAGGGCTCCTGGTGGTGGCACCAATAAAAATCGAGAGCAATAAGGAGGGGAGATAAAGGCACCCGCAGGCCTGAGCTCGGCCTGACAAAGGAGCTTTGTTGGGAAAGGTCAGCTCCGGAGCCAGGAGGGTTTCCCAGGCTGGAGAAAGCGAGAACTCAGCAGGCAAGGAGGGAATTAAACTCAGCTTTGTTAAACCGCAGCCCTGGGGTGAGGGCTCTGAGCTGCCCCAGCTCCCCCAGCCAGGCTTTGGGCTGGGTTCCTCCTAAACTAGAGCCCCTCCAGCTCGGTGCCTCCATGCAGCCCCAGGGCGTGCAGGAAGAGGTGGACAAGACCTCGAGGACCCTCTCCATGCACAGAAACACTCAAGAGAACTGGGACCTGATCCACAGCAGGAACAACCCCTGAAAAATCACCATGAACCACCAAAATAAAGCAAATAAATCCCTTGGCACGAGTCCTCCAGGATCCAGACCCGGCTCTGCCACTTGACATTAATCCTGCTTGGCAAAGGCCGCGGCAGCTCCTGTGCCCACGAGCAAGGTGCAGCTGCAGGTTGGGATAAAGGCCTCTTGTGCAGCCAGGATTAAAAATGGGGATGAAAACAAACTGAAATGTTCAGCACAATCAGCCTTTTTTAAAAAGTCAGAAAGAAAAAAACCCAAATCAATTCCTCTTCCCCAACAAATCTTTCAGCTTTTACCAGTGGGGATTTTTCCCTCCTTCCCAGGAGCTGGTGGGGACAGGGCAGGTGATTTCCTGCCAAGCAGCCAAAGAAAACGAGCCCATTCTCCATTCTTCATTTAAAAATTTCTTATTTTTTAAGCTACTTATCCCAACAGCCAATTGTTTCCTCACTGGGAGCCCCCCACTCGGAGATCAGAGTCCACAGGAATTCTGAAAGCTGTTATCACCCTCCCAGGGAAGGGATATAAAACTCAGCTTGTTTTCTTATCTCTTGGAACAGAAAACCTCGGTGTGTTTCGCAAAGGAGCCCTGTAGGAACAGTTAATCAGTGGATAAAAGCGTGTTGGGTGTGCAAACACAGCCTTATCCCACCGCTGACATCAGGGCTTGCATCTCCACGGCTTTGTCCTGGATTTTTGCCATGTTTTGTTTGGATTTGGAGCTCAAACACAGAGCCGGGCTCGGCAGAGCTCTGCAGCAGCATCCCCGCAGCAAGCAGAGCTGTGCTGGCGTTTGCTCATCCCTCCTGCTCCATCCAACCCCCAAATCCTCCTTTCTTTCCATGGAAACTGCGGTGTTCCTGCGAGCTCCCCCCTGTGCCGGCAGCCACCCCAACCCCTCGGGCTCGGTGTCACTGATCAGAGCCTTCCCAGGGCTGGGAGTGCCCACCCACCCCGGGCACGACCCCCGAGCAGCCCTGGGTGAGCCACCCTGCAGCACCGGCAGCCAGACCAGCAGCAGATCCATCACTGCGCTTTCAGCTTGGGCTGTAGCTCTTTAGGACCAGTTTTAGTCTCAAAACCAGCCCAAAGGGGCCAAATCAGGCCCTGCCGGGGGTGTCTCAGGTGGAGGCAGCTCCTGCCCTGGCTGGGGGGGACCAAATCCTCCTGCCCGAGGCCTGAGGATGGTCAGGATAAATCCTGTGCTGGGCAGGAGCCACATCTCAATTCTGGGTTCACATTGGGGACACTCACAGGAGAGACCCTGAGGGGCTGGAGCGAGTCCAGGGATGGGAGCAGAGCTGGAGCAGCAGGGAAGGGTCTGGAGAACTCCTGAGGGAGCTGGGAAAGGGCTGAGCCTGGAGAAAAGGAGCTCAGGGGGGACCTTGTGGCTTTGCACAAGTCCCTGACAGGAGGGGGCAGCCGGGGGGGGTCAGGCTCTGCTTGTAGGGAACAGGGACGGGAATAAAGTGCCTGGGGAAGTTTAGGTTGAATATTGGGGAAAATTCCTTCATGGAAAGGTTGTGGTGGAGTCACCACCCCTGGAAGTGTCCAAAACCCACGGGGAGGTGGCACTGGGGGGCCTGGGTTAATGCTGCCCTTTTTGGGGAGGCTGATGGCCTTGGAGGTTTTCTCCCAGCCTTGATGATTCCAGGATTCTACAGCTTTGGGAAAAAGAGAGCTCAGACAATGCAGGGAGGCCGAAAGGCTGAACTTCCCAGCTCCCGGTGAAGGAGCTGAGGCCGAAGAGTCCTCGCGGAGCAGCTGCAGCTCCCGGGGCTCCTCTTCCGTCCCCGGGGAAGAGCAAAGCCGCGGCTGAGCCTCGGCGGCTGAGCAAACACGGGCGGCTGCTGTCCAAGCAGGCAAGTGAATCTGGAGGCACAATTTGTCATCTAATTGCAGCCACACCCCCGGGATTAATTGCTGCATTTGAATGCAAAGCAGGGCTGATTTATGGCCCCATCAGGTTTCATCAGCCGTTACCGCTGATGGATGCCCAGCTGAAAGCACTGCAAGCAGCCAAAAAAGATCCCGAACGGGGTTTTTTTCAGGGTTAGGAGTATTTGGGTTGTTTGAACATCCCCAAGCCTTCAAGAGGGGGAAGTTAAAACCTTGGCCACATCTGATCCAGACTCCACTGGAGATTTCTGGCCTGTGCAGCAGGGGAAGGTGCCTCCGGAGGGTCTCTAATATTTTCCACAGAGTTATGGGCAGGAAGAAGAGTCAGGGAAACAAAAAGCTGACGTTTTCCCACTTTCAAAGCCAGAGGGACGTTTAGCAGAAATACACCTTTAACCAGGATAAACCATTAACCACCATCGGCCTCGGTCTCAGATAAAGAGGGGAAATTACTCCTACCCTGCCCCGAAATCAGCGGTTTTGAGGCTGCAGGTGTGTAACCACTGAGGTGCTGGGCCAAAACCATCCCTCAGCCACCCAAAACCACAACAGAGCCACCCAAAACCACCCCACAGCCTCCCAAAAACATCCCACAGCCATCCAAAACCACCCCACAGCCTCCCAAAAACATCCCACAGCCACCCAAAACCACCCCACAGCCTCCCAAACCATCCCACCGCCACCCAAACCCTCCCCACAGCCCCCCAAAAACACCCCACAGCCCCCCAAACCCCCCCCACAGCCTCCCAAACCATCCCACCGCCACCCAAACCCCCCCCACAGCCTCCCAAATCATCCCACAGCCACATGAAAACATCCCACAGCCTCCCAAAAACGTCTCAGCTTCCTAACCCATCCACAGCCACCCAAACCATCCCTCAGACACCCAAACCATCCCTCAGTCACCCAAACCATCCCTCAGACACCCAAACCATCCCTCAGACACCCCAAACCCTCAGTCACCCCAAACCCTCAGACACCCAAACCATCCCTCAGTCACCCCAAACCATCCCTCAGTCACCCCAAACCATCCCTCAGACACCCAAACCCTCAGCCACCCAAACCCTCAGTCACCCCAAACCAGTGCTCGCAGCTGGTGATGCCCAGAGCTGCCCCAGTTCAGCTCCTGTAGGGTCCCAGTAGGAACCAGCAATCACTGGTGCTCTGAGGACCTGAGGCTGCTCAGGGCAGCGAAGGGCCCCCCAAAAACACCTGATAGCACCCAAAAAAGTCTTTCCTCCAAAAAGGAAAGGGAAGCACCCACACCCACCTTCCACTGCAGGGAATGGTGGTGGGAGCACACGGGGAGCGAGGGAGCACCCAGGAGGGTCAGGGAGTGTCACTCGAGAGCCCAAATGGACACACACACACACACGCACAGGTGGAGATGTCGGAAGAAGAAGAAGGAAGTTTTATTTTTCACAGCTTTTATTCAGTTCTTTGAGACTTCGTGGATTGGATAGGGAGATCTTCTCCTGTCCATCTCCATTGGTTCGGACAGAAGTCCATCAAAAACCTCTTTTATCAGGAATGGAATGAAAAACGAGAAAGACAGTTAGAAAAACACATCTTGTTTGTGAAGGATTTCATGGGAACTCCAGAGTGACTTTTTAAAACAACCAGAACAGTTCTGACTCCAAATTAGAAGGCTTAATTTCAGGGCTACAGGGGAGCAGGAGGAGCAGCCAAGGAGGGCCAGGGAGAAACAGGGATCCCCGAGGGGGTGCAGAGAGCAGGAGAAACCACCAAGGATGGCCAGGAGGAACATCAGGCTCCCAGGGCTGGAGCCCATGGAGGGCCTGGACCCCGGGATTGTTAGGCAGTGGGGGCTCAGGCAGGTGTGTCCCCTGCCCTGCTCCGCCCAGCAAGGCCCAGGAGTGGGTTCAGCCAGGAGAGGTGAAATGAGTTCACCCAGGCGAGAGGATTGAGCCTCTGGCCTGACCTCCAGCTGACCCCAAAGAGCAGCTCCCAGTGAGGAGGAGGAGCAGGGACACCACCGGAGGTGTCACCGCGCCTGGGGACCCACAGGTGTCCTGATCCCAAGGGTAAGACCCCAAGCTCGACCTCAAAGCATTTCCCCTGAAATCCTATTTTCTCACCCTTCTCCCAGCCCAGTTCAAACTGGTTTCTGCTCCAACCTCCACTGGTGAAACCACTGCCACCCTCCAGGCTCACGCCCAAGTTGCCCATGGGGAAAGCACATCCTGGGCCCCCAATGGCTCCGTGCCCGTGTCCCCTGCCCAGGGACCATGGACATTCAAAGCTCAGGAAAGGTGCCTGGGGACAGAAGAGCGCTGGGAGCTGGGCACAAGAGGGATCTCACCCAGTTTGTCACCTGCCATGTGAGAAGAGTCATAAATCCATCAGAAATGGGGATCCACCACAGGCCTCAGCCTGAGCTGAGTTTTGGGAAGGGCCCAATTTTTGAGTTCTCACGGCTCAACCCAGCAGGTCCCACTCTCGGCACCAGCTCAGCTTCCCACCCCTCTCCTCCTCCCTGGCACCAAGCCTGCGGGACATCAACTCCAAGATGTCTCCTGCCTAAAACCAGGCACAAAGGAGACAGGAAATAATCCCCAGCCCTTCAGAGCTGCCAAAACACCTGGTGAGAACGCGGAGTTTCGCTCTGCAATGCCCCTCCCTTGGCTCTTCAATACCTGCAAAGCAAAACAGAAAAAACCAGCCCAAAAAATGCTGAGACCAAACCCAGGCTCTCGGCGTCACCGGGGAGGTTCCAGGTGGAACCAGTGACCCAAGAAGGTTTTTCTTCATCAGTTCTGCCTTGGCCACTGTGGCACCTCCAGCTGTGGTGGGGAGGAGAGGCCACAACTCCTTTGGTGCTGATTCCCAGGCCCCTGAGCTCGGAACCACGGCTGGGGCACAGACAGGGAGGTTCTCCAGCCCCTGCCCTGGCCTGGACCCTGGGCTGGGCTTGGTGAGCAGCAAAGGTCTCTCAGAGGAGCCCAGGGGAAGCCAAAGCCTTTACTCCTCCCTGTTTGCCGTAAATCCTCTCAAAATGAAGCATCCCCTGGTTTGACCCTACCTCAGCAGTCTGGGTTAAAATTTAAGAGCAGGCTTAAGCATAAACTTCCCTGCCCATGGGATGTGGCACTGGAGTTAAGGTCCCTTCTAACCAAACCATCTGTGGTTCCATGGCAGACTCCTCGTGTTCCCAGCCTGGTTCCAGACAGTCCCAGCAGGACCACATCCCATGGGAGCAGCCTTGGCTCCCCCTGCCTCTCCCCACTCCTGGGGTTCCATCTCAGGAGAGCCCCTGGGGAAAAGCAGGAAAAGGGCTGGGTGATCGGCGATGAGCTTCCCTAGAGGTGATGGATGTGGAGTCTGGACACACTCCAGGAGCTCTCCCTCATCGGCTCCTTCGGGCCCTGTTCCATCAGCACAGGATGCTCCAGCAGCCTCAAAGCTGCTTCTCCAGGGTTGCTCCCAGAGGCAGAGTTTGACCCCAAACCACCCCAATTTGGCTGTGATGTCACTGCGATGTCACCAACAGCACCCCCAGCCCGGGGCTCCCACCCCCAAAGAGGGAGAATGGCCGCGGTCCTTGGAGGGGCAGGACGGGGAAGCCTCGGAGAAGGGAGGAGGAGGAGGGGCGAGGATGATGAAGGGCAGGGGGAGGAAGGACAGGCAGAGGAAGGGTGGGCAGGGAAGGACAGACAGACAAACGCTGCCACCTGCTGTCCACAGAACTTCTCAAAGTCCCGAGCGGGGATGAGTTCAGCTCTGCGGGATCCCAAAGCTCGGGGTCCTGCTCCTCCGGCCTGGGAGAGCCACGGGCAACCTCATCCAGCCGGGAAAGGGAGCACGGCTGGGAACGCTCGGAACGGGGAAAGCCTCACAGGGCTGCAGAAAATCACCCGGGACTGTGGAGAAAGGGTCCCGCGGGACATTTCCTGAGCCCACCCCAGCACGGGGAGCCACCATGAGAAAACCGAGGAGCCACAAGAGGAGCTGAGTGTCCCCTCCCTGAGCCGCCACCCCCGCAGGCAGCGTGGCCTCCTGAGCTGGGGGACACTGCCAACTGTGACATGGTGAGCTAATTTGGTGGCATTAATAACAAACATCCCACCCGAGTGACGGGCAGGAGACCTGGCCCTCTCCTCCCGAGATTCAGCTAATTAATGTCCCCCTCCCTCCGCTGATGTCAGGCTTCCTCAAAAGGCCACCAGTGGCCTTCATTAGAGGCTCCTCAGGATGAGTGTCCTCTGAACACCGACCTTATTCTGACAGTGGCAGTAATTACGGATCTCTCGGCGGTGGAATGACAACAATTACCCAGCCACGAGCAGAAAGGGCCCGGGGGGAGAGCACAGAGAGCGGCAGAGGGATCCGGGCCTGGAGCCCTCGTCCCTCCTGGGGGGAGAGACAAGGCCCAGCTCCCCAGGACTGGCTCCTGTCTCCCACTGCCTGTGAGAAAAGGCACATTCAGAGCCCCAAACACCAAATCCTGGGCATTCCATGGCTGGAAACTCCCCAGGGATCTCGAAACTGTCCTGGAAACACCTCCTGCCATCCATACTACAAACGTGGAGCCTTCAGGAGCCCTCCTGACCCCTTCAGGGAGATGAGGGCTCTGCCCTGGGCCCACCTGGGAGCCCCCACCCTCCTCCGGGCCCAGACTCAGCTCTTTAGGGCTGCCCTCAGTTTTCCTCTTCTCCTTTTTCCTTCGCTGGACTCAAGGATTTGAAAGAAACGAGCTCAGTTCCTATGGGACACCCCTGGAAAACTGTGGATCGTTGCTTGATGAGTTCCAGGTGTTCCCAGGGCTCCTGGGATGAGCCTGGATGTCCCACGAGGATCCAGAACTGCAGCCCCTCCTGGGGCCTCATTTCATTCCCAAAATCCCATAAATCACAGGGAACACCCTCACTTTCAGGTCTGGACTTGGGCAACCAGACCAGGCTTGGATCACAAGTGGGATCTGCCTGGCTGAGGAGCTGCCCCAGGAATTCCACTCGGCAGGAAGCAGCAGGAGGTGTTTGGAGACACAAATCCTTGTTTTACGCCTTTGCTCTTTTTTCCTTCATGTTTCTTAGCTCCAGTGCAGGTGCTGGAAAGGGCAGCCCGTGGGCAGAGGAATCCGTGCAGGACACGCTGTGCCAGCGAGAGGCTGCCTCACCTGAGAGGAGGAAACCCACAGGTCACTGCTTTGGTCCAAAAAGTGGGGGGAAAAAAACAAACATAAGAGAAACAGCAACAATAATTAAAAAAAAACCCTCATTGAAGGCGTCAGTTGGAAAATCCGCCAGTAACGATATTTTCTGCAGCAGCCCCGCTCCAGAAGAGCTGTAATGATTCACGGTGACCCATCCAAGGAAAAGCAGGATACCCATGACCCACCTGTCAGCTCTGGGCATCCTCCAGACGTGTTTAAAAGCACCAGGAAGGAGAAGGGCTCAGCCAGAAGTGGCTCGAAGGAGGAAAATCGGATCTGGCGTGGAGGGAGCGACTCTTTGCCCAAGGTAGGTGCCCCTTCCTCCCTTCCTTCTCCCGATCTCCTGAGGAATTCAACCAGATAAGGACAGCATTTGGTGATGGGAAACAGAAGTCTGATTTTTGGCAAGTAGAGGGTGGAGGGTGGCATTTTATTCCCGCAGAATTTCTGAGGAGTCCAGCAAAATTAAGGAATGTAAAATTCGAATAAACCTGCTCATCTGGAAGGTGCTTTTCCTAGCAGTGGGAAAGTTCTCCAGCACGGTGGTGATAATTCCAGGATAGAAATGTCACCCCCAGATAGAAAAGGGGAGGTTTGGGATAAAGTTCATTGCAATTAATTTTATCTTTGGGTATTGTTCTGTGTGCCTGCACCCAAGTGCAAGGAACGTGCCAAGAGGGAATAGGGAATGTGCCAACAGGGAATGGGAATGCCCTGACAGGGAATGGGAATGTACCCACAGGGAATGGGAATGTACCCACAGGGAATGGGAATGTGCCAACAGGGAATGGGAATGCCCTGACAGGGAATGGGAATGTGCCAACAGGGAATGGGAATGCACTGACAGGGAATGGGAATGCACTGATCGGGAATGGGAATGCACTGACAGGGAATGGGAATGTGCCAACAGGGAATGGGAATGTGCCAAGAGGGAATGGGAATGCCCTGACAGGGAATGGGAATGTGCCAAGAGGGAATGGGAATGCACTGACAGGGAATGGGAATGGGAATGCCCTGACAGGGAATGGGAATGCACTGACAGGGAATGGGAATGTGCCAGCAGGGAATGGGAATGTGCCCACAGGGAATGGGAATGTGCCAAGAGGGAATGGGAATGCCCTGACAGGGAATGGGGAATGCACTGACAGGGAATGCCCTGATAGGGAATGCCCTGATAGGGAATGGGAATGCACTGAAAGGGAATGGGAATGTGCCAAGAGGGAATGGGGAATGCACTGATAGGGAATGGGGAATGCACTGATAGGGAATGCACTGATAGGGAATGCCCTGGCAGGGAATGGGAATGCCCCGGCAGGGAACAGCGAGGATGGGATTTCTCACCCCTCCTGGTCCTGCCCAAGGCTGGGACGAGGCTGTCCCAGGGGATCAGCCCCAGGCTGTGCTGCCAGGGCTTCCACAGGGAGTGGGGGCTCAGTGGGAATTGCAGCCAGGACATTCCCTTGGATTTCTGCCCCACCAGGAGCACAGATGGTGTGGTGGCTGTACCTGTCCGGGCTGGTGTTCGCCGTGCTCATCCCGGCGGGATGGCAGGTGGCTCCCAAGGACCTGGAGCACCTGTCCAGGTACGGAGCTGCGGGAGCAGCTGATCCCTCTCCACTCCCATCGCTGTCCCAGCTCTCCCTATTCCTGTGTTCCTGTTTATTGTGTATTGATGCAAACACAAACTCCCTCCTGGCAGCCCAGGCAGGGACATTCCCGTGTGGGGAATCCTGGGATTTCCTGGCTGGATCAGAGCAGGGACACCCTGCCCGGGCAGGCCAGGCTGGGGCTGAGCCCCCTCTGGGCTGGTGGCGCAAATTCCTTTGGGAACCTCTGTGGGGAATCCCAACATCGCCCTGGAGCTGCAGGAGGTGACCCAAGCCTCGGAGCAGCCTCACGTTCCTGCTCTGGTGTGGGAAGCAGGAGGGAGGTTGGGACCCACCCAACAGGACAGAGGGGAACCATGTGGGACAGGACACCATGGGATGCCAGGGAAACCCAGGCCAGGCTTGGCAAATCTCCAGAAACTGAAACAGGAATTGTGTGTTTGATTTGTAGGAATTCTATCAAATATCCCAGATTTACTCCTATGCACCATTCCATCCTCACAGGGACAGGGTCTGGAGGGCACAGCCCTGCCCTGGGCATCTCCGGTGGGAGGATCCTGCTGGGGTGTCCTTAAACGCTGCTGTCCTCCCTTTCCCTCCCACCCCGAGCAGGTGGAAGTTGTTCGCATCCCAGAGCTCCCAGAGCTTCCCACCCCACGTCAAGCGGCACTCGGAGGGGACCTTCACGAGCGACTTCACTCGGTACCTGGACAGGATGAAGGCCAAGGACTTCGTGCATTGGCTCATCAACACCAAGAGGTGCCAGGAGCAGGGACAGGGGCAGCACCATCCCAGGAAACAACCTCCCCACCCCAGTCCCGATCCAGGAGAGCTGGAGAGGGACCTGCAACAGTGCCAGGACACAGGGAATGGCTTCCACTGCCAGGGGGCAAGGATGGGTGGGAGACTGGGGAGGAATTCCTCCCTGGGAGGGTGGGGAGGCCCTGGAATGGATTTCCCAGAGCAGCTGTGGCTGCCCCTGGATCCCTGGCAGTGTCCAAGGCCAGTTTGGAGCTGCCTGGGAGAGTGGGAGGTGTCCTCCCAGGGCAGGGGTGGAGGGAGATGAGCGTTGAGGTCCCTCCCAACCCAAACCATTCCGTGATTCCATGAAATCCGTGGGTCTGGTGCCCAGGCAGGGTGGGACTCCCTTTTCCTGATGCCAGATGGCTCCTGGGGGTTCTCTGGTGTCTCATGACAAGGTCAGGAACATGGAGGGGTTTGGGGTGGCATTGGAGCTCTGGGATGGGCAGGAGCTGTTCCCTCCTCTCCATGATCTCACATTTTCCTCCTCATTCCGGCGTTCCCTTGCTGGGATCGTTGGCACTTCTGGGGATTTCTCCTGGTTCAGCCTTTCCAGAAGCTCAGCTCCCTCTGAGCGAAGGAATCCTCCCTGCCCTTTCCCAGCTCCTGATTTCAGCAGGAGTTTCCATCCCCTGAAGCTCTTGGGGGTTTGTTTTTAAGGTACAATTAAGGGCAAATCCAGGCAGCAGTGTCGAACCTCTCCCACGCCAGCCAGGACCGGCAGCTCCACGGGGAGGATTTATCCACCACGCTCAGCTCCTCCAGCCCTGCCGAGCTCCCCAGGCACCTCCTGCGATCCCACGGGGAGGATTTATCCACCACGCTCAGCTCCTTGACCCATCCCGAGCTCCCCAGGCACCTCCTGCGCTCCCCAGGGATCAGCCTCCCCTCCAACCCAGCTGCTCTGCTTTCCTTCTCCCCGCGGTTTCCCCCAAGCGCCAATAAAGCCTTTGCTCGCTCCCTCTGCTGGCTCCCGACGTCTCCAACCTTCCCAAGCATCCCAGGCACGGTCCCAGAGGATTTCCTGACTCCCCCTCTTGGTTCCTCATTTTTCCCTCAATTCCTCGAGTTTCGGATAAAAGGGAAACCAGGATGTGCCCACCTGACCCCACAGAGCAGGGCCGAAAGAAATCGGAGAGAAATTTAGGAAAAAACCCTGCAGGAATTCCCTTTTTGGTGTTAAATTATTCCGATTAAACCTGGATCCAAAGAACCTCTTTGAGGTTAATTTAGTTCTAATTAATTATAGAGCAAATGGACCCGAAGAAAGCCCAGAAAGGCAGCAGAGGGAGCAGCTCTGGATGGGCAATTTCAGCTCTCCAGGGCATTCCTGGAGTCCCAGCACTGCCAGGCTGGCACAGCTCCTCCCACTGAGAAATAAATTAAATTAAATTTAAAAATAAAATTATTCGTAAAAGAGAATAATTTTAAGATAAAATAAACTGGGAAAAAAAAGTTGAATAATTAGAAAATACTTTTAAATTAGAGTAGTTTAAAAATGAAATAATTTGAAAATAAAATAATGTAAAAGTAGAATAATTTGAAAATAAATTAAAAATACCTCAATTTAGAAATAATATAATTCTAAAAATGAAATAAATTTTTTTAAAAATAATTTTTTTAAATGAAAAATTCCCTCCCCCATGGTTTTATTTCCAGCCCAGAGCGTTCCCAAACTGGGATAAAATAAATAAAAATATTTCAGCCTCTCAGAAAGAGAAACAACTCCAGAATTTTCACAGAGAGCACAAAAACAACACCAAGAAAGTGTCGGCACCTGGTTTATTCCCTGTTTGATTTATTCCCTGTTCACAGCCTTTGCTATCCTCATTCCCAGGGGTTTCCTTTGGGGAATACTCGGGAATGGTCCCAGGGGGGGAGTGGGAGGAGACTGATGCCAAATTTCACTTTCTGGGTCATTCCAAAGAAATTTTGGGTTTATCCCTAAAGCAGCTCCAGGAACCATTTGTGCAAGGTTTTCCCTCGGTGTTGTTTTCCTCTGCACAAGGAAATACTAAATCCTCCCAAAAAAAGGAACTGTCCATGCCTTCCTTCCTTCCTTCCTTCCTTCCTTCCTTCCTTCCTTCCTTCCTTCCTTCCTTCCTTCCGTCCTTCCGTCCTTCCGTCCTTCCGTCCTTCCTTCCATCCTTCCTTCCTTCCGTCCTTCCGTCCTTCCTTCCGTCCTCCCTTCCTTCCTTCCGTCCTCCCTTCCTTCCTTCCGTCCTCCCTTCCTCCCTCCCTCCCTCCCATGCCCAGCCCCTGCCCCTGGAGGTTGAGTCCAGCTCTGTCTCTCCTCTTCCAGAGAGCAAATGAAAACAAGAAAACCAGAATTATTCCGGAGTAGGATCCCACTGATCCCAACTTTCCCTTTCTCCAAATCTTACTTCATTTTTCAGCCTCCTCTCCTTCCCGAGGGCCCAAGGCAGCTTCTCCCACTCTGCCACTCTCCATCCTAGGCTGCAGGAGTCCAACTGCACTTCCCAATGGATTCTTCCCATCCAGAATGCAATGGAGTTTTGCCCTGCCTGGGGAGGTGTTGCTGCCATCCTCACAGAACAATTCCAGATCTTCTTTCCCCCAGCCATTGTCCTTTTGGGCTGGTCCCAGGCAGGAAGAGGCTCCTGGCTGAGCTGATGGCAGGAGTGGCCGTGCCCCTGTCCCAGCAGCAGATTCCAAAGGCCTGGAGCATGTTCCGAACCTCCCGAGGGCTGTGGGAGCTCCTTTTCCTCTGGAATGCCCTCCCTTCCCAGCTCCACGGCCCCCAGACATTCCAGGGGGACACCAGAGCCCCCCCGAACCCCCCAGGTGTGGGGAGAGCTTCAGGAGCTTGGCTGCTCCCAGCCCCTCAGGACCAGGAGGAGGAGCAGGCACTTCCCAGTTCCCATCCCAGGCTGGCAGGACAGGGGCGAAGGGAAAACAGAGAGCAGGGAGGGGACAGGGAGGGAAGGGGAGGGAAGGGGAGGTGACAGGGAGGTGACAGGGAGGGAAGGGGAGGAATGGGGAGGAATGGGGAGGGGGTTCTAGGGGTGCAGAGCTCCACAGCTCACCCAGCCACTCCCACCGCCAAAATCCAGGGATTTTCATTCTAAGCTTCCCTTGTGGTCATTTCAGACCTGACTAGAAAGGGACATTTCTGGATTTTACTGCTTTCAGGCTGGTGGCAGAGCCCAAAAAAAACCCTCAAAAAAGATGGGAAAATGCAGCATAGGGAGAAAACACTTTTCCTTTGCCTTATCCCAAGTGCTCAGGGATGGCTCATCCCAAGCCATGAGATGCTCCCAGTGCTGCCCCACCACGGAGAGCTTCCCTCTCATACCACTGAGAGACAGAATTACCCAAAGGAGGATCCCCAGCCAGACCAAAACCCTGGCTGTGAGCAAGGAGGAGGCACCAAATCGAGCAAGGAATGGTTTTGTACATTCAGAGTTTATATTTGGGAAAAAAAAAAACCAAAAACAAAAAAACAAAAAAGAGGAAGGAGAGGAGGAATTTGAGATTAAAAAAATAGCACTGATGGGAAGCGTGAGCGGAGCCTCCACCACTGCACGACACACACACACAGACACACGAGGCTGGACAGCACAGATCCCCCGGGATGCAGCCCCGGGGAACGGGAAACTCTGCATGGCTTTATGGGACCCTTGGGTGGGAAACGAGCTGCTCCTCCCTGTCTGCCTTGGCACATCCCTGAGTCACATTCCTGCTCCTCGACGGCGGCGGCGAGGTGCCTAAAGGTGGGAATGGGGGAAAGGGGGAAAGGGGGAAAGAGGGGAAGAGGGGAAGAGGGAAAGAGGGAAAGAGAGAAAGAGAGAAAGAGGGAAAGGGGGAAAGAGGGAAAGAGGGAAAGAGGGAAAGAGGGAAAGGGGGAAAGAGGGAAAGAGGGAAAGAGGAAGAGCATCATCAGTGGAAGACCCAGAATCAGAGTTCTGTGGAATTGCTCAGGTTGCAAAAGGAGTTTAAGATCATCGAATCTGAGCATTGACCACCACGTTCACTACTGGCCATGTCCCCAAGTGCCACATCCATGATTTTGGAACTCTTCCAGGGATGCTGACTCCACCACTGCCCTGGGCAGCCATGCCAGGGCTTGGACAACCCTTTCCAGGAAGGAATGTTCCCCATATCCACCCTGAGCCTCCCCTGGCCCAGCCTGAGGCTGTTCCCTCTCCTCCTGTCCCTGTTCCCTGCCAGCAGAGCCTGACCCCCCCCGGCTGCCCCCTCCTGTCAGGGACTTGTGCAGAGCCACAAGGTCCCCCCTGAGCTCATTTTCTCCAGGCTCAGCCCTTTCCCAGCTCCCTCAGGAGTTCTCCAGATCCTTCCCTGCTGCTCCAGCCCTTCCCCATCCCTGGAGCTGCCCCCAGCCCCTCAGGGCCTCTCTGCCCCCGGAATTCCAGGTGTGGCTCCCACACTTCCCTGCAGAGAGGAGCCGTGCCCGTGCTCCTGCTGCCTCTTCCCAGGAATGCTCCCTTGGCTTGGAGGAGGGTGGGGATGTGCTGTCCCCGCCACAGCTGAGCCTTTACCTCTTTCCTCCCGGATTCAGAGCGTTTCTGTGTTCATGGTCAGAGCCTTCCACACCGTGGTCTTGGACATCTCATCCGAAATGTTGATCTCGGAAGGATCAGCCCTGCAGGGAATATTCCACATCCCTTGGCTGTGCCCACCTGGCCCCACAGACCAGGGCCAAAAAGAAATCGGAGAGAAATTTAGAATAATCCCTGCAGGAATTCCCTTTTTGGTGTTAAATTATTCCGATTAAACCTGGATCCAAAGAACCTCTTTGAGGTTAATTTAGGTCTAATTAATTACAGGGCAAATGGGCCTGAAGAAAGCCCAGAGTGGCAGCAGAGGGAGCAGCTCTGGATGGGCAATTTCAGCTCTCCAGACCCATGAGGATGAGTCTGATCCCAGCAGTTGGCAGCTGCCAGAGGAACAGGAGGGCCTGGAAGGTCAGAGCTCGGCAGGTGAGGGTGGTTTGGGTGGATATGGAATTCTGGCAGTCAAGCCCCAGAGCTGCAGACCACCCCTGGTGTTCCCCCTGTGACCTCTCAGGTGGGAGCAGGAGAGTCTCCAGATCCCAGAAAGCTGCTGGTGATGTAGTTTTGGGATGAGGCAGGAATTATTCAGCCCCCACTGGGGTCAGAGCTCTGCCATCACCTCCTAAATTGTGGGTAAATTGGGATTTTCCCACTAAGACCACTGGGAACAAATCTGCAAGTGGAGAAGCCTGAGCCAGACACTTCCCACTGATCCTGCCGGGGGTCCTGGCCTGGGGGGGCTTTACCTGTCACTGCTGGGCCTTGGGGTGTCCACCCTGCTGCTCTTGCCCAGCTTCAGCTGAACGGAATTCGCAGCAGCTGCTTCCATCATTTTCTGGGACTCCTGGAAAGGGATGAGTCAAGTTCTCTCTCCTTGATCCAAGAGGGGATAAATGAAATTCCAGTAAAAACCTGGAATGCTGCCCTCTCCCCTCACCCCTGGCACCTTGGGCAGCAGTGAACACCTTCCCTGCAGGTGTGTTTGGGGTGACCAACGCTGCTGGGAGCAAACCCTCGCAGAAAAAGAATTATTTTTACTATAAGGCTCATCAAAAAAATGACAACAATGTCTCTGTTCAAGCGTGAAGCTCTGAGAATTTAGGGAAAAAGGTTTAGAATGTGGGATCCAGGTATTGGATCTGTTCCATTCAGTTCTGAGGTTCCCCCAGCAGTTGTTGCCCAGAGAAGGAATCTGAGGATTCCCCATCCCTTCCTCCAGCCTGGCAGTGCCCAGGGCCAGGCTGGACAGGGCTGGGACTGTGGGAGGTGTCCCGGCCAGGGCAGGGGTGGGACCAGGTGAGCTTTAAGGTCTGTTCCCACCCAACCCATTCCATGATCCCACGATTCCATGATTTAGGGATGAGCTGTGGCAGGAATAGGGAACCTCACAGCCCAGAGGGTCCCAGCTCCTGGCCTTACCTCCTCTTCTTTGGCTTCATTTTTGGCATCGTCCAACTTCTTCTTCTTGCTTTCTGGCATGAGGTCATCCAGGAAGCTCAGCTCCCGCTTGGAGAAGCAGAAATCCATCACTTTCCGGACAAAAACGAGAGCCAAAACCTGCAGGGGGAGAAGGGAAGATGAGGGAGGCCAGAGATGGTCAGAGATCCACCCCGGCA
>VZTN01028292.1:2117-14235 GCA_013400515.1 Erpornis zantholeuca
ATTCCAATGGCAGTAGTGTTAGCTACACTGACATACACAGCCATGTTTCATTATTGCAAAAGTCTCTTTTTCTATGTTGTACCAATGGTAGAATGTAATTCTCTAAAATTTATTTGAAGTCTACTTTAGAGTATAGTGTTCTACTTTATACTGTAGTGTTGCTCAAAATTTGCTCAGAACGTTTAGGTTAAGGTCTAATTTCTGTTTAGTTTGAAGATAAATTGTCACTGTAGTAATATAGCTATTATAAGCTATAAACTGATAATAAACTGGTTGGAAATTACTTCTAGTTTAAATATATAGGTACATTTATCTATTTTGATAGTGCCTTTTCTTTCCAAGTACTGTAGTTTAATACTAGATTTGTCTAAGAAAGAGTGCAGAAATCAAACATTTCCATGCTTATCCAGTGTAGTAACAACATTTATTCCCAAAGTTCATTTTTGATGCTGTTGTCTGAATGACTAAGTTGCAAATAAAAGTAAAGTCAACAGGTGACTCATAATAATAAATATCACTTTACCCTTATATATCAAAAGTCATTGGAAATCAAAAGACATTTACAGTAAGCTCCCAATATAGAGGGTGAGCTTGTGCAAAAAATGGAACATCTGTTGCTTTTGCTGTACTGCAAGTTAATCAAAAACCTGTAACAACCAGTATGGCTGGATCAGTGTAAGCAGCTCCTTTTGATGATTGAGTCTCCTATAATCCTGAAGAGAAGTCAACTGCATTGCACAACATAGCAAGTTTATAAACATAAAAAAATGTTGACTTTGTTATGTCAGTGAATTTTAGTCTCACCTTCAGTGGAGCTGAGATTCCATCTTATAAAAGTGTCTTTTATTGCTGCTTCAAAATACAGTAAATCTCAAAGGAGGCATAATGCAGTGGGGATATCAAACATAAAATTAAGAGATAGTAGCCTATAAGCTATTTTGTACTGTACGTAGAATCACTGATAGTATACCAAAAAGCTATACGCAAACTTGACTTTCTCTTTCTATTTGCTATTTCTCTTATCTATTTGCTATTCAACCAGCATCCAGGCGTACAAATACCAATTTTATGTGTAAACAGCAGCAGCAGCACCCAAATATAAAACATGACTATGCATATTAAGTCCAATGAATGTGTCTGACTATTTGACTGTGTCATTGCTAATAGATTATTTATTTTTTAGTGGCATTCAAGAGGCTGTCTGCATTAAATTTGTGATATGCCAAAGAACTGAGTGAGCATGCAGACAACTACAAACAACTTAGTTTTTCCATGTTCTTAGTGTTAATCTGTATAGGCACTGCAATTCTGTATTATGCTGACTAAATTGGTCATATGATGCATTAAATAATGAAAAGAAATAAAATATACTTATGGCTCAAACTCTATCCATTGCTTGTTGAAATCCAAAATAACGTGATTGCTGCAGGGTGTTAAAATAAATTTGTAAGGTATTACTCATTGAAAAATTACTGGCACTGTATCTTTTTACTTTTTACCAATGCTATTTGCTGGATGCTTTTTTTAATTTCTTCTGAATAAAAGTATTTCTTTTGAATAAACTTTTGTTTAACAAGAAATATGGGTACACTGTCTTCTGTCAAAGTAGAACAACAGTAGCTGAACAGTAACTTCTGAAAATTATCACTGAGCAGCTAACAGAGTGAAAATAAACTTTATTATTGTTGCAAAAGCTGCACAAATGCAACGTGGCATTTGTAATTGCTGCCCAGAAAGTGAAGTGTAAGTAGAAAATCTTCCAGACAGGACAATCTATGCTTAGGCAGTCTACATTCTAAGGGTTTCTCACCTGTAACTTATTCTAGTATCTTTTAAAAGACATAAAGAAAGAAAAGGAAAGTTGTCCACTTGATATTTTTCCATCTCTGAATTCATTCTATAATCCTGCAGTATTTGGCTGTGCCTGCTAAAACAGCCAGCAGTGAAAACATCAAAATATTGACATAAAAATTAGGTTTCAGCATGAACATCCTAGTTAGGATAAACAGAGCTGGTTTCCATCTGTGTTGTACCTCTATGCTGTCCCAGTAAACAGGCTAAGCAAAACCCAAACTGGGAGGGCAAAAAAGACTTCTCTAATTCAGTAGCTTTGTAACATTTCTCTGCTCTTACCGCAGGCTCTGGACTGAAGGAATGCAGCTGAGCTCCTGCACATTCCTGTGTAAGAGGTTTATATTCTCGATCCACATAATTGCAGATCCCCTGGCTACCCCTCCCACAGTCGTAACAAAATTTCTTCTCTGTGTGATCCCTTTGCATAATCCATCTTAACTGTAAAGATCAGTATTTTAGTAAGAGCACAGAAATTCAGGGGAGGAATGTAGATTCTCTGTGAATTCGAACACCCCTTACCCACTACATTACTCTGAAACAGACACAGTTGTAAGCACACATGTGCATAGGCACGTGTGCATCTATGTGTGCGAGTATACTTTATGTCTGTATTAAGGCAACTTCTGAGAGAAGTAATGGACCCATAAAAGGGTACCTTTATTACTCCTGTACAGCAAACCCAGGCCATCCTATGTGGAAAAGCTTTTGCATGTAGTGCGAAGAACTCACATGCTAGGAGAGTCAATAGATGTGCTTGTATTTCCACAGCCTCTGTTCTGACTCCTTGTGTGGATTCATCATAACTGTGTGCCCAGTCTATAATTACATGATGGCTCAGTATTTTTTTCCACAGGATCCCCGCCTCATTTAGTGCCTGGGCTGGATGAGAACTAACAGAAAAAGCAGTTGTTCAGCCCTGCTCGTGCAGTTTATGGCCACTCCTTCATTTAGTGCAAATCTTCCCGAGTTTATGCTGCACCCAGAATTACTAGTTTCTCATGGCATTCATCACCATGATATCTCACATTCCCTTGAATAGGAATGGATTTATCTTGTGAGAGAGGAAAACATTTTATCCCCATTTTAATGTATGAAAGGAAGACACAAAGATAGAACAATTTGTGGCACATATCCATTAATCCTGGAAATAAAACCAAACCACTAAAGCTAAATTAATTTTTTTGGTACTTCCCTAGATTAAGACTCTCACTATTTTATCTTCCTCTTCTTTTACTCTGCTTATGGTTAAATAAAAAGAAAGGAGGGACAACTTCTTGTGTTTAAAAAGTATCAGCATGCAGGTTTTATACTGTAAATAGACTACAGAATCACAGAATCTCCAAATGCTTCTTGAACTGTGGCAGACTTGGTGCTGTGACCACTTCCCTGGGGAGCCTGTTCCAGTGCTAAACCAATCTCTCGGTGAAAAATCTTTTCTTAACATTTAAATCTCCGCTGACTTATCTTCAGCCCGGTCACTCATGTCCTGTCACTGGTCACCCCAGAGAAGAGATCAGTGTCTGCCCCTCCACTATCCCTCATGAGGATGTTGAAGACCACAATGAGTTCTCCTCTCAGTATCCTCCAAGCTGAATAGACCAAGTGACCTCAGCAACTTCTCACACAGCTTCCTCACCAGATGCTTGACCACCCTCATGTCCCTCCTTTGGATGCTCTCTAGCAGTTTCATGTCTTTCTTACACTCTGGCTCCCAAAGCTGCCCCCAGCACTGGAGGTGAGGCTGCCCCAGTGCAGAGCAGAGCAGGACAATCTCCTCCCTTGCCCAGCTGGTGATGCTGTGCCTGATGTACCCCAGGGCAGGGTTGGCCCTCCTGGCTGGCAGGGCACTGCTGGCTCATGTTCAACTTGCCATCCACCAGGACCCCTTTCTGTGGTGCTGCTTTCCAGCATTCATTCTCCAGTTTGTCCATATATCCAGGGTGGCCCTATCCCAAGTATAGAATCCTCCCTGCCCTTGAGTCAACAGCTCCTCCCACTTTTGTATCATCTGTGAACTTACTCAGTATCCCTTCCAGTCCTGCCTCCAAGTCATTTATGAAGATGTTGAAGAGCACAGGGCCAAGGATGGAGTCCTGTGGAACCCCACCAGTGACAGGTCCCCAGTCTGATGTCACCCCATTCACTGTAACCCTTTGTGCCCACCTGTGAGCCAGCTGCTCACCCACCACAGGATGGGCTTATCCAGCTGTGAACTGGACAGTTTGTCCAGGAAGACTCTGTTAGAGACAGTATTAAAAGTTTTGCTGAAATCCAAAAAGATTATATCAACTGTTTTCCCTTGATCAGCTGGTGGGTTACTTGTCATGAAAGGAAATCAGATTTGAACCATGTTTACAGTAAAAAAAGGTGAGTAGATACTGATTAAAATTTAGTGTAAATAATAGGTTAGGCTATATTCTTAAACAATAAAAAGTGAGGACTAATTGTAGAAATTGGTCCACATAGTTGCACTTTATATCATTTGCTATCTTGCAATTCCCATGTTGACAGGCATTTTATTGGTATGGTTTTGAGTGACATCTGGCTCTCACCAGAATTAAACCTTTATGTTTATATGGTCTGGGTAGATCCAAGGCTGAGACATCCAAACCACTTCTGAAAGAGCCAACTTATTTATCAGCAATTCACTCAGGATAGCGGCATAAACCTACAAGCCCTCCACCTTGACTGCTTAGCCTGGCTAAAAAATAAGGTGGTAGTGCAGATCAAGGGTCATCCTAAGCAGTCTCCATAACCCCAGCCATTTGGGAAACATTTCAGTGCCACTCTGATTATCCATGGTACTGCAGAACACCGCCTAACACATGTTATAACCTCGTGCTGAGCAGCAGCGTGGTAGTCCCTGGTCCCCTGGGTGCAGCTAAATACAATGATCTCACAGTTTTCCTTCTCTGTGTTTCATTTCAGATAGGTGAACATACATACATAGTTGAACATACATAGTTTGGTAAATAATTTCTATTTTCCTCCTTCAAAAGCGCTTTGAGAGAGAAGACTAAGATGTTAATAAATGCATAGAGTTGCAGGAGGCTTTTTATATTGTGGGCCTTGTTGCAAAGAATATGGGAAACTATACAAAAACAGGTAAATATTTCTTGAATTTAAAATATTCACTAGTGAGCAGAAAGGAAGTATGTAAAATGTCAACACAAACATGAATGAAATGCGAATTAAATGGATACCAAGGGTTTTAAGAAATATTATACGATTTGCATTACTTCAGTAATATGGCAAAATCCTACTGCTCAGGCATCATGAGACAGACAAAGAAAGGAAAAATTAGCACTGGCTTTTTTCCCTGCTTTTTTTTTGCTTTTGGTTTTGGCCTGATTCCTGATTTTCAAGTTCTCAACAGGAAAAGCTGCCTGATCCTTCATTTATGTGTGGGTGTGCTTCAGGTGGAAAATGTACACAAAACACAGACACACAATACGGGGCTCTCGTCCATTTTTGCTGCTGACAGAAGGGACACACTGCCAAGCTCCCTTCCCTTCTCCTGCATCTCAGCTTCTTCCATGTTCTCTTGCCTTGGACAATGTTGTCACACACCTTCCAGCTCACACAGGTAAGCCCAGTTTCTTCTTCTCTGCTGATGCAAAGAAATTCTTAGAGTTTTGTTGTCATTACCTCCTTTCACTGCCTGAGATGTTCTCTGTACTCTTTCTTACTCAATTACTTCCCGTTCCCCATAATTATTCCTCTTTCTCTTGACCGTCTGACCATGGCATTCTGTTCTTTGCTTTTCTGCTTCCTTGTTCCTTTCTCTTTTCATCCTTTTAAACCCTTTCCCTACTTCTGCATCCCTGCCTCTGGCACTTTCATTTTAATTCCAGTTTTAAAAGCTGCTCTGTTTAAATGCCCTTTTTTTGGTGCAAGATTCCTAACTCTGTGGGTGACACCAGCAGAGGTTTAATGACTCAACGGGCACTGAGGAGACTTATAATTCTTGTATTTTGAGTTCTAGGCTGTTTATCCCACAGCATTTAAAATCAGGTCAAACATACCTTCTCTCTCTGCCCTGAGTATTTGAGGGAGGATTTTCAGTACTTAAGGTGGGATGCTATATATAACTAAATCTTACAACTGCCAGTTAATTTTTTTTTTTAATAAAACAAAGATCTTTTCTATTCCATCCCTTTTTTCTGCTTCTATATTCATAGTAAGCTACCTGCTACTGGCCATGTAAGAGAATCAAGCAAGCTCTAATGACAGTCTCTGGCTGTTGAGAATCTCCAATATCCAAATATTTCAGTATGGATACCATGATGTGTAACAGCATTGCTGTTAGAATGTTAGCCAGGGTTCGTCAGCCAGTGCCTAAAGAAGATATTAATGGCCTTCTTCAGTTTTTAAGAAAAGACAATAATCACAAAAAGTAGTTTCTGCTGCCATATAGATTTTGTATCAGCTGATGATAAATTATCCTTACATAGAGCTCCAGCACTGTTACTGGAGTTTATTTGGACAGAAACAGCAGCTGTGTTTTTTTAAAGCTTTTTTCCTCAGGTATAATTATTATGCCAACCATACACAAACTAAACACCTGTTGCTTTTCACAGCTTCAATAGGATTATACAGTGTGGAATGCTGGGAAAAAAATCTCACATGAATGGGTGCCTAAGTATAAGGCTGTACTAATTAGCAATCTAGTTAGGAACCTGCCCAGTTAATCAGGAAGACTTGTTGCAGCACTTGACATTCTGTTATTTTGCTGCTGATTGTTATTGCTTTAGTGTGATACTTACTGCTGCTCCTGCTTAGTTTTCTGCTATGCACTGAAATTATGCAGAGAAATATTAACTGAAGATATATTAACACTACCAACAACTGTAATCAATTCCAATTCTTATTAATACTTTTTATTTCATTCTTTATTTAAGGGCACTATCTTTGTGAATTAACTTAGATTAGGATGTTTTCCAAAATCAGAGCAATTTCAGAAAAAAACAAAAATAATTTTACTGAGCTAAATTTTTTTTTAGGTATTGGGGGCTTGTTTTCAGAAGATCACATTACTTTTGCCATTACTGATACTTAAAATACTGCCTATAGGACTTGTTTTCCATAAAAATATATGTAGAAATACACCTAATGAATTATATCTGAAAAGGTTAGCACATAAATATAAGAGGAATATAGCATATAAGCCAGGACAGCATTCACACCCCAAAAAGCAAGCCCAGTAGTAACTGCAAATTGCCTGTTTCATTTTCTCCAAGCTGTCTGGTGGACATGAGACCAAAATGATCAAATCAAAAAATCTAACACGGATCAAAAATCTAACATGGATCAAAAGTTCAGCAAAAAAATATTCAGCATCCACTTAAATCCAGTAGTTACCCACTAAGTTCCTCCTCGCTTGACTTACTCTCTGCATTGTGCCAGTTCGGGCAGTTTGGCAACCTACACCTTGCCTAGAACCAGAGGCAGCCAATAGCTGCATCCATATTACTCATTTAAAACTGTGCTAGGGAACATCCCTGGGCACTGGACCTTGATAGGCTTTCCTGTCACATTGCCTAAATCAGATAGTTTTGGCTCAAGACCAGTGCAAGGCTGTCCAAAGGATTCCCAGCACATACTTACAGGATATCCATGTCACCACTGCCCTCCCCAGGTGATCCCATGAGCTAGATGGATTCCCAAGGGAGCAGATGTGTGTAAAACGTAGTATCTCTGCTTTCGCATTGTAATTCTGTCTCAAGACCTCTGTCCTTCCCAATATCCCAGATTCTGCTAGGTTTTCAACCCAACTCTGGCCACATTGAATTTTTCTCAGATCCTCTGGTGGCATCCACAGCAAAAAGACTTTGTTCATAGAAGTCAGATGATTTTATACACAGGAGGAAGGACCCTTCCTATTTCTGGTTGTTGCTACGTTATGGAGACACAGAACAAAAATCTCAAGAATAGCATATTAAAGGACTTTGACTTATGTAGATGAAACTGCAGCTAATAGGATCACCTTTTCCCCTTTGTTTCTTTCCCTACATCCTCTGAAGAGGATGACTTTTCAATCTTGGACACAACCCTCTCCCTAGCAGGTCTTTCTGTTGCACAACAGGCACACGAGCCCAGAGCTGCAGCTGCATCCTCCCACACACTGCTCTGTATCTGGATGGAGATGTGACATTCAGGCTTGTACCACTTTATGCCAATTGTGAAGCACAGGGAGGTCTGAGAATTTCAGTGCATGGCTGCTCATAGGTAAGGAATTGTGCTGGTCTGCTCTAGAACCTGTGTGTTGCTTCAAAATGACCACTGGCTGTTCAGAGCTGCCAATAATTTAACTTGATACTATGCATGTGTCCAGCTGCTAAAAATGTGCTGATGAGCTGGATTTGATTTGACTGAAACAGTGGAAGCTCTAAACCAAAAAACTACCAGGACCCATTCTTACACTCACGGAATTGTTTAGGTTGGAAAACACATCTAAGAACATTGAGTCTAGCTGTTAACCCAGCACTGCCAAGTCCACCACTACAGCATGTCCCTAAAAATGTCTATACAGATCCTAAATATCTCCAGGAATGGTGATTCCACCACTTCCCTGGGCAGCCTGTTCCAATGCTTGACCAACTTTTCGGTGAAGAAATCTTTCATACTACCCAGTCTAAACCTCCCTTAGTGAAACTTGAGGCCATTTCCTCTTGTCCTATTGCTTGAGAGACCAGCTCCCACCTCACTAGATACAACCTCTTTCAGGCAGCTGCACAGAGTGATAATGTCTCTCCTGAGCCATCTTCTCTCCAGGATAAACACCCACAGCTCCCTCAGCTGCTCCTCATAGGACTCCAGACCCTTCCCCAAGTCTATTGCCCTTCTCTGGACTCACTCAAGTACCTCAGTGTTTTTCTTGACCTGAGTCTGACAGACAGACAGACAAACAGGCTTCTCAGACAGACATTTTTACAGGCTGAGATTTTTTTTACATATGAAAAATAAGGTCAAGTGATTTTCGTAATATTAAATGAACAAATCAGTATCTGATAAACTTCTGAGATACTTCATCCAATCAGTTATTTCTTTTTTACACCTCCATTGACAGCATTTCTTAGCTGCAGAGAACAGAACTTATGTTTTATCATGTTCTATGCAGTTTGATGGGCTTCATGTCAAGAATAAGTCTAAACAAATAGAGTGATTACAAAAATGCTTCCTAACAGTATAGAAATAGCAAAGAAGGGATGATTTTGATTCCATTCACTAGATTTTCTCCTCTTCCCGTTTGTCCAGTTGTCATTCAGTATTTATAATTTTTTATAGCCAATTTTATGATATTTCAAATTAAGCGAGAGTATTACAAAAACATTTGCATTAGATAAAATGGTCTTCAGCTACAAATCACAGCAGGTCAGTTGAATTCAGTAAGATAATTTCTTGACAGCATAGCTCGATTCAAGTTTATGTTTCTTCTACATTTATATGACAGGCAGGCTGTAGCTCATGTACATTGCACATCCATATTCCTTTCCATTTAAATGATTCAAGATGGTTAAGGCTCCACCACTAGCTTTCTTCATGTGACCCCAAACAAGTGAAAAGCTTTTCTTTTTGATCTTGAAAGATTTATAATTCACATAGTAGTATCCTCTACAGCATACGGCATATCCCTGTTCAGTATATGAAAAGGCTGCCCCACACATGAGGGGGCAAAAGCAACAATTTTGGGATTGGAAAAGGAAGGAACAAAGCTGTTTCTTTCTGAGTCCTTTGCATGCATGCACAGAAATGCGGCTCACATTTTAGCAGCCCCTTTCCGCTCCTTGAACAAGCAGAAACATTTTGCCATGGTTTCAAGATTAACCTGCCTCTGCAAACCTCCAGGTGACACTAGAGGATTGTTATGGTGTCATAAGTCATGCTTTGCAGTTGGGAAGGGAAATACACCAGCAGCTCACAGGAAATTCTGCTTTCACAGTGTGTCCCTGGCTTCTGGAGATTTACTAAACTACACAGAGAAGTTACTTTCACAAAAAATTATAAAGGAAGAACTAAAATTGAAGTATTCTGATTCCCCTTTTGGCCACTAATATATCTTTTCTTTGATTGGATTTATAGTGATTTGATGTATTGTGTTTTAGACACTGAAAGACAAAAAAAATAAATAGAAGAGGCTGCCATATGCTGGGTCAGCTGTAATCTGTGACACACAAGCTAAGTGCAGAAGCTAATTTTCTCTTTGGTATTAATTTTCTCCCTCCAAATGGGCAAAAGAGTTTTTTCCCCCTTCATATTTCTTCCCTCTGCATACTCAGGAGCAATAGCGGTTGATGAAAGTGTGTAGAAAATTTGACAGGTAAGGAACATTTATAGTTTTAAAATAAACTTTTTTGATTCTTTCCCCACATTTGAAGGAAAACTAGAACATAGGAAAAACTCCAAAAACAGATCCAAAAATATCCTCTACTCTCCTAGGGTGAGCACTCCTCATGCCAGTGATGACCACAACATTTTAAGGCCCCGACTCTCTTTGCAGCCTTATGTACAGGGCTGTTTGTTTGTTTGTTTTGTGGGGATCTAAGTGGTAGTTAAGGTTAATGCATTCTCACTATTTCCCATTTCATCATAATGAAAAATTAAAAATCTAGTGTTTCATTTACTTTCTTTTTCCAGTTGTGAAAAATATTAATTATACCTCAAACTACTTTTAACATAGCCTTGTGGATTAGCACTTATAACTGACATTACAACATCCTTTTATGTGTCATTATCAGAGACACCCTCAATTTTGCTTGCAGAATCCAAATATAATCAAGGTGAAAAAGACACAGGAAACTAAAACCCCCCAAGATAAATGTAATATTTTTATTATTAAAGGGTGTCTGCAGGAAAAAAAGCTGCAAAAGAGTACTCTGAGATTTAAATGTTACTTCCTTCTCATTCTCTCTTGTTGAAATACGATGTTTGGGTTCTCTTGAAAATCCTCATGTCTCCTTTGCATCTGTTAGGGAAGAAGCAAGGTCTGAAGAGTAGCATTTAGCATGAGTGTCCAAAGCACTTTACATAGACATTACAAATTTGAATCCAATTCAGACTGGACCAATGCTTAGTGGTGAGTCAAAGTTATGTGAAAATAATTAGACAACAGCAGAATTTGCAGTATATAGGATGCAGAATTACTACCACCAGCAGCACTTAATTCGGCATTTTCAGGAGGCCAAGGGTTCCCTGGACATGAAATCCTAACTGTCAGCCCTGAGGCATATGGATGAAACGGCTCAAGGAAGTTCGACCCATTTTGTTCCTGTGTTACGGACAGATGAGATGTTTAGGGCTTTTAATTTTGAGAATCTTCGGTTCTGCCAAAACATTACCTTCATATTTAACACGCAAAAATCATCATGCAGAAGCTTTTGAATTAAGTATTCAAAAGCATATATTTTAAATTAAGTATACTTGACATAACTGTATTATATTAAAAGAGGATTCTTCTGTGCATGACATTAACTGGTATGCCAAAAAGTTTTTCCACTCTGGCTTACTAAGAAATTATTTTACTCTCCTAAATAAGTATTAATGTTTTAGAAGTGTACTGGTAAGTGTAAAAATTTTGAGATGGAACTTAATGTTCATGAATACTTAAAAACACCAGATTTTTTGAGTAATTCTGGATCTGAATTGAAAGGCCTCAAGAGAAGATGGAAAATTCAGAGTGTAAAATTACTAGAAAACAGGAAAACAGTTATCTAAGCTTGTGAAGGTATTTTTTCTACGGCTGGCTATTCTGCACTTCAACTTGACAATATTTGCTGGATTTAGCCTAGAGAATTTGAGATGTCTGTGTGCCAGGATTTGCCTTGTGTGTGGCTGTCTGTAGCATCAGAGCATGATGTGGGGTGCTATCAGCAAATTTAAACTTCTCCCTAAAAAGGAGCCAGTATGTCAGTGCATGGTTTCTTGCAGTGGGACTTTTTTACGACATCGTTTTCTCGTTTTTTTTTTTTTAGTATAGACATTTATTTTATTAAGTAAGTTTAACAAATATAAAAGCAGTAAGAAGGAGAGCAGCACTTGAGCCTACAGAGAGATGCTGCGCACAAATCACACAAGCGATGAAAAGCTATTTCTTTTTCCTGTTTTTAATTACTTCACGCATTAAAAAGCAGAAAACATCCGGCGTACAAAGCCCACGGTCACGCCGCACCCACGTGAATTATCACCTCATCGCAAGGCCGAGAAAGAGGGCTGGCAAACCCCGAAAAACAAACAAACGAACAACAAAAAGAAAAGAAAAGGAAAA
>VZTN01028293.1:816-12554 GCA_013400515.1 Erpornis zantholeuca
CCCAGAGTTCCCCGGGCAGGGGCCGTGAGCAGCCAATGGGGTACAGAGCTTGGGTACATGTGACCAGGGAGCAGGGGTCGGGGAACCCCGTGTGACTCATGCGTCCCACCCAGGGCCCATCAACCAGGGGGGGTGTGCCCCAACACTTTCCCACTTCACCCATGTTTTCTTTTTCTTTTGCCCAGTTTCATGTCTGTTACCAAAGATTCTGTTTTAAAAGACACCCTGTTTTGACAACTTCTAAACTTCTATTAATGTTAATACTGAATCTTTGATTATTGAAACATCATAGTCTCCATTAATAAATCCTATATAAGTAAGTTGAATAATTAACCTCCCAGCCAAAGGAGATGTGGAACTGCATGGGAAGTGTTAGATGTATACACTACCTACTTTGTGATGGACATCCTAACCACTGCTAAATGCTTAAAACACTCATACTTAAAAATACCTTTACAACAGGATTCTCTCTCCACTCCTGCCTAATGTTGCTCTTAAATCAAATATACCAAAGATTAAATCATTGGCTTCATGTCACACTAAACATTCAAAATCGTTATCCAAAAATCCTTTCTGGAGGCAGACAAGATGCCCTCAGTTCAGCTCCCTGTAGATTGCAGGTCAGTAGCACAAAGACATAGCATATAATTGGACTCAAGTGGTAGTTTGAGCTCATAAGAGGCCAAGAGCAAATTAGTCGGAATCATCTTCTACTTTAAAAAGAAACGTTTAAGTATGGGCACAGTTCAGATTTGCAGCTGCCTGACCTATGGATAAATACAAGGCTTTAATGCTTCAGAAACAGAACAGTGAACAATTTGGGTGCCTGAACATGACAGTAAACATCAGCTTTTTTGATCCAGGGCATTTCTGTGAGGATTTTGGCTTTAGGATGAACTCTGAATTCTTGAATTTTTATTGTAGTACAGAACAACTTTAAATTCTGCATTATAAAGGGAAATGACCAAAATAAAGGCAGCATGCAAGTACTAGCAATATTTCCAATAATTATCAACTTTTTTTTTATGTTACATTTTACAGATGGAGAAAACAATCAGATGTCTAATTGTCAGCCATTTAGTACATTAAAATAAATGCAAATGTAAAAATTACTGACCTAATATCCATTTTGATATCATGAAATTGATATGTCTTTATTTTACCAAGGAATTTTTAAAATGACTAAGCATTTATGCTGAATAATGGGAGAATAAATCAAGAAAGGATCAGTCTATATTTTTTTCCTTATATTCTTCAACTATCTGATAGCAGCTGCCACATACAGTGAAAAAGCAGGGTTAAGATCCTTTCATCTAACTTGAAGTGCTAAAATTTATCAATCTAGGTTGGAACTTGAGTTTCCATTCACATGTGACTGTCAGTTAATATATGGTAACAATGATCAGGTTTTATACTTCGGGTAGAACAAACAAATATTTGGTTCCTGAAAACGTGTCTGCAATGCATGGGCAGCAGCACGTGTAATTCAGTCAAGCTGAAAGGAGAGCGAAGTGGCTGAGATATGAGCCCAGAACACAAAAGAATCAGCTTTTGAGCTTCACCCCAGGCTTTTGTGGCAAGGTTGGAGCAGTCACGTGGCCTCCTGTGTGCCTCAATTTCCCTTCTGTACTGCAGGGCTAATAGTATCACCCTTCATCTCAAAGGAAGACAGTCCTGTAGGTCTGTCATTCAGCCCAGCCAGACAAGCAGGAAGAAAAAACACATTGTGCTTCTCACTCTTTAGGATTATTTTTGGACCTTTACTAGGAGGCAAAAGAGAGATGAAAGCACCATCTGAAATGTACTTTTTGCTGCTGGAACAAAAGTAATGGTGTCTATCAGATTTAATCAAGCTGTTTGTCTGCTTTTTCTTTCCTGTACTTGAAACACTGCAGCACTTTGTTTTCTTTGTAGTGCTACATTTCTTCATTGGTTCAGTTTATGTTCAAAGAGATTTAGAATTGAACATAACTTCTAAAGTGGTACTTTAATGTTTGTCTAGAGGGCCTGACTCATGGAATCTGTCACATTTCCCCCACAGCGTGCTAACAATTCAGGTGAAGCGTTGCAGTCACCATTGCAAAGCAGTGGCCATATTTTTATATATGTTGCTTTGTAATGAATAAATGATTCCTGTTGAAAAGAAGCTGGTAGCTCAGGAGGTGGCAGGTTGCAGTTTTGCTTCCAGAAAGCATCACAGGTGCAGCTGGCTGGGGGCACCAGCCAAAGCCTCCTTGGGCAGGCTCCTTTCCCACAGACGTGTGATTTGGGTGAGGGAACACTTATTTATCAGTGCAGCACAACATGAGGTTAAACAGCAGGATGCAAATATGGTACACTAAAATACTCAGCAAGGTCTTGTTGACTTCTGCTGCAGAAGAATTTCATCCTCAGGCATACAACATTTGCCTGTTAGTGGGAAGAGCAAATCCTGCAGATACCACCCCATGGTTCATATGGCGACCCCGAGAGCTGGCTCTGGCTGTCTCCTGTACATGCCCACATTCACAAGGCTCACTCAGATGAAAAGGAATGGAGATGCACAGTGTTTGAAAATTTTTGAAACTGGTATTTCAGCTCATTTCCGTCCTTCCCCATCTTTCCCATCTCCTTTTTTTTAACTCTTCACAGTCTTTCTCCTCTCTCTAATATTTCCAAGTCTGGAATTCAATGAATTCATTGACCTTGCAAACAAAAACAAACAAAAAAAACCTTAGGAAAGAACAATTCACCTGCCAAGTGCAAATGCTTTGACAGATGCAGAGTGCAAACCAAGCTGTGAAGTCAATCAAACCTGTAACATCTCACATTAGAAGCCCTCTCTCTCCCTCCCTCTGGGTTTCTACACTGTATTATTTTTCCTTGATTGCATCATTCTTTTGTGAAGACTGAAACTCTTGAGAACATAACTACCTAGTCTCTATAATAAATATATCATAGGAATGGTGTGATTTATGGATTTTGGTAGTATTTTTAACAACCCTGTTATATGTCAGCAAGGATTTATGGCACGGATCCCTTGATCTTATAAAACCAGGCAACCAAAAGCCCAAGAACCTCTAACTGCTAGCTGCTGCTCTTTTGTCAATAGGGAGGATTAAGAGGACACACTGTATTAGTATGGGATTCACACTAAGGCTGCCCAGGACATCCCATGTCCCTCGAGGGCCACAGGTGCACAGCTCCATGCTGTTAGGACTTCTCAGTGAGTATTAAGACTGAGATATATAAAATATATATTTTAAAAATCCAAAATTGAACCTGGAAATACTTGAACCTGCTGGTCAAGTGCCTTAGCATAGAGGTAGCAGATGTAGCTCCTACAGATAGGTAGCTCCTATCTGTAAGGAAGCCACTAGAGGGAGGGAGAGGTCCACAGTGCCCTTCCCCAGACAGCTTCTCCATCTCCTCCATCACCAAACTCAGGCTAGACCCTGACTTCTAACAGCCAGTGGGGACTTCAGGTTTGACCCTAGTCATAGGACAAGTGAAGGTGGCAGCAGTTCCCCAAGATCTTCACCATTTGACCCTCCAAAGGCACCTCGTAGCTTTTCTTTAGCCCTGGCCGCTGCTGCCACATGGCTGTGATTCCTCAGTGCCGAGGCTGCAGGCCAGATGGATGCATCCTGTGGGCTCAGTGCAGCCCAGGAGCCCCCAGCTACAGCACCATATGCAAGTGGTGTTTTACACACATATCAAATGTCAAGCCGTGGCGAAGTCGCAGATGAAGTATAATGCTACTGCTGTAGCACAGTGCCCTTAATACCACCCCACAATGTGGGAGAGCTCTTCCTCCAAATCATTAGCTGCAGATGAGCTCTGTGCTTATTATAGGCCCCTGAGTACTTTCTAGCAAAAGCATCCCCAGAACAAAATGTGTCTCCACTCCTCCTCGGCTGTGTTTTAACACAGAATTTAATAAAGATTTATAGGTTTTCAGAGATTGTTTTGCGCTCAGCCAAGGTCTCTTTTTTTAATCATAGTTTTCCATAGGGGGCAGGGAGGAAGTGTTTCCAAGTCTATAGAAATTGAAGCAATATCTCAGGTATCTCCAGCCTCACTCCATGTGCTACCAGCCCTTTAACTTAGGAGAAAACAGGATTTGTTTTACAAGTCTCATCCAGAAAAGCTTTGTGTGAGTAATAAAATTTTAGGCCTCATAAGCTTATGCTAATACTCATATCCCTGGATTTGTTACATTTGGAAATCAAAAATTAATACCATAAAATTTCCAAAAATAAAAAGAAAATGTACTGAGGGTAAATAAGTGAAAGCTATCCTGTGTCATTGTTTGTTAATTAAACTACTTGAAGGCCATTTGGATGATTGGAGATGGACAAATGCCAGAAGAGAGTTTTCACTCCTGCAAGGAGTTTGAAATTTGCTAGGAGAGGGAATTATGATGGACATCATTCTATAAAGTAAGTGAAAGTCTTTCCTCCTGCTACTTTAACGTTCCGAGCACTCTTAAATGCTTTCCAGAGAAGATACACAAGGTTTCCCTTTAACCTGGATAAAGGCATTGAATTCAGGGAGGAAAATCTTGGAGTCAACATTTAAGCTTGAAGAGAGTATCCTCAGCTGTTAATTACAGGGAGTAAAATAGTACGAGTTCGGGGAAGGACTGGTTTGGTGTACCTTGGGAATGTCAGCTCCTCTTAAACACATCCTAGGTGTGCTCATTTTCCTCACATAGGTTGTGTTCCCCCAATTACTGAGCTTTCTGGCTGGTTTCCTGAACGTTGTCTTCAGATGGTCCATACCTTTCCTAAGATGCAGTATGCAAAACGCACCACAATACTTAAGATGAGTCCTCAAAAGTAGGAAGAATGATGAAAATTTACTTTACATGCCTAAAATACTTTTTTGTGTGTTTGCATTTGCTCTGGTTGGGATTTACTGTCTTTTTCTGTAGACCTGCAGTCTAGCTCACATTTTTTGTCCTTTAAGCACATATCCCATTATGCCTTTATGTGCTTCATGCACCCAATTAAACTGCATCCTGTGTATTCTAGGGCAATTTATTTTTCATTTATCAAAGCCATTTTCAGTTCAGGGACTTTGCTATATGAACTCCTCGTGCCACCATTTAATTCTTTATCAAAAATACTTGTTAACTAGTGTCAGACCCAGACTACTCTTGCAAAATCCAGCTTACTAGATCAATCCAGCTTCCAAATGTTAGGAATTTTGGATTTAACGTGAATCCAAATATCTTTGGAGCATCAGGAGGTGGCTATGCTGCTGAAAGTAGGGGTAGAATTTTCATAGTCTACAAGAAAAGATAGTCCAATAGTCTGTTCCTAGCATCTGCTGGTTTCAAGGGAAGATTTAAGAAACTGCAGAATGGGCAGCTGTGGAACCAGGGAGGATTATGCCGTAACCAGAAAATTACAAGTGACAGTAGGATAGCACATACTGAACTTCTGCCAGACAATATTATCTGGGATTCTGAACAAGGGAGGGTGAATGAATAAAGAGCTCTTAGGGAAGATAAATCTCATACCTGTGAGAGAGGATGGCTTTGTTTTTAAACCCCTGCTTGCTCAGCTTTACAGGGGATCTGACAACTGTTTCTACCACAGAATTTTCTTATGGGCCCTGAGCACATGAGTTAATCTCTTTGAACATCAAATCTCTTCCTGATTCTGAGGGATATAGGTAGATTTATTTGAGGGCGTCTTTGGTACTGTAAGTGCCCCCTGCAAAAAAAAAAAAAAAAAAAAAAAAAAAGCTCTGGAGGGAAAAGGATGAGACCAGAAGAAAACAGATTTCCAGATTTGACCAGAAATTAGCTTGTGTCTGGTGAGACACACATACAGAGTAAACATATACATTGCATAACTTAGATAAGTGAGGGAAGACAAGAGGTACCTGTGATAAAAATAGACTCCTTACCTTGACTTTAATCTAGCCAGATGAGGAGAAAAATTATTTCATCCTTCTATTCAAAGCATTTGGATCCCATATAGAAAGTGTAAAAGTGTACACCAAGTGAGAATTACTAGAAGTGAAAAATCAAGTAAAAGACTACAACATGTGACTTCCCTTAAGACCAAAATCAAAACAGATTTATGATCTAGATTAGGACAGTGGTGCAATTCAGGCAGCAAAATCTGGGGCTGAGATCCTAGAAACTCATTACACATGACATTGGGGCTGTATAAACCCTAGTGAAGCTGAAGATCTGCTCTGTGCTTAACCAGAGTGGCTTAAGAAGCAGCACAGCTCGGAACTTGGCTCCTGTTTGCAGAGAAGCAGTCACAAACAGTTGAATCTTTTGTAATACCAAAGATATCGAGAAATCTGGTCTTTACACTGAAGGGTTTAACAGGATCCATTTTGGCTGGAAGGAAAGATCTGCCTCTCCTCACTAACTTATTTTTGTGCAGACAATCTGACCTGACACGAGAGACTCCATTTCCTGGAGTGCATGTGAACAACGGTCCCAAAATAAGTGCCAAAATAAGGCTCTTTCTTGGCAACCCTCACAGACCCCCCTATACAGAAAGTCTCCCTGCTTCTCAAGTGCTGGAGGAGAAAGCATGTGTGGGAGCAGCTGAAACACTGCTTGACCCTGGTTGGTGAAGGACACAAGACACTCCCTGGGGGTCATGGAGACAAATGTGCATGACACAGTCACCAAGGGCAGACTGGGGCTAAGGCAGCCCATACAGCACAGCACAGAGTGGGCACTGGCACCACAGGTCTGTGATATTACCAGCATCTAATAATTTTGAAATGTTCTGTACTGTGAATCATGTTTCTACCATATGCTGATACCACCACCACTCTGCTTTAGGCTAAAAGTATCTATTAGCAATAAATTCCTTATGATAAATCTCTTTGAGGGACTGGATCCAGTAGTATTTCTCAATGTCACATATGTGCACACGCATGCACAAGACTTACTGGATTCTTCAAAAAACAAAGTCATAGCTTCTGTTTTCTTTGGAGGTGGGTGAATGAGGACAGGTTAGTGTTCATGTCAGCGCCCAGTAAGTGGTTCATTCACAGCGGTATGGAAGGTGAAGTGTCATTTTCTTTCTTCAGGTTCAAGTTCTTTGCTTCAGAGAATCCAAGTTCAATCTCACTCTTTGATATGCAGCTTTCTGGTAGAGATTTGTACTAGTTTGAAATCAAACCAGTGGGAGATCACAAGTCAGAATTATAATTTAATGGAAGAAGATTAAAAAAAAGAAAGAAATAAATGCAGTAATACAAGGATACTGACAAAATCAGAAATACAGCCTGACACTCTAATGGTGGAGGCAATCCAAGCGAAGCAGTTCTGTTGACGCGGTGATCCTGTAGAAAGGAAGGTCTGGAAGTCCAACAGTAGCTCTTTTCCTCTGGGAGTCCAGTAGGCAAGTGCTCCTGTGGCGTTCAGGATTTCAGCTTATATCCATGATGGAATAGTTGGTTCTTCCCTCTGGGCGGAGCATCTCACAATGGGATGGTGAGTCATGAGATAAGGCACTGATGGGCCATTAACAGGAGGTAGTCCAGGGGGGTGTTATCTCTGAGTCATGGGACCAGGCATTGATGGCCCATTAACAGCAGATAGCCCAGGGGGAGTAGGCAAGGAAAACACCACCTGATTCCAACAGCTCATGAAGATGGTAACAGAATATACTTCAACCCAGGACAAGATTGGTTAGAGGAGAATGGATGTGATGAGGTACACCTTATGGGCTTAAAAGAAAAGACTAAATTTCCTTACTTCTCCAGACAGAGAGTCGACTCCCACTTTCCCAAGACCTGTTCAAAAAGTCCAAGTCTATGTCTCAGCCTTGCAATGCCCATGTTCCCTGCCTGGCTCCGAATGTCCCTGTACAGGTCCAGGTGACTCATATTTCTCAACATGTTTTGTGCAAATGTGCAGAACTCCTTCATCTATTTGTGCCAAATCACTGAGTTTAGGAAGCCAGAAAGTAAAAGTAATTTATAAGTCTCATTTCAGATCTCAGAGGAATAATGCAAGACAAAACTGAGAGCTTATGGATCTCTTTTTCTTGTACATTCACTTGTTACCATGTAAACTACTTTAAAGTAAAACTCAGCATTTGAAATTGTTTGTCTCCTTCATTTAAAAGAGCTTTTAAAGGAATCCATTTGTCCTGTTTTTCTTCCTGTTCCTTTTCTTTCCTATTCCCCCTTGAATACCACAGGTCTTATTTCTGATTTACAAGGGTGGTCATCTACTCTTCTCATTCTCATGTGGTCTCCCTGGGTAGCAGCGAAATTATGAACCTTACATTCCTTCACTGTCTTAGTCCCTGGGGAAATAACTGTAGCCACAGATATAGAGCAGAAAAAATGAGTGAGCTGAGATTTTCCACCATCCTTTATTTACACTCTTCATGGTTTCTTTTCCCTCTATATTGGTTATGTATTAGTGTTCATCCAGCAGCCCAGCAGGGATCAGTCTTTACTCTCACTAGTGGAATCTCTTATCACAGCAAGAAAAAGGTATAAGAGCCCAGGACAAAAAACTAGATATTACCCAAATTTTTATAACTTGCAATACCATTTGGGACTACTAAAATTATGACACACAAGACTGTTTTTTGAATGAATTTAGAGTAATCCCATCAGTCTCAGAGCAACTCTGAGGGCACAGGATCTTGTTGTCCACTAGCAGCAAAACTCCCTTTATAAAGGAGCACACGCAAAGTGAAGGTGGCTGTGATACAGTGCTCTCTCTAGAGGTTTTGTTCTTTGCACAAATAAAGCTATATAAAGGGGGAATAACAGGAGAACTACTGGTGTGCAGCAATTTTATAGCATAAACTGTGATAAAATATTGGCAGAGATGACTAGCATTTGCCTGGATTCAGGTTTCTTTACAGAATTCAGTTATTACATGAGATTTAGCAGGATCTTTCTGCCCAAAGGCAAAGGACTTTTTTTGAATAACTCTTGTGAACAACAGAGAAAACAAATGTATTTCTGATTTTTATTTGCTATTTATAGTTGTTTTTGGTTGCCTGAGACAACACCATTCACCCAGAAACATGAATCTAGGAAGTTAGAGTGAAGTCAGAAGGAAAGGGGAGAAAAGAAGAGTATGTTTATGCTGGCTTCATGTGTTTTAGTGATTCACCAGCCAGCCCAGTGTGGCTATCATGAAACTTGTTCCTAGTATGCACCAGGTGAAAAAGAGAACAATCACAAGGTAACATTAATTAGGAATCAAGAAGGATAGAAAAAATACAACATAGTTGTAGAAGCTTCCTTAGAAGATACTTCAAGTTTACAAATAGAATTTTTCAAAAGATTTTTTTTTTCCAACAATCTTAGACTAGCAGAGATTGAGCTGCAATAAAATTTCACTGCACAGTTCTTCCAGGTAAGTAGCTGCAGGGGAGAAAGAATAGCCCATGAGCAGTGTAAGCACTATGTCTGCACACAGAGCAGCAGCAGCACTCATCCCACTTAACACCTTTCACTCAAGACCCTGGGGTTTGTGCTTTCACCTGGCACCAGGGAAAACCATTTTGAGGTGATCTCTCTGTTGGAGGGAGTCTGAACCCACATTATCTGCCTCCCCAATCTGTTCTTATGCTTTCACTTGCTCTCAGTTTGGACCCACTCCAGAGATCACAAAGGCTGTGTTCAGATGAGCATTACAACCAGTATGCTCTTGGGTAAATAAATTAATCATCTCTTATTCCACCTGTGCATCTGGTCTGAGAGGGATGGGATTCCTGGGGTGGGATTTTATAACAAAGTATCAGTTTGTGGATCCTGGCATCATAGATTTCCACTCAGCATTCGGTTATGTGGTGACTTCCACATTGCTACAGTTGATGGCTTCTTCTTGCTGTAAGAAATGCATGAAACTGCACCTAAGAGAAATGATAACTCGTCCATGCACCATTCATTCACCAAAATCAATGAATGAAAGTTGGATGATTTGATGAAGCCTTTCATTGAGCCGAAGACTTTCATTGAGCCAAAGTCTTTGATGAGGCTGTTACCTCACCTCCTACAAAAACTCAGTAGACAGCTTGTGGCTCTACAGGAAAAAGAAAACTTCTCAGTAACCACTTGTGGGGGCACTTAGAGGAGTCTGCAGCCAGATTCTTCAAGAGGAGCTGTGGAACTGTGGAAGCAAAACTGAGCAGTCACAGGTGTGACTATGGGTCTGTGTTATCTTAAGCTTGTCCTGCAAAAAGATGAAAGGAAAAGTAATGGGATAAATTCAAAGGCATTTCCTTAAATATAGTCACGGGTTCACTTATATTCTCTTTTTAATAAGAAACAAAAGTATTAAAAGAATTACACAGAGACAAAAAAATCAGAAACATCATAATGTACTTCAATGCCATGAGTATCAGGGGCTAACAGGACAGATAGCAGTAATGATAAATACTGTGGGACAATACAGCATCTACAATTTATTATTTTCTGTAGAAATAGTATGTAGTACCATGAACCCCCAATGCATCTCATAGGGAATTTGCAGAAGATCTCCTTTAATTAACTTGAGCCACTAGTGAATGTAAGCAGATAAATCAATGCAATCTTGATCTTCTCAGAATTAAATATGTAGAAGGTTCCTTCATTACCTCAGAAGTTTCTCTCATTATTTGTTCCTTAGTTATTCAGGTTGATTTGGCTGTTCAGTGTGCAGGTCCAGGTTTCCCTCCTCATGCCTGAGGTGCTGTCAGTGGGCAGAAGAAAGTAGCAGACACACTTCCCCGGAGTGAGCACCGGGTTTCAGTGGTTACCTGAACTGATGTTGCAGTTACTGCAAGTTTATTACACCTCCTGTTCCTTGAAGTCTGCCTCTTTCCCCTCTCTCCTGTTTTGGTAGAAACACCAGGGGCAAGTTAATACCAGGACCTCCATGAACTTTGTTTTAGGGAGTCAACAAAGTCTGCTAAGGCAAATGAATGAGTGTCAGAACAATGCTCCTATTCCCAACACAGGGTTTCTGTTATACTAATGGCATTATCTGGCTATGGAAGGAGAGAGGAAAGGAGAGCAGAAGGAACTAGTGAAGAGAACTGGGTGTATTCAGGCCTCTACTCATGGTTATTAGTTTGTGACTGAGCAGGTAAATCATATTTCACACTATTGTTTGGAGTGCCCTGAGTGAGCTTTTTCCAGAGCCCACCCAAACTTTTAGGCAGAAGATGACTAGCTCTTTTCCCGTCTTTTTACAGCAAATTACTAAGTTGGATTTGGAGCCATTTCCATACTGGACATAGTCAAAATAAATGCAATGACAGAGAAGTAATTCTATAGCTTTGTGCTTCAAATTCACATTCCTAACTGAGTTTCCTGAAAATCATCTTATATTACACATCAAGTGTTAGCATAGCTTTTAAAAGACAAACCAATTTCAAACATCAGAGAACAGAATAAAGTTTAAACCATAGGAGCAGCAATTTTGTACTCTGGAAATCAATACCATTGCACTGAGGAGAGCTGCAAAAGCTCTTCAGTTTCTATTGCCATAAGCTGAGGGTCTGATTCCTACTGTAAGCATTACTCAGTTTCAGTAGACTTTGATCCTTACTGGGAGGAAACAAGGATCCGACCTCTGCCTGAACTTGGGTCCTGTGGAGAAAGAGATTCCCCAGTCAGAAAAATAGAGGTTTCTGAGCTTCTTATACAACTGTTAGCTTCTCACCAGGCAGCGTGTGCACGTGCCTGGGTAGTGTTCCTCAGTCATCTCCTCTGATTAACCTCTCAGACAAGGTTGTCAGCTAATTTGCTGACCAACC
>VZTN01028293.1:12575-41258 GCA_013400515.1 Erpornis zantholeuca
AAAAGGAAGACTTAAAACTGCTAGGTAATGGTTTTGAGCATGATTCTTGAATTAACTTCACCAGATAGAGTAAAAAAAATAGGTCTGGCTGCTGTGCAATAACCTGCATCTGCTTCTAACATTGCTCCCTCCTCACCCCCAACATTTCTCACTGGAAGTTTCCTGGTGTGATTAAGTCAGTATTGGTTTCCTTGGGTAGAAATAATGGAAATCCCTCAAGCATGAGAAGCTGTGAATACAGACTAAAATTAAACTCACTGAGTTCCTAAAAAAACATGTACAAAACAACAACCTGAGTTAGTCTTTTGAATTTCTGATGAAAACTGTGAATAACAAAGGCTATTCTGGCTATTATTGAGCAAGGCTTGCATAGTCAAGGACCTTTCTGCTTCTCATGCTGCCCTACCAGTGAGGAGGCTAGGGGTATACAAGGATTTTTGTTGTTTAACATAGCCTGGCATAATTACTATCAAATTAGCTATGGTTGAAACTAGTATCTTGGACTGTAAATTGCAGTGCCCCATATGCCTATCTACTCCCTTCAGGATGCCTACATCTTAAAGTGGGCCAAAAAGCTGGTGGGTTTGCTTCAAGTGTTTGCATCTGACCTGAACACTCCACTGCAGGAGTAAGAAAAAGCTGGCGGCTGTATAAGAGTTAAAGTTGTGGATGGTTATAATAGGATATGATAAGAAAGCTGTCAGTCTGGGATGGGGAGCTGGATCACGTCCACAGTGCTACAGAAGAGACTTCTGGCAGAGACAGACTCCTCATTCTCATTGTGATTTGTTCTCTATTGAAGGAGTCAAGCTCCTGCCTTAACCAGCTCAGGATATTGTGCATTTCCATCTTTTGGGGAGGGATTCCTCAATTTTCTACCATCTCCCATAACTTGGAATGTGAGGAAAAGATTTATGTAACCACTGTTCTCTAAAAGTCATGAGCCCTTGAATAACTGATGCAGTATTGAATATTTCAGAACAAACACAGCAGCTCGGAAGCTGAGGAGTGGCCCTTCTTTGAACAGCTGGGAGTGGAGTACACACCATGGAGAGTAATTCCCTTCTTCAGGACAGCAGGGTGTGATACAATGCTCCTGTCCCTAGAATGGCAATCTGCCAGGAAGCCTTTAGCACACCGAAGTTTTCACCGGTTTTGTTGGGTCTGGGACCTTATTACTCTCAACCCAATTGCAGATACTGGTCCATCTTTCCTCAGTGATGACTGTTATAATGATAATCCTGCATCATCATAACACAGAGTGTTTTTCATAGCTTAATGACCTTCTATCTTCCTGGAAAAAGTCAGGTTATCATACAAGAGTTTACTATCTATTCTGGTTACTTGCTTAATGCTTCTAGACATAATCAAATTCATTTCTCTTCCTCTTGCTTGAGGGCAGATTTTCTTTTGTGCCACCAAAGTACTGTTTCAGTTATTTATAAATGTTCATCAGATCATTTGCCTGTACAAATCACAGCCTGAATATTATCTGTGAACTGTATATTTCCATTATTCATGCCAGTCTCCCCTCCTGATTGGATGCCTGAAACTTTATGAATAGAGAAAAAAGTGAATGATGAATAGTGAATCATGAATAATAAACAGAAGATGAGTAGACTTTTTCAAACTCCTATTCCTCCATGAATATGTGTACCCCTCTATAACAGTTGCCTTCACCAACATTCATATGCAGAGAAAATAGATTGAAACAAGACTAACAAAAAAAGGGCAGGAATGCAGCTGAATCAAATCAGGAACTAGCATTTTTTGTGCATAGTTGTGAATGCACTAGTCAGCAGTTATCCAGCTCCAGTAAAATCCAACTGTTCTGGGGATGAACTTAGCTGCACAGGCAAGATCAGGGTTTTTCTCCACCCTGCCTTCCCCCAAACCCTACCTTCCTTTCCAGGAAGGTGGACATGTCACGGGGCTTCTGCTTTCTTCTTCTTCCTCAGCTGTTAAATAGAAATAATTATGCCCTTCCTTCTGCTTGCAGCACCCTCAGACCTCTAAATAAATCATTCTAAGTGAGAAAGAAGCATTTTTAAAGAGTTGTCAGTTACTAGCATAAATCATGTCAATATTTAGGTCCTTAGCCTTTTAGGTAACTTACAGGTATGTACAATGCAGATGTTGCTTAGAGATTATTCTTAAATTATATTTTTCCCACAACAGATAATTGGTAGGTTCTGTGTGCCTGACTTGCCAAATCATGTTTTACTTAAAAAAAAAAAAAAGGAAAAATATAATTTAAAAAAACCCTGTTTTCTAGTGTTATGTCCAAAAATCAATAATTATTATTTTCCTAAATTGCAACATTTTGCCTTCCTAAGCCTTTAAAAAAATCTTCTGATGTAGACCTGTAGAAACATCTTGGCAGTAGATGCAGGCAATTACAATAATTCGTGCTCTAATTTATACAACTATAGAAATGTATTTTTTCTTAGCTGTGGGACCCAGCTGTTTAGAGTTGCTGACCACAATTGTATATGTGAACATACTTTTTAAAAAGAAGATTTTGTTTGGATTGTGAGATTTGTAATTTTCTTTCTCATGTTTTTACAGATGGATCTGAAGTAATTACATGTGCACTTCTAAGTTCTTTCTATTTAGGGAATTTACGTAACTTGAGCTTTGTGTGAAGAGGGAACAAGATTTTCATCTTTAGAAGTCAAAATCCAAAAATCTAGGGTCTCACCTGTAAATGAAAAAATAAATAAGCCTGAGCCTTCTGTATGTGATCTAACAGTTTGTCACTAGTTATTATCAAGCTGTTTTGAACATTTTGAAATTCGGAAAAGAAATGTTCCTAGCTTGAATAAAAACAGCCAAGCCTTTCAGGAACTGCTGGAGGGTACTCAGCCAAAAGCATCCATTAGTCACCCAGAATTACCCCTCTAAATCAGACAGAAGAGGGACTTAAATCTGCTTTCCTCATAGAATGAGTGTCTCAACCTGCTTCCAAAGAGCCTTTTGCCAGCTGGGACCCAAGATGGTTATGCTGAAACCAGCACTCTTAAAATAGTTTTGGTTTTGACTTTGGCTTTCTTAGTGACAAAAGTCATTTGCATCCAAAAATTCACAGTATGCTTTAACCACTCTAACTGGTATTGCATCGAGTGAAATACCTACAGATATGCATTAAACAGACCTGCATAGCTCTGCTCTTTAACACTTTACTGAAGTGAAATGACAGAAATTTCTGTATTTATGGAATAGCAGGATTTGAAGATTTTTCTGGAGGAACTTTTCAAGCAAAAAATATTTTTAACAACATTTTATGCTATTAAAGTACATAAGTGTTTTTGAAAGTACTGGATACACTTTCTTCAATCATGGAGATAAGTGGTGTGTGTGTTTAGATTTTAGCCCTGACTCTCTAAAAAACTATAATCAGGAAGATCAAAGTACCAGTCTAGCCTAAAACTCAGTTAATGGAAGTTTTGTCACCATATTTATGCCACTTTAAAAAATAATAATACAGCTTTGCTGATGTTTCCTTTAGTGCTCCAACGAACTGTAAAGTAGGGTTACACTTTTAGTGTCCTTTTGAATTATGAAATTATAAATGGATTTCATCTGTCTCAAGGTATCACAGCAAAAAATTACAAGATGAACTTTAAAAATGGCTTGTAAGGCACTGTTGCTTACTTTGTTCTAGATCTCATCTCAGACAATCTCTTGTCTTTGTCACTTTCAGAGATAAATTGCTATTTCCACTGTGCCTACACCTGTAATAGCAGCTGTCTTTTCACCACTTGTCACTCACTTTTCTATTCCCTTCACATTCCTGCTTTTATCTTTCTGCCTACACTACAATTCTCCATTTCTCCCAAGGAAAAATTATATATGTAATACATAAATACAAAACACAATGTATCCTGACCTTCTTTTTTCTTGTGTAATGCGGGCAGCTCCTCTGCCTTTTCTTCTTAGGCCTTAGCTGTTCCAGTATTGTCACCTTATCCCATATCCTTTCTCAGTCTTCTCCTTAGCTTCTTGGTATACTCTGACTCCTTTTTCATAACCATACAAGCAAGTTAACTCTTGTCGAGGTCACACCAATCTGCCTCTCCAACCCCTGCCCATTCTTTCTCTGTTCCCTTCCGAGCTCCAGATGTGGTGCAGAATATCCTTCTCCCTCATGACAGTCTGGTGCCTTGGACTTGAACACAATTGAGCCCATATTTCTGAAAAATTTCTCCTTTTTTTAGCTTCAGTAAGGCTTTTCTTCTTTTCATTTTCTTTCTGTCCACCTAACTGCTTGTTCTGGAAGTCTTCTGGAAGACTTTCTTGTTCTCCTCCATATTGGGGAGAGCATAGTGGTGCTCAGTAAGGCCTTATTTTTTATAATACTTTTGATTTGATTGTTCTCACCTTCTGCTGTGTGTCAGCTGTGAACCAGCCAACGTGTCTGTGACCATGTCTATTTCCCTATGTCCAAATGAAAACCTTTCAATGTCTCTTAAAATTCAACCACCAGACAAAGATGAAGGCAGCTAAAACACACCTCAGCTTCTCTTCCTTGTAAACTTGTTCCCCAAGCTCCACAACTGCACCATATTGCTATGCTGCTCTTAAATGAATGTGATTTTCTGTTGAGATATTTATAGTTCCCCACTCCATGTCATAACTCATTCTTGCAAAGTCTTTTCTTCTAACTTCTCTAAGGTACATTTTTTACCTACCCCATCATCTAAGGCTTTCATATATACCCCATAATTTTCTTTTTCAATGAGAACACTAACCTTTCTCAGAATTATGCTAATGAATGTCTCTCCAAAGCACCCACTGAGCCACTTTAAGGTAGGGGGTTTTTTTCTGTATAATCTACTTGGCTAGCACCATATTGAGACCATCACCATGTTGCTGATCACTGTTTCTGTGTGTATGGTTTATGTTTGACCAGATGCAGGCGTCTCTAGATGTAGGTATCTGTGAAACAGCTCGTTCCAACTTGCCCTGTAGAAGATAGAGAGAAACATAGCAATGCCAGTTCAGATCCAATGAGTTGATATGTAGAGTGTCTGTTTCCTTTCAATAGTTGCAGAGGAGATGGAGGATCACTAGTTCACCTGTCAATATCTGCAGCTGCACTATCTGGATCTATTGAGAAGAATACCACTTTTTTGTGGATTTGAAGTATTTTATCTTAGTCTTTAAATTATATGCAGTTGGGAGCAATTTTGTATCCATACCTAGATCTGTGCAAAGCCTTCTACAATGGGATTTGAGGCCATGAATATGTTTCCATGGTGCCACTGTAATTGTTGGACTTCAAATTGCCAACAGCATCCAAATGCTGTTCAAAAAGACTGAAGAAAACATCTTGCAAAGGTTAGAGGAGCCACAGTGATGTATAGCAAGAATATGGAGGCATTCAGGAGCAGTTAATTGATAGCTTGTGTGGCTGATATTCACAGCACTGCAGTCCCAGTGACTCTAAACATATGGCAGAAAAATGCTGAAAGATAACAATGGCATTTCATCAACTGCACTATATAGCACACTCAGTTTTTTACTTACTGCTAAGAGTGGTATATAAAACTTTTCTTGCTTTCCCTTGGAGAAGGTTTTAAAATTAAGATCCAAGGTAGTTGGAGAAGACATGAAGTCAGATAATCATTAAATTATTTCAGTTGGAAAAGATTTTTATGTTTTCAAGTCCAACCATTAAGTGAATACTGCCGATCCACCACTAAACCACATCTACACATCGTTTAAAAACTTCCAGGGATATTCAGACTTCCATAACTATGAGTAACATTTAGTAATAGTTTTGTCCTTGTTTTGCTGCATGGTTTTCTTTTAGCAATAAGGGAAATTCCAGTACTTGTACTAGCTGCTGTGAGGCCACTCACAATCATCTTTGAAAGGCTGTGGAGATCAGGAGAGATGCCTGAGGACTGGAAGAAAGCAAATGTCACCCCAGTCTTCCAAAAGGGCAAGAAGGAGCTAACTACTAGCCAGTCAGCCTCACCTCAAACCCTGGAAAGGTGATGGAGTGCCTCATTCCGGAGGCCATCACTATCCATATGGATGACAAGAACGTGATCAGGAGTAGTCAGCTAGATTCACTAAAGGTAAGTCATGCTTGACCAGCCTGATTGCCTTCTGTGATGAAACAAGTGCCTGGATGGATGGGGGGAGATCAGTGGATATTGTCTTACCTTGACTTCAGCAAGGCTTTTGACACTGTCTCCCACAACATCCTCACAGGCAAACTCAGGAAGTGTGGACTGGGTGAGTGGACAGAGAGGTGGTTTGAGAATTGGCTGAACAGCAGATCCCAGAGGGTTGTAATCAGTGGCACAGGGTCTAGTTGGAGGCCTGTCACTGGTGGTGTCCCCCAGGGTTCAGTACTGGGCTCAGTATTGTTTAATTTTTCATCAGTGACTTGGATGAAGGGGCAGAGGCCTCCTCAGCAAGTTCCCCAACAAGACAAAGCTGGGAGGAGTGGCCAATACCTCAGAGTGCTGTGCAGCCCTTGAGAGGGACCTCAACAGCTGGAGAGATGGGCAGAGAAGAACTGCCTGAAATCCAACAAAGGGAAATGCAGAGTCCTGCACCTGGGAGGAATAACCCCAGGCACCAGCACAGGCTGGGGGCCAACCTGCTGGAAAACAGCTCAGTGGAGAAGGACCTGGGGGTTGTGTAAGACAACAAACTGTCCATGAGCCAGCAGTGTCCTTGTGGCCAAGAAGGCCAAAGGTATCCTGGGGTGCACAACGAAGAGTATTGGCAGCAGGTTGAAGGAGGTAATCTTGTCCCTCTTCTCAGCCCTTGTGAGGCCTCAGTGTTTATCAGTACCTGAAGAGAGGGTGTCAGGTGCATGCAGCCAGCCTCTTCTCAGTGGTACCAAGTAATAGGACAAGAGGCAATAGGCAGACACTGATGCAAAGGAATTTTGACCTGAATATGAGAAAGAACTTCTTTAATATGTGGGTGACCATGCACTGGAACAGGCTGCCCAAAGAGGTTGTGGAGTCTCCCTCACTGGAAATATTCAAGAACCATCTGGACACAATCCTGTGCCATGTTCTGTAGAACGACTCGGCATGAACAGTCAGGTTGGACCAGATGACCCAAAGTGGTCCCTTCCAACCTGGATTGATTCTGTAATTCTTCCCATGTTTTTGATTCTCCAAACTACGACCTTGTTTAGGAAAGTGATGACTTAACAGGGATATGACTGAGATACCTAAAATTGCAAGTAATATGGTGATGAAGAATGGAGAATGTTTATTCAATATTTCCCAAACTATTCTTATTACTTTCAAAGAGAATCAAACAAAATTTCCAGGCAGCAGATTTAAAGAAAGTAAATTAAATACTTCTCCCTACATGCTGCAGAATTTGTCTGTGAAATTTGTTACCATATTGGAAGGAAAATACCAGGCATACCCACACACAATACAGTTTTCCCACAGAAAGCTTGCTGTTCAGTTCCACATACAAATCCAAAGTCATATTATTCTGCTTATGCAAATCAAATGCAACTTGTTTTCACATGTAACTCCCTGTAAAGTACAAAAACAGGGAAGAAGGCTACTGCTTTGACTTTCTTGTCTCCAGTCTAGGCTAAGTGGAATCTCTGGAGAAAAGAAGAGACTTTCCCTTACTATACAGTAACCAAATACTGCCCAAGCAGGAAAATTTTGAAATACAATGTAGGACAGACAAAGTGAGTTCAGACTGGAGCTAAAACACAAACAGTTTTAAAGGTGATGGAAAGAAAGTTACTTCCAAAGGACTCATAAAATATTTTCTAGAATTTGTTGTGACTTGGAAACTCACATAAAATTGCTGGATTAAGAGAAACTCTGAAGGAAATGAATTGCTATGCAAGGAACAAAGGACAGAGCAGTAATAGTTGGTTCCAAATCCATTTGTTTCAATTCAGTTTTGCCCAGCACTTCTGGATTTTTGACTGTTTAAAAAATGTGCACTCTTAAGAGATCTTCACTTTTCAGATACAAATTCCTTTTGGTCCTTCTGTAGAGTTCCTTAAAGGAAGAGATATTAGCAGATGTACCTCTGAGTTTTGGCTTTTGATATCATGTCACATCCCTGACAGATAAAGAGTTTCGTTTCTATAGCCATTGGAGAGTGACAGCTATCATCAGAAAGTAACTCATACCTAACTTAGGAGACAAATGACCCTATGGAGGCAACTTTTTCTCTAGTGACTACATGAGGAGCCTGATGTTTAAACCAGACACTTGACTTTCTGGTGTCTACATTGATGGAATAAAAGACTCATGTCTTTTTCTTTTTGGTTAGGAGTTCTTGCTATTACAACCACCCACCCTGTGCCCACATGAGTGGACTGGTGGATGCAATACCATATGATAGCTCACCAGTAACCCTTGCAAGAGTCACATCTCTAAAGAAGCACTTTGGAAGAACAAAATTCCCTGTTTACATTCAGCTGCATAACAAGTCAGTCCGATCTTTTATTTCCGTCACTCTTCCAACATTGGCATTGGCTTTTCTGACAGGAGGGAGCACTTCGTCATCTGCAAGAACATTTGACAGTGGGCTAACAGGCTCAGAATGTGATCTGAAGTTGTGAAACAATTGCTTTGATGGCCTTCTTCATCTTGGTTACAAGAAAACTTGTTTGACAATTCATCTTGAACATCTGGTCTACTGAGATGCTATTACTGAGCATCTATTTATAAAGCTGGCCTCAACAAAATTCTCATAGAAGTGTCTGTCTTCAATCAGTTTGTGTGTGTCTTGTGGCAGCAGAATATTTTACAGACATTAGTTCCTAATTGTCCAAGGTTTTCTTATACAAATCAGCATTCCTTTCTGGAGCTACTTTATTTATATATGGTTTTTATTAACAGAGCTCTTTCTGTATACAACATAAATGAAAACAACTCTATTAGAGAAGCTGTGAGTCATTGCCATGATTTTATTAAATATATTATTTCAAGATTTCAGATGAGGCTTCAGATTAAAAGGCTTTAACAAAAAGCTAGCAATGGCTTAAAATACATACAAAACACTTTTTTCTCCATTTGTATTAAGTTAATTTTAAAACCCTCTGGTTTTACCAAAGGTAGATAAGTAATTGTAAGCAAACACATTTGGAGATGTTAAATGATATCTGAGAGGAGGGAAGAAAGAGAAAGCATGATTCTCATTCAAGAAAAAAGATGGGACAGTTCGATTACTACTTCTATTACACGGGGAAATCATATATCAGGTGACGGCATATTGGGGAGTGATTACGGGTCTGTGTCCATCACGATTTCCTCATCATAATATCTTAATAGAATAGTTTGGGTTGGGAAGGATCTTAAATAGCCCTCCATGGGCAGGGACATGTCCAGCTTTTCATCCACCAGCTTCCCCAAATCCTTCTTACCAGCACTGCTCACAATCTCTGCATCCTGAACCTGTATTGACACTGGGGGTTGCCCTGACCCAGGTGCACCTGGCCTTCTTCAGCCTCATGAGAGTCCCATAGGACCACTTCTTGAGCTTGTGCAGGTCCCTCTGGATGGCATTCTGTCTCCCAGCTTGGTGTCATCTGCAAATTTGCTGAGTTTATATTCGATCCCACTCTCTATGTCATTGATGAGAATGTTAGACTGTATCAGTCCCAATAGAGAACCCTGTGGGACACCACTCATCAATGAGCTCCATCTGGACATTGAGTCCTTGACCTGGATGCCATCTGGATGTGACTGTCCAACTAATTCTTCATCTGCCAAGCAGTTAACCCATCAAACTCATCTCTCCAATTTAGAGAGAAGGATGTTGTACAGGATCATGTCAAAAGCCTTATAGAAGTCCATATAAAGGACATCCATACTTCTTCCCTTGCTAGTGATGTAGTTAATCCATCAACAGAGGCCACTAAGTTGATCAGGCAACACAATAATACCTACCTACCATAATCACAGCAGATTAAAATATGAAAAAGCAATCCTCTCTTTTGTCTTTTGTCCAGGCCTAGCATTGATTACCAATAGATGAATATTATGCTCAAATAAATTCAAAATGACTCAGTCAAATCTGTAGTCAGACCTTAGGAAAAACATCTGGAAGATTTTCCTTGGCTTCAATGGTACAAAAATCTCTTTCTAAATTCTTTCCTATTCAAACCCCCCTTTTTCTTGTTTGCACACTCTAGATGGTGCAAGGACAAAATGTATTGCATGGATCCAATGAAATACAGATATCCAGCCTGGATGATGGATATGATGAATGATGATGAGAGGACAAAGAGTTTTGCCACATGTAGCAGAGCAAGAAAAATGTTCCTAAAGAAATGCATCTTTCTGACTCAACAGCTGCAAACTTCAGTGATCTCTGGAAAAATAATAAGAGGAATTGGCACAGGTTATCTAAAGAAGAGGTAGATGCCCCATGCCTGGAAACGCTCAAGTTTAGGCTGGATGGGGCTTTGAGCAACCTGATCTAGTTAAAGATGTCCTTGTTTGTTGCAGGGGGTTTTACTGGATGCCATTTAAAGATCCCTTCCAACCCAAAGTGTTCTATGATTCTGTGATACTATGTTGCATTAAATTATATACACATTTGTAAAAATTTGGGTACCTCAGTTTTGGATGGTCCCTGGAAATGCCTTAAAATTGAGACTTCTAAGTGATCCATGGAGATGCAGGATACCCTGCACTCAAGAAAATGTTTTGAGTAACCTTTTACATAGGCTTTCATCATTTTGAGGTACGAATTAATTTTAGGATATGAATTACTTCCATTTTCATTAACTTGTCATCTCTTGCACATATATAGGTGTATTTATATACACATAAAGAAACAGAAAGAAAACTCAAAATGCTGCTCCTAGAGGACCCAAACACTGCTATTGGTATAATGTAGCTTTAAGATATTGTAGCTTTAAGATATTGTATTGGAAAGCATTTTTAGCAGAGTGTAGTGTTTCTGCATGAAATTCGTTGTCTGCAAGTGGGCCTCTATAGTTATGCTACATATTGCTCTGTCCATCATTAGTCTCATAAGGAATAAGAAAGATAAATTGAAGGAGAATATTTCAGTATTGCACTTCCAGGTGTGTAACAGCTGGTCAAGGCTGAGGAACATCAGCACTAAAGGTTATAAATTCTACTTGAACTCAGGCCATTTTCCATCATTCTGGCTTTCTCACATTAATAATCACTGCAATTGAAACTGCGGGGGCTCAGATGTGCACTGTCACTCTCCTTGAGATCATCCTTACACATCGACCTGTCCTGGTGTCTCACTGGGGCCTTGAATAGTGGTGACAGGCAGAAAGCTGTGATTTATACAGTGCTGTGCTAATTAAGGCAATGCTGCCAGAGTTTGGGCCATGTCTGTGTAGTGGGTTGACACTGGCTGGATTCCAGGCACCCACCAAAGCCTCTTTATCAATTGCCTCAGCAGCTGGACTGGGGAGCCAAAATATAACAAAGGGGTCCTGAGTTGAGATAAGGACTGGGAGACATCATTCACCAAATACCAGCACAGGCAAAACAGGCTGGAATTAGACATATTAATTTAATTTATTACTAAAAAAATCAGAGGAAGATAATGAGAAGTAAAATAATACCTCAAAAACATCCTCCCCCGCCCCCCTTCCCCTGCCTCCCTTCCCACCTCTGTTTCCTCCTGATGGAGGCAGCAGTGCAAGGAGACAGAGAATGGGGATTATAGGCAGTTCATCACATGTCGTTTCTGCTGATGCTCAGGGAAAGGAGACCCTCCCCTGCTCCACTGTGGGGTCCCTCCCATGGTAGACAGTTCTCCATGATCTTTTCCAACGTGAGTCCAGGCAATAGATCTTCACAAATTGCTGTAACACGGGTCACTCCTCCACAGGGTGCAGTCCTTTAGGCGCAGCCTGCTCCAATGTGGGTCCCCCATGGGGTCACAAATCCTGCCAGGAAATCTGCTCCAACATGGGTTCCACTCCCCATGGGTCTGCAGGTCCCTGCCAGGAGCCTGCTCCAGCACAGGCCTCCCACAGGGTCACAGCCTCCTCCAGGCATGCACCTGCTCTAGTGTGGGTCTTCTCTATGGGTTGGAGGTGGATCTGTGCACCCCCATACTTCTCCATGGCCTGCAGGGGCACAGCTTCACCACGGTCTGCACCAGGGTCTGCAGGGTAATCCCAGCTTCTGCGCCTGGAGTATCTCCTCCCCCTCCTTCTTCACTGAGCTTGGAGTCTGCAGAGATGTTCCTGTCATATGCTCTCCCCCCGCTCTTCTCTGGCCTCAATTGCAACTGCACAATAACTTTTATTTCTTCTNGGATTATAGGCAGTTCATCACATGTCGTTTCTGCTGATGCTCAGGGAAAGGAGACCCTCCCCTGCTCCACTGTGGGGTCCCTCCCATGGTAGACAGTTCTCCATGATCTTTTCCAACGTGAGTCCAGGCAATAGATCTTCACAAATTGCTGTAACACGGGTCACTCCTCCACAGGGTGCAGTCCTTTAGGCGCAGCCTGCTCCAATGTGGGTCCCCCATGGGGTCACAAATCCTGCCAGGAAATCTGCTCCAACATGGGTTCCACTCCCCATGGGTCTGCAGGTCCCTGCCAGGAGCCTGCTCCAGCACAGGCCTCCCACAGGGTCACAGCCTCCTCCAGGCATGCACCTGCTCTAGTGTGGGTCTTCTCTATGGGTTGGAGGTGGATCTGTGCACCCCCATACTTCTCCATGGCCTGCAGGGGCACAGCTTCACCACGGTCTGCACCAGGGTCTGCAGGGTAATCCCAGCTTCTGCGCCTGGAGTATCTCCTCCCCCTCCTTCTTCACTGAGCTTGGAGTCTGCAGAGATGTTCCTGTCATATGCTCTCCCCCCGCTCTTCTCTGGCCTCAATTGCAACTGCACAATAACTTTTATTTCTTCTTCTTAAATACATTATCACAGAGGTATTACCACCATTTCTGATTGGCCCAGTCTTGGCCAGTGGCACATCAGTCCTGGAGCTGGCGTTGGCTCTTCTGGACATGGAAGAGGCTTCCAGCAGCTTCTCCCAGAAACTGCCCCTGTAGCTCCTCACTACCAAAACCTGGCCATACAAACCCAATATGGTCTGTGTTTCCAGTAGAAAACTTTACATTTAACAGTTTAAAAATGTGGCCATTAAATGCCACTCCAGGCTGCAAATTATCATGCAAGTTATCAGTGCCAAGGGAAATCTTACAATGAAATAAAAAATGTGTTTAGTACTTTTGAAGTAACTTGGGTACATACTCATGTGCATGCACACAAGTGTCTGCCCATGAGCATGAGTTTGGAACAGGCAATGTGTAGCATAAATTATATACATTGTTCAACCTGTAAGTTTCATAAAGGCAACTCTCTTCTCCTGACTGCTCCTTGCTTCAAGGATGACAGCAGAACTCCTCTCCGCTTTGTAGTTTTCACACCACTACCGAGAGAAATATCACCAGCTTTACTCTGCAAGAGCTGAAGTGGGGGTCCCTTCAATTTCTGATGCCCACTCAGCCTTCTTTAGGCACACTTTGAGATCTGGTAGAGACCTCTCTCTAAAGGACATGTCGTGGGGTTGGGAGCAGGATGAGACGTTCTTGCACGCCGCTGACCTGGTCTCAGCAGCACTGGTCTTAACTGGCTCTTCCTTTTCCCATTGTTTCTTCCATTCCTGGGCTAGAGCCATGCTCAATCTTATCTCCCAGTCCTTCTCCCTAATCACATCTGAAACTACAGGACCTGGGGCTGCTGGAGGATCAACTGTCACAGAGTGTTTGGTTGGGGCTATGGGCAAGGTACCTAATCTCCCTGTTGCTAATGTTGTCTTTTGCTCAGTTGGGAGATGAATGCCTTCCTCTCAGGGTTGCTGAAATCCTAGTGATGAGTGCCACAGGTGCACCTGTAAATAACTGCACAGATCTAAGAGCACACTCATGAATGAAAAATTTCATTGAGTATTTCAAGAAAGCAAACTGAAAAAATGAGGAAGGAGGAAGCAAATTCATGCCTTTCAATCACACTGGGTTTTGGTATTCCTAGTATACCACATATCAAACCCACCGGAAAATCACAAGCATAGAATAATAAATGACTATGCAACATTTGAGAATAGTAACCTCCAGACTTTAAGCAGCTTGTATATTAATTACTTCTAGAAAATGTGCTCTTCTATAAGCTTCCCTCCCTCCCCAATTGTGGGGAAATATCCAGTTGATGTAGCTGTAAAGAAAGGAGTGCAGGAGCCAATAGATCACAAAATATGAGGTATGAAGAAGTGCCCATTTCAATCAAACTGTCAGCATGAGCATTCTTATTTATGATATGTTATAAAAGGTTTATTGCCTGTTTTACAACTCTAGCTGCCCAAAGTTTGATTTAATCAGAAAACATGCCAGCAATGTGCATTGATGCCAGGCGTAGATTTTCATGTCCTGGAAGTTGTGACAACTTAGCCCGGACTTTTCCCAATCTATTTGTTAGTGGACATGAATCCATCAGGTATTTGGGAGAAAGTCTGCACTGTGACTTGTAAATCTCTCAGGAGCTGGGGACAAAATCTGCACCCTGAGTATCTACCAATGAATAGAAACACCACTCATGCTGTTATAAACTGGATGTGTCCAGTTTTTTACTGCCCAGTACTAGAAACCATAATCTAAACTGCTGGGTATTTTCTAAGTCATCACAGGTGTGTTTTGCCATTAGAAGTACTGAAGTCTCACCTGAATCAGTGTGGGACCTCAGTTGGCCTTACTGGCTACAGGGAATATTGTCTCCTTCACTGGGACAGACCACAAATTGCTGGAGGTTTTCCTTTCTCTCTGTCTTACTTTGCCTCAGGCTGGGTAGAAATATTCCCAAAGAATGGAAGGAAGAAGAAAACATATCTCTCTTCCTCCCAAAGCAGGGCTGAGGATGGAAGTTGCTTTCCTGGGCCTTTTTCACCTTTTGCAGTTTTCCTGGCACAGAGGGAGGTCACTGTATGTTTCCTGCTCTATCCCTCCCTGGCACAGCAGGATTTGCCAAGCAGTGCCTATGATTCGCTGTGGCTCTCCTGCACCAATATGAGACACGTTGCTCCTCATTTGGGCCAGAGTGGGTGTGCAGGTGGGAGACTTCACTGGCTGACTGGATCGTATTGCCCTGATCTGGATTTAGATGAGCAAATGCCATTATTTATATTGGGTAATAAAAAATAAATTTTTTAATGAGTTCCTTGTGACGTGGACAGTGGGCTGAAAGAAAACAGGAGTGAGAAATGTACCACTGCTCCAACAGATTTAGAGATCTCTCATGTGTCTCAGTTTTGTTCCCCCAAAGGGGACAGAGAAGACATGGCAGCAAGTTATAGGCAGTCAGCTCTCTTTATTCACTCTGCTGGGTCAGGCCATATAGCTTCTCATCAAGTTCCTTCAAATGCATAGTTGTGGGAGGGGGAAGGAAGTCTAGAGAGGCAGCTAATATTATCAATTAATTAAATTTAACTAACTTTCTTCAGCTACTTAAAATTCCATGTAAACCTTCAATATGCATACGTGCCCTGACCAGCCTTCTGATTTTGGTCATGTGGCCACATACACAGAAATGCAGCCCCATCCTGAGGATATCAAGGCTTCACACTGGTCTCAGAGGAGGACACCAGTGAAATGTTGCATCAGAGATGGAGCCCTCCCTTGCATGTCATCTCCATCACCCTCAATTCAAAACTCATGCTGAGCTAGGGCAGTGTGGGGACACAGCAGCAACACAAACACACAAACACAATCTAACAGGAGTCAGTGCAGAGGGCCTGGACAGCAACTGGTTATCCCAAGATCCCGGAAAACTTACCAGAAGATTAACTACTGCAGAAGCATCAGCACACAGAATGTCTTTTACACCCTAATTATTTTATAGTATACAAAGCAGTATCTTGTGCTATTAAGCTATTTGTTTACCAAGCATCAAAAAAAAGTTTCTGGCTGCAGAAAAGCCATGCTAGCGTATTGTGTATGGATTTTAAGCCAAGATGCCTTATGGTAAACTGCTAAATTATATTAGATTTCTGCATTCAGTGGTGTTACATAAGGATAAAGGACCTCAAACTTTAGTCCTCTATCTTCTAATGGATGGATTTGTGTTCAATGTCGAAGACAAAAAAAAAAAAAGGAAGAAATTAAAAAAGTGTAATACAGCTCATAAATTTGTGTTCTTTCCTTTATTTTTCAAATTCATTGGGGGAAAAAAAGAAGCTTGTCCCAAATTCATTGGGAAAAAAACAAAAAGAGTGAGTCTAATCTTGAAACTAGAATATGTTTAACTTCACCTGCTTAATAGATGAAGGTTTTATCACTTTGAAAATCTTTTGGACTGCTAGGAGGGAAGTGACGAGAAAATATAAAGCCTTTTTGGGAAAAACAAGAATGTAAATCTTTCTGAGTTCAGACAGTGCTCAGCTCAAGAATGCATCAGTTTCAGAAAAGATTAATAAACCAATATTTCTTTCTTGTGCTCTTCTTTGGAGAAAACAGTTGGCTTTGATTAAGTAAATGAAGATCAAAAGAACAGAGATGGAAATGTATTGAATACCTGATCCAGGCTAGGTGTAACTGTTAAAAGAGAAAGTTGAATCTTCCATGTCCTTAGTTGTGGGATGGATATTTTTATTAAGCGTATAACATTATTTATAGTGTTTCCATATGGTAGAGACCTAAAGCATATTTAAATTATGTTTCCCCTATTGTAACTGACTTAATACTTGATCTAGAAAGACCATCTGTGTATAACAGAAATACAAGTGTATAAGGTGATTGATGCTGTAAATTAATCTGAAGGCAGGGTACTGGTGGATGCTCAGCTGTCCTGGCTGTACTGTTGTGTGCTGGATCAGCTTAGGGAACTGTAAAGCCAGATAATGCCCTTTGTCTTGATAATGTGTTTTAAACCTTGAGAGTGAAAAATGGGGTGGAGCTACAGGACAAGAAATGTAGCTTGCCTTTATGCTGTGGTCAATGAGGTTTAAAACACAAGCAGAGACACAGTAGGTGAGAAGTACGACAGAAAGATTGACTTTAACAAGCCAGAAAAATTTATGACAGAAACTATCAACCTCAGAAAAGCCAGGCTATTCCCTTGTAGTATGTTTGGTAAGTTTACTTTTATATAACACAGACATTTCTTATAAAATCTAGTCTTAAAAAGTGATGAAAGACTGTCTGCCCATCCTTACATCAACATTTTAGATTATTTTTCATGGACAGCTGATGAAATATTTTTGTCTCAGTAACCCCACTCACTTGCAAGTACTATTGCTGGTGACTTCTCTTGTCCCCCTGAGTTTGGATAATGAGACTTCATAGGAGACATACTGTTCTCTGCATGAGACAAAACGTTCTCACCATTTAGCAGATATTTCCATTGTAAACTTGGCTCACATTATCGGGGGTGAATAAGATGCTGAATATTATGCCATCTACTTGTGACTCACCTGTCACATTTTGTTTTTAAAATAATGTCAAATAAATACAGGAACAAATGAAACAAAACAGAAATCGCAAGTTTGAGCTGCAGGGGGAGAAAAGGAAACCTGAAGTACATTGGTTTTTCATCTTCAATTTCATTTAATTCTCCATTTCCTGGGTCTAAAATGAATCTTGTAAACTTTTCTGTGCCTCTGCAATTTAAGTACAGGGATAGTGGAAGTAAATTAAAAGAAACTAATAATATAATTTATTTTAAGCCCGAGATTAAATATTAATTAGGTGGAGGCCTCTGTAAGGATCATCAGAAAGAGTGGTATTGCTACAAAAAGCATATGAGTTCAAGAATTTATTTTCTGCTAAAGAAAGACGTGAAACTTTTGGAGCAGTTTGTGTTCTCTAAGAGGAAACATAGGAACTGTGTTGGATTACTGGCTTGCTTCAGAAAAACATGAAAAATGTAATCTGTTGTGCTGGAAGGATTATCATATGATTAATTTTTGCCAGATTGAGACTTAGCCCCAAACCCGAAACCTTCTCAGAACTCAATCAGATCCACCAATACTTCTAAAAATCCCCTTCACTTTCAACTTTCAGATCATGCCTGCTACAAATCAGGAAATCTATTTGACTCTAGACCTGATGCTGTAAATCCATCCCAAAACACTTCACACTTATACAAAGTGGGTGGAGCCGTGGGATCGGGAATACATTTAAAAGGAAGGGCTGAGCTCTCAGGATGCACTGTCTGCCATTATGTGCCAGGCTGAGTTAATGCATGGGGGTTGCACAGGAAGAAATGGCTTTTTTCTGATTTGCATTGCTGGAGATTACAGAAGTCCTGTGTATGCTCCAATGTCCCACTGAACTAGAAAATTTAGGAAAAAAATCTCAGGCTTTGGGACAAATTCTGAAAAGATAGTGCTCTTGTGCAGCACAGCAATAGCTGAGCTGATTCTAACCAGACTGCTTCAGAGAATGGGGGCATTTGAGGGAGCCTTGAACTTGGTGAGGGATGTTTCAACCACTTAAAAAACATCTTTGAACCAAACTTAGAGCTAAGCAAAGAAGCACTAACCAGAATATTATATGAACATATTAAAGACAGCACCAGAACATGGCTGATTCTACTCTGCAACTTCAATTTAAATCAAACATCATTTTTCATTTCAATTAATTATGAAGTCTCTTTGAAACTTACTAGATGGGAAAATTTATGTATTTTTAAATAGTTGGACATAATATACTTGGTTAACATTTCAAATAAGCTTAGTTTGTTCTGTGTGATCAATATTGATCAATATTAGGAAATGCACATTTCTCATTTGCAGAATTACCAACACAGTAGTGTAATAGGACATAAGAGTTCTGATTTCTTTGAGTTCATATTGCTTCTCATACTTCATATGGTTTCAAATTATGTTTTATTTTAAAACTGGAAGGATATTTTTTCTTCAAAAAGAAAGATAGATGTTCAGATCTAAAAATTATCGCTGGTTACAGCAGCAGTTGCCCAAATGAATTAAAATTTAGTGTTAACAGAGACTGACTCAATTAACTTTAGCTTTAAGAATAAGGTCCTGGAGTCGCAGTCGCAATGTAGGTTTGTGTGTAAGGGATTTGTAATGTTAACTTCTGATTTACACAATTTTTAATATCCAAATGTTTGCCTCTTTTATGATTAGGCGCAGAAGTTTGGGGCCAAATAAACACGCTCAGTGTAAGGGCATTTGAGAAAACATCCTCAGAGATATCCTGGTTTACGTGAGAAGCTTCCTAATTCCTTCAGCAGCTTGGAGCACAGGTGCCATAAATCCAGTCTTGTTCTTCCTCTTGTGTGGTGCTTCCTGAAGAATAAGATAAAATCATTTCCATACCTAATAAATCAGCATGCCTGCATGAATAGGATCAACTTTACAAAATCATACTGAAGTTCACAGACAAAATGTGTTATCTAACACAGAGATTAATATGTAGTATTGCTCTATGTAAAAAAACTTGCTTCAATCCCTGCACTTATCCTCAGAGATTTTCATCTAGAAACTAATCTGTGTTGACCAGTCTGAGCCTTTGTGAGTCCATCCTGTGGTGGCACAAATGCAGTCAAGAGCAATATTTGTTTCCCAGTAGCTTTTGCAATTTTTTTTTTTTTTTTTTTTTTTTCCTGAATCAAAAAAAATTTTTTTTTTTTTGCCAGACATCAAAAAAATTTCTTTATTGATTTGTGTGAGTGCTATGGTTTTAACAGGAGGAAGGCACTGGGTGACATTAGCAACCAACAAATCTTCAGTGGGTACATTCAATTTTATGCTATTATGAGGGATGTTGGGGAAAAGGGAGTCTGGGAAGTATTTTAGTGGAAAGCTCATTCCATTTGCTTTAGTCCATTTTTCCAAGCAATGACTTGCTTCAGAAACTAGTGAATATGGACATCTTTGAGTAGCTTTTACCAAGAACTGTACACTGTGACTCGACTGTGGATGTCAAAAGTTCATTAGGTGTTGAGTGTAGAGGGAGTACACGACTAGTCAGCTCTATGAAGACTGCATCAGACGCTGTATCTTTTCTAGATGTTGTGATTATCACGATGCATGGACTAGGTAAATCCAAAATCTGCAATTGGCAATATCAGGGACAATTGATTGAGATTTAGAATCACATAATGGCTTGGGTTGGAAGGAACCTTAAAGATCATCTAGTTCCAACTTCCCTGCTGTGAGCACAACACCTTTCGCTAGACCAGGTTGTTCAGAGCCCCATCCAACCTGGCCTTGAACACTTCCAGGGTCAGGACATCCACAGCCTCACTGAGCAACCCGTGTCAGTGTCTCACTACTCCCACAGTTAAGAATTTCTTCTAAATGTCTAATTTAAGTCTAGAGTCTTTCAGTTTAAAGCCATTAAAATTGCCTCTTCATTATTCTATGATAACACAAACTAGATAATGTCATGGCCAACTGTAGGATGTAAATGCTCTGTTTTCTTGCCCATTCCTTCTGTCAAAACTTCCTTGAGTGATTACTGAGGTCTTAATTTTGTTAGTGATTTTATGGAAGAAGCTGGTACACCAGGTCAGGAAGAGAAGTACCACACAGATTTTCGTGTATTATTACCCTCTGTCCGAGCAGTTTTGATGAGCATTGGATGGGATGGGAGCTGATGGGAGCCCACTCATACAGCATTTCTGTGATTACCACTGCTTAATGGCTGCTGCGACATCATAAAGCGATGGCTATAATAGAGCAGTGCTTCGCATGCACACCGATCAATGGTGGGAAGCACTTCCATGTGGCTTGGTGAGGTCCATGCTGCCTTTTGACCACCTGCACTCAGCCCCTGCCAGACCAGAGCATCACTGAAGCTACAGAAGGTCCCATTGTGGGTTGGGTTGTGCTTCAGTCCAGCTATGCCTCAGCACAGATATAGCGCTGGCTGTCTCACCTGACTGATGAGGACCAAAAATTATGCTCTGTTGATGCTTCATTGCAGTAGATTTTGATGTAAATAGCCCTAAGTTTTTGAGGTTGTTTTCTTTTGTTGTGTTTTGGAGGTGGACTTGTTTGCAGTTTTTGTGGAGACATTGATTTGGATGTGTATTTATTCCATCCTATACAGTCTTCTCTGAAGACACTGAGTGGGATGAATTAATTCTTCCCATTCCTGAGTACTCTTTAGAAGGTTTATTCAGGACTGTGTCTGGCCACCTTCAAACACAATGCACGTTTCCTGGAGATGTGCCAGAGAAGCTAAGAGTGCTGCATCACAGGGATGTTTAAAACCAGAGAACTTGACAGCATGTAGATCCAGACATGGACACAGGGCCCAGACAGAGCAGCCTGGCAACTTTCCGGCAGTTCTCAGTGAGACACATGGGTCTATCACAAACCCAAAACACATTATGCTCAGAAGAAATCTTTGATTTCATACAGTTGGTATAAAATAAATCACTGTGCTGCCGCATAGGATGGCTCATACAGCACACATGAACAGTGATCCCCAAAGGGTCTGTGATGGCTGGGGATCATGCAGGTTGAGACAAGATTAATAAAACAAGAGGAAAAGTAATAAAAATTATTTTCTTGACCTATTAAAATTAGTCTTTTGTGGTGACGTGGTCTGAACTCTTGATGTTTGGTTGAATTTAGTTTTTCATTTGTATAAAATGTTAAATTGAAGTTATTGTTTAAAAGTTGGTATGTTCTGTTACCACCCCCCACCCCACCGCTGCTCCCATAGTAAAGTGTTTCTCCCCAAACTCCTTCCCTCCACCCTCCCACCTCCACCAGATAAGGAGGAATCCCCTCCTGTGTTTCAGGGAGATCCCTGTCAGTCACCCAAACCCTTTTCTCTCAGGCTTGTCAATCCCCAGAGTCCCAGACATTCCCCTAAAACCTCGACGCCCCTGTGGTTGCCTTAAGTGTCAGTTACCTTGGTTGTAACCCTGTTGGTCCTGAAAAATGTGATCCCTCCCTGCCCTCCGCCCCTAAGCTAGCCGGATTGGTCCCTGTATTGTGAACACCCCTTGTTTTCCCCTCTTTAAAAAGCTGTGCACCCCTGTTCTTTGGGCGCACTTTTGTTCTGCTTCCTCCCGAGACAATAAAACTCTTGGGACATAGCAGCAAAAGGGTCCGTTCTCGTCTCTTGCTTCTACCCATCGGCGCAACTGGTTTGATGTGCAGCCTCAAAGGGCAGCTGAGCTAAGGCAAGCTGAGAATAGTGCCAGAGAGAAAGCACGGAGAGATTTCCCCAAAGCAGGAGATCACAGGAGAGCTTCTGACGACCTGTGTTATCGTCGCAGAGCAGTGTCCCCACCCCGAGCTACCGGGCAAACCCCTGAGGACTGTAAGCCCCATTGTGTCAGTCTTTGTGTGTACAAGTGCAAAGATTCGTGTGGTCTTCTGTCCAAAAACGACAACCTATTTATTTAATTGCATGCTTCAGATTTCGGCAATGTCCTCACAGCGAGGGGGTAGCAAGCAGCTCCTGTTTGAAACTCTGCAGATAGCACCTCTGAAGATGTCCCACATTCACAAAAATGCTGCAATGACAGCTAAGATTGCCTAAAAGTTCTTCCCCTATCACAGATGCCATATGCAGTTTTTCAAAACCGTGTCTCCAATCCAGAGTCATTAAATAACCTGAACATTCCAAATCCAGACAAATACCTATCTTTTCTCTGACAAATCTCTTTAAGTGACCAATGAAAAAGACTCTATTTTAGGCACTTTCTGTTTAGTCACTAAAAATATAAAACTGAAATAAAATTTCTAAACAAGGTCTAAAAAATCTATCACTTGTTTTGATTCTTCCTAAGGCATGATGGCCTCCAGTAATTCTGGGACTTTTTACATGGTGATGCAGGTAGCCACAGTATTTGAGAGAACCTGAATTATGTGTGAATTTGCCTGAATAACGAAGGAGCCAGTGGCAAGAATCCCTACAGAATCCTGGCGTAGCAACAGAGCAAAATGAAGAACAAAGGACTGAAAAAATTGTGCTGGGTCTGCTAACATGTTCTTGAGAATTCAGCAGGTACAACCCAGGTCAACTTTTCAAAAACCAAACAAGGAACTCAGCTTTCCTTTCTCTCAATGTGAATTTTTTCAGCAATATGCCAGAAACTGTTTCTGACACATCAGGAAGATAGAAAGTTTTATGATTTCTTTAGAAACTTTACCTCTTCTAACACTCTTAACCCCTTCCTCACTCTTCCCAGTTGCATTTTGAGCCGTATCAGATAGGAAAATATTAAAGCCAACTAAAGAGTAACAACTACTGGGGGTTTTATCTGTCTTCTTAAATGAAAACTTGTATAGTAACACTGAAAAGATAAATGCACTATAAAAGTGAATATATGTGATATATTTAGAGCAGTTGGGTAATCTTATTTAAAAATAACTGATGACTTAGTTAAGGTTGCAGAGTTTGAATCTATGCTGAGTGATTCTAGTAATATCACTTATTAACCAAGACCTATCATATGCAAACATATTTCATTTTTGTTTGGAACTGACATCATGCTAAGAAAACATATTTGCTTGTATTTGCTTCTTTGTATTCTCTCTTTTTGTTCTAGCTCAGCAACATTCTTCCATTGTTTGGGTCTTTCTTGTATTTCAAATATAAGATGTATTTCAAATATAATGCTGAATTATTCGAATGATTGCTAGACTAACTCATCTAAATGCTAGTATGTGAATGGATTGTGTTTGTCACTGCTGAAAAATTTACCTTTAATAACTGCTGGTTAATATTTTCTTTTTTTATTATTATTTCACATTTTCATTAGAACGTAAGTCATTTTACTGTAAGCATATGATATGACTACTTTTTTTAGTATCTACAGGACAGAATTATATCCATCGTGCTTCAATACTGGGATTTTTCCTACATCCAACAGCTTTTGTGCATTTTTTCCGATTCTAATGTATCTAAAATGCTGCTGTTACCATCATATCAACTGACCCTAGACAGCTATTAATGTTCTTTTGTCTCACCCTTTTTTCTATCATTCATAACTTCTAAATTACATTAGTCACTGTGGACATCCTCCTTTTTTCTGAACTGTTCTATATTGTTCTCAAATTAATTATTGGGGTTTTTCATTCGCTCTAAATCAAATTGGTTGGTTTGGGGAGTTTTTTTCCTCATGTGGTTCTTTCCTAAAACAGAAAGAGTGTGACCAGACAATCTTTTCAAAACAGTTTGCAATTTGCACTTGCAATATTTTGTTTAAATTCTTTTATTCTGTCTGATCTGATTCAACCACTTTTGAGATGTCAGGAACTGGGAAGCAAGTTTTCCATACAGAGCCTTTCTCTTTCTCAGTTGTCGATTTTGCCTAAATAGGTTAAAATGAAATTTTTAACATCTCCATTGTACAGATTTTCCTATAGGAATACCACTGAAGTGGATTTTCATCTTCTAAATGAGAAGTTCTGCATTAAAACAACAGAAGATGCTCTCCCAACCATCTTAGCAAAAGGTTTGGGTCTGCCATTTACAGCTGCCTATTGACTGCCAAAGCCTGTGGCTGAATCAAAGCTCCCTGGAAGCACAGCCACAGCAACGAATTGTGGTTACCTCCAGATCTGCCCAGGTGGAAATTCATCATCACCATATTTATTCCCTTCCCTTTTGGTTTGTGGAAGCACAAGCCAATTTCTTAATCCTGGATTCCAGCTCCATTTAGTAAATTCAAATTTCAGCGGCAGGAGCAAAGCTGACTCTAAATTAAATTTTGTGAATCCATAGAAATATTTGAATATGCTTCTGCCAATGTTAGAATTTCAGTTCTTACTCCCGCAAGGATAGAACCACCTTCAACAGCCAGCTGTTAGCTACTGGTAGGTTTAAATTATCTTCATGAGGGTCTGCATACTTACAGGAAAGTGCTTAAAGACTTGAAAATCAAAGGCAGTTGAAAATTATAACTATGATAATATAAAAGTACTCCAAAGTATTTAGAAATAACTGTTTCTATCTATTCCTTTCTTGTGGGCTGTATAAAATAAAAAACTTGATTAGCTCTAGCTTGATTGTGTTAAGGGTATATCTATTATTGGAAAAGAACTGCTTTTGAAGAAAGGAATTTTAACTTCAATTTCAAAAGGTCATTTTAAATGGTCATTATAATTGTACTGAATTCACCTGAGACTAAGGTCCTACTCTATTCCACTTCAGCTATGGCAGGTTTTTCAAAAGACCCAAACAGAAGAGATTTGGGGTATTGATTTCTGAACAATACAAATTTGTCATCGAAATGACAAAAATATCTGCTGTTCCCCACTAGGGCAATTTATCTGAGCTGACAATAGTCTCCACAGAGCATCTCCCATCCTGGCTCCAGGATCTGCTCTACTGCATCCTCCGCTTCCCATTCTCTCCTCACTTGTACTTGATCCAAGCAAACAGTTCTTTCACTTTTCTTTTTTTGGTCAGTAGCTAGTCTTTTTCTTAGACACTGAAATTTCTAACAAGCTATGTATTACTTGCCAGAGAAAGTTTGCCATTTCAATTTATTTTTCTCATAAAGGAATAATGTAGAATTGCTCTTCTTAAATGGGAAATGGAATTTATTTTGTTTAGCCTAATGTCTCCTCTGTATTTTGGAGCTCTCATGAGCAGAGTATTTTTCTATTTTTGTGGGTTTCTAAGCATTTTTTTACTATGAAAATTTTCTAAAAATTTGCTTCTGCTTTTAAAAGGGAACCTGGAGAGTGACATTTTGTCATGCGACTGTGCACTGATCATCAATGTTTAATTAAAACCTGTCATTGAGAGGTGATGTCCTTCCTTAGGAATGAATTTACTTTAGCAGTGAAAGTCTAGAGGGGCAGTTCTCTTGCTGTCACAGATCGACTTAAAAGACCAGAGAGACATGCAGGAAGACAACTAACAGTTCTGTGCATATTTATGGACTTGTTGTGCATGTGGTAAGTACTCTCCTGACAGCTAGTGTTAAATCAAATCAATCATCACTAAAATACATCACTGTGTATATTCACCTCACTCCTTCATTAGCATTCATTAGCAATTAATCAACACAGCAGTAGTCTCTGGAAAGATCAACAATCCATAAGGTACATTTACATTAAAGATGAGCAAGTGAACATTTGTTCCACTTCAGCTAAGTCTTGTGTATTGTCATTTCTTCAAGGAGTGAAAGACATTGATCAAGCAAATGACTGATTGACTGATAGATAGAACATGCCATCTATTGCCTCTGAAGACCATTTTTCTCCAAACCAGAGGACAGTAGTTTTGCTCAGAAAAAAACTTTCCATCTTCAGTTTCACAGGATGTTTCACCATACTGGTTGAAAACTTCCTTCCTTAAATCCACTGGCTTTGGAGAAAAACTCTGTTGCTGAATGTCTTTCAGTTTCTAAAATAAGACCACATTCTAGGGTACAGGGGTCCTTTTAGCATCAGATGTAGAATTACATTTGTTTTGCTGACTTACTTCTTCAGCCAAAACAATTATTTAGCAGCATTTCCAAGGCAAAATGGAAGAAAAAAATATATTCAGACATATAAAAAACAGAGCCTTACTTTTTTGTTCTATTACATTAAGAAATAATAAATCCTAATACTGTCAGAGACCTTTGCAACCCTGTGGAAAATAAACTAAGATTAATTGAAGCAGTTTTTCAGCTCCACATACTACATAAATATATACTGATAATGATATCTTTAGTGTTTATCTTAAGTACTCTTCAGACTTTATAGCAGCAAAATGATATAATAAGGTTTTAATTTGATTGTTTTATTTTGTGATAGAAAATATGTATTTAAAAATAAAGAATTTTCCAACCTTAGATGCCAAAATTAATTTAAAAAGAGAATTTGTCACCTTATATTCAATGAAATTGAAACATTTGCATTACTAAAAATAGTAAGTTGTTGAGACACTAAGTAAACACGTATTCCTTCTGCACTTCCTTTGCTTTCATGGAGGTGCATTAAGCTACTATCATGGTGTTGTTACTGTGATAAAATACCGAGTTCCATATTTAGTCAAAATAATAAACATTCCGTTCTTTGTGAATATTGAAAGCTTCCTTTTAATTGCACCAATTATGGATTTGGAGTGCTAGTTTTTCTGCTTCAATGTATCTCATTACTTGTTTCATGATTTTTTAAAATTACCTTTTTTCTTATCTGTGACTTGATATACATTTGGACAGATATAACTGGGCACATGACCTCGCTGTGTCATTCTTCAGAATTACTGAGCCATTTCACAGGACAACTCACCTCTAATTCTCTCCGTGGTCACTCTGTTCCCTCTACACATTTTTTGTTTGTTCATTTGTTTTAGCATGAATCTTGTTCTATGAAATATCTTTTCTTTCTTGTACCAATATTTCAATGAAAAAGTTTGTTAAGGTTAGGATAACCCCAAAGTGAAGTACTGTGAATGTGCTTACATAGCAATTTATGTCTTCCAGTTGAAGTATGGTGGTGGGAAGAGAAGGAGCTGTTTTCCGTATTGGAGAAATAGAGAAAGTTGCATGGTCATTCCATTTAATGAAGGATTTTGACATTCTGTTTCATTATGATATGAGATGAACCCTTCCCTGTTTGAAATTCTTCACCTCCTTAGTAAAGCTCTCTAGACCTGTAGACCCTGGAAGCTCACCTCAGGGAAAAATCATGTGTTACGGGAAATCTGGTAGGAATATCTAGTATAGGGATACCTGCACAAGCCTGCCAGAAATAAAGGCTTCTCTGCAAAAACACACTGACATGGTCAAAATTCTCTATCATCCAAACACAATGAAATGTTGAGCAAAATTATTCCAAGGAATTTTAAGTATAACTAAGACTACTCACCCCCATCATTCTTTGCTTGATTAGCTTTTCAGAGATGGCTTGGTTGGATTCACAGAGGTCAGGGCACCACCAACCTTGGCTAGAGAAACAGTAAACAAAACAATAGTGTGGATTCCATTATGAGTTTATCTGCCCACTCCTATGCTGCCACCCTTATCAAAGAGCTCTGACCTAGCACAAAGATAAGCTTTTCTGCTCTCTTTCCCTGACCAGCCTGTCTTCTGTGCAGGAAAGGGAGCATTTTACCTTTACATTCACAAAATGGCTCTTTAAACTTTGTTTTTTTGTAAGACTTAGATTCAAAGTTTTCTTGCATTTGAGAACAATCCCCCAAATACACATCTTATTTTACACATAAGCACTGAAATTTGTTAAATTTAATCTTTATTTTGCAGAGGGAAACCCAAGAGTGGTTTTTACTTTTTAAACTCCTTTTCTATTTCTAGGAAAATTCAATGAAGCATTTTATGGTATGATGATAGTGCAATGGGAAGAACTTGTATTCAAGACGATTAGACAACCACTAACATAAGGCACTACTGAATTTCTCAACCCTACGGGCAACAGAAATGGCAGAGCAGATTTTAGGGAAATTTTGCACATTAGTACATAAACAGTCTGTCAAGAAATCACACCCTTCAGATGTCTGCCTCTGACAGTCTTCAAGACATTAAAAAAATCATAAATGTGATTTGCAATAGAGACATTTACTAGCCTTAATATACAGAGACTGTCATCACTAGGCAGATCCAGGAATGTCAAGTGAAGATTATTAGAGTCTGAAATACCCATGCAGCAGAATGGTATGTGTGGATGTATGTAACCCAAAAAGTCATGAACTTCTCTTCTCAATGACCTGTTTGATCTTTAGCCCACAATCCCTTCTAGTATGGCCCTACACGCTTTGACAATGTGTAGACATAA
>VZTN01028294.1:0-21019 GCA_013400515.1 Erpornis zantholeuca
TGGGGGCTGAATATTTCTATTTTTTAAGTTTTCCTTCTTGTGCATTACGAATGACAAAGTAACACCTGCAGTATTACAGTCCCTCCTTTTCTACAAAACTGAAATACAAAAATATTATTATAAGTTGTCTATCTATTAGTCGTTCAGTGCTAAATAAGCTTTTAATTACCTACATTTGTTTTTTTTTTCTCTAAGAAACACTTGTAGAAACAGAGCTTAATTTTAACTCTGTTTGACTTCTCTGATCATCTGGGTTTTCATTGTCATTGCTTCATAATAATTTAATGTCATATATAATGACATAAAACCAGGGAAAACCACAGAAGGTGCCAATCTGAACTGATCTAAGTGTTCACTAGTATAAGCATAGAAAAGCCTGATTTGTTTGTGCCAACAACATTCAGCATGGTCTGTAACTGGGCTAGTGTTCCTTTGCTATTTAATTTTCAAATAGTCTTTCAGTGTACAGTGTAGCTGCTTAATCAGAGTGTTTTATCTACCACAATTAACAAAATGAGTGAATGTATATATTGGCAATACATAAAAAAAGTATTAAATTTATGTTTACCGTTTTGTCAGCTAAACATTTTACCATCCTGTTTTTTCCACTTGCTTCATCTATAAGCAACTATTATTATGTTTGCAACTGAAAGTGTATAGCTGAAACACATGCCTAATTCAAAATTAGTTCTAAACTTTCATTAAAAAGCCTTGCAGAGAAATATCTTTTGTTAATGAAAAACTTATTTGGAAGCATATAAAGCCACATTTTGCATTTTCCCCAGTCTCTGACAGCAGTGACTTATCTTACTTTACATCTAATTAAAAGTTTATGGAGATGCAATGGATTTTTGTGCAAATTAGAATTAATTAGAGTTATTAAGAAGCCATGAAAAGAAGGATTTGAGAAATAGTGAGAAATATTATTTAAACCCTAATGGAATTCAGCGAAACCCACAGGTCTATTACAGGTCCCTGATTTGCCAGGATCACTGCAGGGAATCTAACATTAATAAGCACACTGGTAATTAAATCATTTGTTACTTTGTCTGTAATGTTGTAATGTTTCACTGATACTCTGTCAGAGTTCTTTGTGCAGATCAGAGCTAATCAAAGGTAATCAATTTTCAGCATTTGAAAAATCTGTAAATGATTATACATTCATCAGATCATTTAGTGGAGTGCAAGGAAAGTGCAATGCAATTAATCTTCCTGCATGAGGAGGAATTACCACCACAGAATTCAACAGTTATAATTAATTTCATTGTCTTGCTGTGAATTTTGATTGCTTTTCTTGGGACTGTATAGTACAAATGATGATTCATTGCAAAGTATTTGCAAAGCAAACACACCAGTGTGCTATGCAAATTAAAGTAGCTGTATAACAGATAGGTTTCAAACTTCCTATTTACTCAGGGCTGTTGAGTACTAATTTGCCAAATAATTGCTTGTTAACTTTATACACTCTTCCTCTGAATATTGAGATTGGTAACCAATATAAATAGAAAGCACATGCTGTTTGATATCTCATGGTAAGTGTTCAAAATACTAGTTAGCACTTAAACTTGCACTCAACTAGAAAAAACATAATTTACAACATATTTTTCTAAAACTATTCATTCTACTTCTCTAATATTTTATTTCCTTTTTTTCAGTGTGAATTTCACTGAAAGACAAAGAAGGAATTTTATGGCTGTACCACAAACAGCCATATAAGCTTAAAGCAGAACATTTTTTAACCATTATTGCTTTAATATTAATTTTCCTTCATTCCAGCTACTAAACATTGAGTAACTTTTTCAGGACATTATCAAATTACAGTAGGCAGTATGGACATTTCTGGAAAATTGGTCTATGTGCCAGATACCAGTGTCAAAAAACATGTTGGGCTCAAGGTTCTCACACCAAACCAGAGCCTACTTGAAGGAACTGGAGCGCTGAGCAGACACATATGCTGCTGTAGATTCAGCTATAGGTCTGGAATTTAATTTTAGACTTTTGTACAAAACTAGATGCTATGATCAATGATTTGCATGACTTGCTCATTGTTAGTAAAATACTAAAAGAGAGATGTTCAGATGTGAGAAATGCCAAAATTTCATTCTAAAAGTGCCAATTAATTTCAAAAAGTGTTGAATTAAGATTTGCAGACAGAAATAGGGGAGTAAGGATTTAAGGAGTGTGGTAAGAATGTGTAGCTGCAAGCTGTATACTTAATATGCCAGTTGATTATTAAGTAATTTCAATTTTATTTTAAAAGCTGTAATACGTAACAAAAATTGGGAATTATCAGCAGATGTCTGGATAGTTATTACTGGCAGCATTATACGTTAGGTGCTGTTTAATTTATAATCAGCTGGAAGTTTTTCCTTAAAAAAGGTAAAACACAACAATACTGCATTAATTTGCTCTGTACAAATGAGGTTTGGTAATAGTAATGTATAGTATATGTACGCATGTCTATGTATGCATATATGATTATGCATCATATATGCAATATATATTCTTCCATTGCTGTCTTTATGACAGCATCACAAATAACACATGATTTATTTAAATTTAAACACATGATATTAGAAAAAAGAGAGACATTTCAAAGAGAACGTGAAGACGGAATGACAGTCTCCTTTCAATAATAAATAGTAAAATTTCAACACTGTACAGCTAATTAGTGTAAGATACTAACAGAAGACAGAATGAGAGATGTTCAGAATTGAGAAGTGCCGAAATGTGGAGCTGTAAATACTGATTGTCTAAGTGCTTCTGAGAGCCCTGGAAAATTCTTAGAATGAATGTACACAGAAGTTTGAGGCATTCAAACTCATCTCTTCATTTCAACCTACTTGGCCATGACTGAGTCAACAGGCTGAGTCTGACTCAGTGTTTGCAGTCCACAGCTGAAATTACAGACATATAAATCTAGATAGGAAGTAAACACAATTTTCAGAATTTAATGCTGAACAGGAAAAGATTCTGATACTTATAATCTGTTCTGATAGCTTTCCACAACTCATAAAGTTTTTTTTTTACTGGTTGCATCTTTTCTTGTATCAATGAAAACTAAAACAAACACCAATCTTGACATTTAGAGAACAGTGCATTGCACATATACAAGGAGTCCATGCTGTCACTGTTTTCAGAAATGTCTATACTTTATGTCATCAATAGTTTCGTCATCTAAACATCATTGATGTGCACGTCTCAAAAAGAAAAACTCTTCTTGATGGATATTTGGTTTACAGTGGATTTATATCTTTTGGTGAAAATTCCAAAGACTGCAAAATTGTACTGGGAATCTTTTCAAAAAAAACAACCTTTTCATGTTACAATGAAAGTATTTTCTGGCATTTGAACTGGTTTGGACCATCCTGACAAGAGCATTCAGCATAGACTTGCTCATGACAACTGCAGGAAGAAACTACTGAGAACAAAACATTCATGTGCTTATCAACAAGAATTTTCATTTGTATCTGAACAGAGGCTGAGAGGATAAAATGAAAGGTACATTTTTCAACATGTTGAGTTTGTTTATCTTACAGGCACAAAATCTTCCACATTTTACTAGGAATGAATCAAGGGCAATTAGCATGATATTATTCAATCTGGACTGTGGGTCCATGGACCATGTATTTCTTTATTCCACATTTATTCCAGACCATGCTCTTCCTATAAAAAAGGCCCTGAAAGAAGTGAAAAAGATGATTTCCTTAGATAAAATGAGGAAGAAGTAATCAAAAATGTAATGTATCCCAAACCCACACATGCATGTTCTACATTCTTGTATATAGGCACAGATATACCTCTCTTCCTCATCTTCTCATAAGAGATATACTGTTTCTTCATTAAAATTCTTCATTTTCTCTGACTGTATGGAAGACTTTAAACAGTTCAGATCCACACACAATGGTGGGAATTGTCAATTTAGTATGGCTTTAAGGACATCCCCAAAACATATGCTGAGCTCTCATTGGCCCTATTCAGTTCATTTTCTTTGTCATCATAACCTCTGTAAACATCATGGAAACGTGTACCCATGTCCTCATTCTATGCTCCAAGCAGTTTAGCTTGTCTGAATTGCACTATGTTCATTTTTTGTAAGTAAAGTATCCCATATTTAAGTTCTTTTTTTATTATTATTTTGATTTTCTTTTACTTCTTTCAATGATCTTTTATTGTCTAAACTCTAGATTTCTGCCGAGTTTGTGAACTGCACTTGTCAGAGTATTGCCCACATCTCTGGGTTCCTTTGTTGAAGCTGTAGAAATAAAATGAATAGTATAAAAGCTTGATGGCATCTGTGGATAGGAAACTCATTAAAAGCCTCAGCCTTCTGTTTTATTTCTAACCACATTGCCCTGTGGGATTTCAAGGTCTTGCAGGATGAAACCAGCAGGACTCATTACTTCTAAAACAATGTTTAGAGTTCTATTGGTGGTGGAATGTTCTGCCAGTCAGGTAAAAAACCTAGGCCTTTATCCTTCCTGGGACAATACCAGGCAGCTCAGAAACTGCTTGGAAAAGTCATGCCTTTGAATGCAACTGCAGGTGTTGCTCCTCAAAGACTGTTGGTACCCTCCTATGCACCCTTCAAAGGAAGAATAGAAAATTCACTTTGGGATTCAAATGGAGTCTAAGAAAATTTGAAATAATAGGAACAAACTTTTGAGACTTCCTACATTTTTCCCACGAACCTATGGACCATGACTAATACCCTGAGGGCAAAAAAACATCCTTTTTCCCTCTTACACAGGCATAGAATTCATGGTGTCAGATAAATAAGCTTCATGACCTCACCTTGTTTAAGGCTACCATTCAATTACTAGCAAAGACTAGTCACCACAGTGAGAAAAGAGTGTGGCATTCTGATTGCTCACATTAATTAGAAATAGTGCAAAATTTGTATCATAGAAGAATAGTAAAAAATATATATAAACTCTCTTCAAAAGAAAAAACATTTAGCCAAAAGCAACTGGTATTAGTTTGAACAAACTGATGGCTCACATTTTCTGTACTATTAGAGAAAATAATGAGAACAACTTTAATATATGATAGAAACAATTAAGAACCTCGCAAGTGTGGAAGTGATTTAGTGTCCTAAAGTAGTTTCACAGCTGTGTCAAGTAGGATTCCTTGTAGAGATTTGCCAAATAATTTATATGTAATATCTGAAAATTTCAATAAATTTGTAAAAATATCTAATGAAGGAATAATGAATAAATTTTGTACACTGGCAAATATACTTATTTATTAAAAAGTGTAACTCTTGACTGCATATTGAAATGGTATTTAAAAATCCAAGTGAATTATGAATTATCTAAAATGCAAAGAATTACACATGCAAAACCTAACTGATAGATCATATCTTATGAACTTTAAAATATGAGAAAACAGGTTTTAAAGAAAAAATTTTTAAGCCACAAACTTTATAGATTACCAAGTCCCCTAAAGATCACTTTCATGCAACTCATAAAGCAACAAGATAGGCTTACACTTGGAAGGGCAGAAGAGAGGTAAACCACAGAATATCTTTCTTGTGTCTAAGAATTAGATTCCTTCAAGAATGAGAGTAATGTCAAATAGCTACATACCAACATAGAAACTGTAGAGATTTTCTTTTTTGAACAAGTTTCCCAGGAACAGACTTATTAACACAAAAATCAATTAATAAGTAGCAGTATTTAAACATGCTATATCTCAGGAATTAAAAAGAAATATACTTTTTTTTTTCCTCATCAACATCCAAGATGACTTTGCCAAAAAAAAGAAAAAGAAAACCAAGTAGTGGTAAAGCATTTTCTCTTTTTGTTTTTCTTTTCTTTTTCTGAGTCTATGTCAACTCCAGGAGTTCTCCTATAGTATCTGACTATTTTAAATTTCTAAGGCATTCTTTTTCTATAAAAAACGTCAGTAAAAGTTCAATCTGTAAATAGAGAACTTGTTTCCTTACAATTTAGAGTAGCATACTCTTAATACAAATGGGTCTAAATGTGTCATATCTGGCAAGGTTTATTTACTTAGAAGACAAAGTTCTTTCTTTTGTCTATATTTACATGAGAAATAGGAAACCATAGCATTATTTCTGGTGGTAAATGAGGGGACTGAACACTATTGGATGAAAACAAATGATGGCCCTCAAAAGAAGATACAGTTGGGAGCTTTGAGTAATTGTTTCTGCATTACTGCTCCCACAGGACCAGCTGAAGAGATTACCAACCCCAGCCAACCCCCAACTGTTTGTTGCCATCCTCTTGCCAGAGAGCACCACCTTGCCAGATCCACTGGTTAAATTACTTGTGTGATCACTCCCTAATTTATTTCAAAGTGACTTGGTTAGCAAAGCAGGCAAGCAGAAACGATCTATTATTTCAATGGTTTATGCTGGCTCATTTTAATTTTAATAGCCTAGAAAGTGATCTCAACAGCAGCTCAGCCAGGAAAACTGAGGATAGCAGCTACTGAAAGCAGTCTGGGGTTGGTAAACTTCAGCGACTGAAAGAAAAAAGATGCTCACAACATGCAGATTTTAACCAAGGTCCAGCAAAACATTTAGGCACCTCTTCACTTAAAACACCTGGATCACCCTCCTGCTTTAAACGGGGCTATTATTAAACTATCACTTATGACAATTAGGTCATTTTTGGAAAACATATGTCAGATGATGGTATTTATTTCATGTAATTTTATATATGAAAATTAAGCATCTTGTTTGCATAAATCTTCTAAGCTTTTCCTGTAGTCAATGGAAGAACCACCTCCAGAAGGATAATTCCCCAACTATCTGAGAAAGGAGGTGCCAGCTGCCTTCTGAGGATGTTCATCACAGAGGATGGCCACCCCTTAGGTTGGAATATGCAGCCATCTCCTAGGTTGCTAAAGTTAGACAAACTGAACTGAATCCTATCTGTACCTCACCAAGTGGGCCTGACAACCACTGCAATGTTATTTCCGGAAAACCATTCTTAAATGGGACAATCATCATTACCAATGGCATCACGCGCTTATCATCCATCTTGGAAAAAATTTTATAAATTATCTAGTGTTCATTTAGTTGTAGAAATCAGAATTTCATTAATATCATGTATATATAGATGTTACTGCCATCACTTATTACTTTAACTTCCTTTACATGAGTAGTTTCCCCTGGCTTCAAATAAACTTTTAGATTGTACTTAGCTTTTCTAATAATATACACTGTCATGCAAAACCCATAAATTTCTTGGGATTACCTGTATATATATATGTAAATTAGCTACATATATTTTTTTATATACAGTTGCATGAAAATAGACATTTTTAGAAATATAGAAATGGTACGAAATGCCTAGACTATAATAAAACAAATTTTACAGTCTCAGTTTGAAATACACTGTCCATGTTTATTAAAAAATAGCTTGCCAGAAAAGATTCTAACTTTCTATGGCCTTTAGTAGTCTTTGTTTACACTCTGCATACAAAAGTTAAAAGATTCTTTATCATCTCAGAAACCCCTTTCACAATTTTAAATCAACTTGAACTTATATAGTACAATTTTCCTATGTGTGTAAGTCACTTGCAGCTCAAATCCAGTAAGTTTAAGTCCTGCTCTTTGCCAGTTAGTTGTCAAGTACTCAGGTGAAGGTGAAGTGAAAGCTTTCCAAAAATTAATGGAAAATGTTGTAACAACAGGTTAAAACTGAACAAGGATGATTTCATGAAATCATCCCTTTTTTGGCAATGTTCATCTGATTTCACAAAATGACAGAATCACAGAACAAGTTGGAAGGGACCACTGTGGGTCATTTCGTCCAACCTCCCTGCTTAAGAAGGGACATCCTAGAGCACATGGCACAGCATTGCACCCAGCTGGATCTCAAATATCTCCAGTGCGGGAGACTCCACTCACACAAGACAGAAGCTCTTCCTCACATTCACCTGGAACTTCCTGTGTATCAGTTTCTGCATGTTGCCTCTTGTCCGACTGTTTGGCACCACCCAGAAGAGCCTGGATCCATCTTCTTATGGATTCTCCCTTCATATACTGATAGACATTTATAAGGTCCCCTCTCAGTTGTCTCTTCTCAAGGCTGAACAGGCCCAGCTGCCTCAGCCTACCCTCATGAGACAGATGCTCCAGTATTTTAATTATCTTCATAACCTTCCCTGGACCCACTCCAGGAGCTTCATGTCTCTCTTGTTCTGAAGACCCCAGAACTGGACACAGCACTCCAGATGTTGCCCCAATAGGGCTGAATAGAGGGGCTGAACCACCTCCTTTTACCAGCTGGCAATGCTCTTCCCAATGCACCCCAGGCTTTGCTGCCCTGCCAGGACACGCTGCTGGCTCATGGACAGCTTGTGCACTAGGACCCCCAGGTCCTTCTCCTCAGAGCTGCCTCCCAGCAGGTCAGCCACCAGCCAGTACTGGTCCATGGGGCTATTCCTCCCCAGGTGCAGGACCCTGCACTTGCCTTTGTTGAATTTCAGGCAGTTCTTCTCTGCCCATCTCTCCAGCCTGCCGAGGCCCTTCTGCAGAGCTGCACAGTGCTCTGGGGTATCAGCCACACCTCCCAGCTTGGTGTCACCAGTGAACTTGCTGAGGAGGGATCTGCACCTTCATCCAAGGCACTGATGAATAAGGTAAACAATACTGACCCGAGTCCTGAACATTGATTTGACACTTTCTAAATTATTTCTTGCACATCCTCTGGATAAGGGGTAAGAGCTGTGGAGAGGGAGATAACTTTTCTGACAGTGGTTATTTACTCGCTTGTAGAACCATCATATCCATTCACTAGTGGTACTGTTGTATCTAGTGTTTAAGGCAGAATGACACTTCATTGTTTCATCATAAACATTACCAGACTGAAGCATGGGGTTGATAAGTGATCACAAGAGTAAAGGCACAAAGCTGAAGGGCCTTAGAGTTTAATTACCAAACTGTACAAATGTGTATTGTCAGAACAAAAGGATGATCCTTTATTCTGTGAATGTATTTTAAACTGAAATTGGAAGCAGATAAATGTACACGCCAAAAATGAAAACAACAACAAAATAGTGAGACTGGTGTGGTTCTTACACTTATATCTGGGAATTATTTTTCCTTCTTGACAGGCTTAAACAAGATTTGAAATTGCATTTTATAATAGCATTTTTCCTCATTCATCTAATAAATAGTTTTCATGTATCAATACATGATGTAGGATATAATTCTAAAGCCTTTCTTGTGCTTTAGAAACCTGGAATCTGTAGAAGCTGCCATATGGGGGAAAACCATTAGTGAGGAACATAGTTATATTAAAAATTCACAAAATACAGAGTGTTTTAGAACATGAAACATAGATGGAGTTCAGTTACTGAAAATATATATTTCTGTGGTGTAGTCTCATTCTAAATGGATGCTAAACCATGCTCCAGGCTGCAAGTTTTCTGCAGTCAGCTGCAGATGTGATAGGCCTTGCTTTTACAAAATCGTTTTGTCTTATCTGTAAGCATCCCTCACTTGGACAACTTGAGAGGCATTAAGGGTGTGTGCAGATGAACGAGTTACCCTCTGAACTTATGTTTCTCATACTCTGCAAGAATTGCCTCAACACACTTTTATGCTGCAGTGTACCACTCAGAAAGAATACAAATATGGAGTAGATGACAGGAAAATAATTCATAACACCTTACATTGCTGATAAGGTGTTTTTCATCTTTCCTTAGATAAGGTTTCCTGCTATCTCCTTCTTAAGGCAAATTAGTCTTACTCTGTTGTGGTTTGTTAGTTGCAAAGCAAAAAGTAAACTTTTTTTCTTGCTTATAATGAATAAAACTTTTCATCTAGTTGATCAACAGGACTTGGAGATTTTATGCCTCTACAGTACTGCAGTACTTTGCAATAATCTTTCTCAATTAATAAATCCAATATTGTGTATATTTATATATATAGCTATATAGAGAGAACATCTAAAAACACTGATTCAGTGTTTTCCCTGTAATGTGTAACTATAAAAAGGTTACTTCTTTGCTGAGCTACCCCTGCCCAGATAGTCAAATTAAAACTCACAGTTCAGTTAGAGATTACAGAGAACAGAAAGAGATCATGTTGGAAAGTATTAAATCATGCTGCTTAGTGGATTGACACACGCAATTAAACAATTCAGGTCATAAGTGCTCATGACTATCTTGTTGACAGTAAGCTACCACAATAATTTATGGAATGTTTTCCATCATCTCCAACCAGCTATAAAAAATTACTTCCATCCTGATGGATGATGGCCTTGATTATCTCCTACGAAACTTACGCCATGCAGTATGCCTATGTTTGAAATAAATTAATTTTATTTATATGTTAAGCTTCAGTACATGTCCCTTAATATCCTGGGACGGTCAGATCTATCCTCTGGCCCTGCACCAGTTTCTTATAAGGTGATGCAGTCCTCCACACAAACTTTATTCTCTCACTTGTTTCTTATGTTACTGCTGCTTTCTCCTTATAGGAGTCACTGATTTCATGTGTTTTTACTGACTCAACTCCTTTCGTAGAAGTAACAAGTCATGTTTGATACCTCACAGGTAATGCTGTAAACTGGTTTGAGCAATAGTGAGGTGCAAAACTCCCAGAGTGCCAAGAAAATCTGGTTTCAAGTGTTAACAAACCTTTTTTTTTTTAAATTCAGGACTAAATCTACACACTTTTATTGTAGCTGGAGCTGCTACACTGTATGAATAACTTTTTCCTTCTTTTATTCTTTTTTTAACCCCAGAAGTAGGAGAAAGCATGGTCTGGGGGAAATTAGTGATAAAAATCAAATCTGTGCTAAATTAGTTTTCATGTATAGCAGCAAATTTGTCTGATCAGGAATTCTGGCATTTCAGAATGTCCTGAAAAGAAGTACGTGCCTTTTTCAGTCATTTTTTTAAAAGCAGAGCTGAACTTTGAGTGTTTCTTCTTCTTGTCATATTTATTAATCATTAAAGTTTCTGACATGTTTTCTTATTATTGTTTAATAGTAATGTCAGTGTTAAACCATAATATAGGTGTGTACATCTGTTGTTTACTCTGAGATGACTAACTACCATATATAAAAATTCATATTAAAAATAAGTGATAACATACCAATGAAATAATGATTTTTAAAACCCCTCTGCCTTTGAAATACATTAATATATTTAAATAAGAAAAGATATAACAGTTCCGTATCCTACCACTGACACGCAGACAAATAAACAAAACTGATTTGGGGAAGAGACCTGTGTAACACACAGCTCAAGGACTTTGTGCATCCTGCCGAGCATCTTTTCTAGCAGGCCAGCTATTTAACAAAAATGTATACTGTTAGAAAAAGCAGGGTGTGCATCCTGGCTGGGCTTTTAACCAACCCTCTAGCCCAAACCAGTGGATGGAATGTGTGCCTCCTGGCCACGCGTGTAGGACATTATTTAGAGGAAGGGAAAGGGATGAGACACTGGACAGTCATGGCACAAAGGGAAATGCAGTGGTAGCAAGGGAGGTTCTTCACTGTAGTGCAGAATGGACCTTGTCTTAATATAACAGATTCCAATTGCTTACATAGATGGTTCTGCAATTTCAGCATTGCACCCATTCCTGCCTCCATAACACGACATCTGGAGTGAGCCTAACAAACTCTCAAGGCGAATGAATTTTTGTGTCTGCATGCTAAAATTTTAGACTAGCAAGGAAATAGATATTTGGTACCATGTAAGTGTTGTATGCCTAAGTTTAATGTAAAATTTCCGGGGACATAAAATACCCCGCACCCACAACTTGTTAATAATTTTTCTTATCATCTTTGGTTTTATTATTACATATGACAGTTTACTGAATTATTCTTTTTTTTTAGCTGTGGTATTCTCGAAAAAAATTTAAACTTTTTGGAATCATAGTAGTTCTTCAATAAGTAGATGAACTGTACAAACAAGTATACTCTTCCCAAATGTGGCTATCTCAGGATGCTGAGAAATTAGATTTCCATCTCAAAGGCAGTTATCTTGACATAACAGATTATTGCTGCCAAAAGAAAAAATGCAGTATTTTCCTATCCTCTCATACTTCTCTCCCTCTTTCTGACACTCTTAGTGGTTGTGAGCAGTTAAATATCACGTCTCACAGAAATTGAGCCCAAAAGCATGAATATACCTCTGAAGGTGGCTCCTTGGGAGTGCTCCTGAAAGCATTCTTTGATGGAAATCTCAGACAGCAGCTTTCTCACAGGGAAGTTTCTCTCTCCATGGCCCTGAATGCCACATTTTCAGGAAGGACAAAAAATCGGCTGGGTAAGTGAAAGAGAGAAATGCAACTTATGTATCCTTGGTGTAAGCAAATGACATAAGCTTTCTTCCTTCTATTTCAGCATTTCTGTCTTCCAGAAACATTTTCAATCATGTTGTCTGCTTCATGAGCAAATGCTTGTATTTGCACTTGACCATGAAAAGTTAATTGTGAATTACTCTACATAACCAAAAATGGCAAATGCTTAAACTGGGAGGTTGGACCATGTTAATTTCTCAGCCCTCCTTTTTCAACTGCACAGGCCAGGCAAAGACCCCAGAGAGGCCAAGAGGGACAAATCTTGCCACAAGAACATGAGGTTTCTGGTCTGCAGTGTGGTATCAGGAAGCACACTTACATCTTGAGAAACACATCATAGTGTCAAGTTACAGTATGCTAATGAGAAAAGTCTTCTCGCTAACAAAAATAATTAGAATAATCCAATGTGTATTTAGATTAAGTCTGAGGTTGGTTATTATGCCAACAAAATGAGCGATCCTTCAGGGAGAGATATGGGCACAACACAGAAACGCTGAAATGAATCAAGAGACTTTAATTGTTATATGTTCTGCGTATGACAGAAAAACCATAAATAAAAGTCCAAATGAGTTATTTCCATTCTTCAGCATTGAAATAAAAAGCCTAGAGTGACAGAACTTGGTGTTTCTCTGCCAGTGTGACTTTACATAGGTTTTTTTGTTTGCTTTCTCACACTTGATCTCTTGGTAGTGTTTCACTAACTCACTGTTATCTTGACTGATAATGAAAGCACCAGAAAATACAAACACTTTTCAATTCCTTCCCTTTCAATTATGCTGCATTCTAATCCCAGTCTGAAGTGCTCTTTTTAAATAAAGTATTTCACAAGAAGAAAATATAATTACAGATGCATTCATATATCCTAAAAGCCTCCTGTACAACATAGCACCGACATTCTATTTGCATTTTAGATTGTTTGAAAATGTCTCTACAGTTACCTTGTAAAACTCCATACCATATGTGTTATTAGTCTAACACTGTTTTCTCATTTGAACTAAGAGAAGTAGATACTGTCAGATACTAGACTGGTGAAAATAACTTCAGTGATTATGAGCTGAGTGTTTTTTATAAGCTCTTTTTCCAAGCAAAATTCATGCTGATATATCTCTAAGAATTTAAAAATTATACATCCTATTCAGAAAAGACTATATAGTGTTCAAATGTGCACAAGAGAAGTTTGCCTTTTTATCTTATTTGCATATATCTCATAAGTATGCCTAGAAAATATTACTTATTTACATTCAATCTTGTTACTTATGTATAAAGGGTGCAGACTCCAAAAGGACATGTTTCTCCAGTATAACAGGATGTATTTGTTTATTTCTGCACAGTGTTTGCGCCACTGCAGTTAAATTTGCAGCCCACATTTTGAGGATATACCACTCAATTTGAAGTTATGATGTTGATTTTCTTATCCATGTTTTTCCCCTTGAAGCAAGATGAAAAATGTTCCAGCAAAAGCATAAGAAAGCTATTTTAAGATCTTTGAAGAGAAATTAATATGTTGCGATGATGATATTTCATCTTAATCTGGCATCGCCCAGACTTGTCTCTTTCAAGGAAGGGAGGACATCTGGAAATGAGTGAAAGCCACAATAAAATAGGATTTTTTTAACTGAAACTGAAATATGATGGCATAGTTGTTTCTTGACAGTTATATATTCAATGAGTAGGAATAAGTGGTATGATAAAGGTGCATGATTTATTGTTATATGCAATTACATGAGCTGCACAATATTGAAAACTTACAGGGAACTGAACCGATATTTTAGAAATAAAAATATGAAACACTCATGGATATTCATAGCCCAGAAGCAAAGAAAAAAAAACAAACCTCAAAGTAGCTAGGGAGAAATTCAGCCAACAGGGATAACACAGTAAATTAATACATTTTATTTGGCGTGATTATGTTTCTCATATCTAATGTCTGGAATATATAAAGGGAAGAAACAGTTTTAATTTGATATTTGAGTTTTATAATCTCTGTCCCTCAATGCAAAACATGAGTCTGACCTCATTTCCACTAATTTGGGCAATGCAATTGTATAAATAAATATACACACATATAAAAAAAATCTCATGTGAAACACATTTATAATTCTGGATACCAATACTCAGAAAAGGGAAATTCAAAGTGAAAAGGAGCAAGGAGACACTACTTGGATAAACAGATGATTTGTGAGCTCATCTTTTCTAAAGAGTATTGAAAGACCTTGCTGGTTTGTCTAACCAAGCAGAGTACAAGTTAAAAAGAAAATTATTTTTATCTGTAAATTCTTTGGGTATCAGGGGAAAGGATGAACTATTTAAGTGATGTTAGCAAAAGATAAATCAGGTATAAACTAGCCCTAAGTAAAGTCAGACTAGAAATGAATAGTATTTCTAAACCTTACTGTGCTGGGTTTGCATGACCAGGTTTTGGTAGCAGAAGGAGCTACAAGTGTGGCCTCTCTGAGAAGTTGCCAGAAGCTTCCCTAGTTTCCTTCAGAGCCAATGCCAGGTGACTCCAGGATGGACCTACTGCTCACCAAGGCTGAGTCAATCAGGAATGGTGGTAACACCTCTGTGATAACATATTTAAGAAGGAAAGAAAAAAAAGTTATTGTGCAGATGCAATTGCTGCCAGAGAAGAGCAGGGTGAGAACATGTGAGGAAACAGCTCTGCAGACACCAAGTTCAGTGGAAAGGGAGGGGAAACAGGTGTTTCAGGCTCTAGAGCAGAGATTCCCCTGCAGCCCCTGGTGAAGGCCACAACAAAGCAGCTGTGTCCCTGCAGCCCACGGAGGACCACGGGGAAGCAGAGATACACCTGTAGCCCATGAAGGAGACCCATGGATGGCAGAGACCACTGGAGCAGGTGGATGGCCAAGAGAAGGTTGTAAACCCAGGGGAAATCTGTGCTGGCGCAGGCTCCTGGCAGACCTGAGGAGAGAGGAGCCCACACTGGAAGACCTGGTAAGAGTTGTGACTCAGGCTGGAGCAGACTGTGCCTGAAGGACTGCACCCATGGAAGAGTAACCCACATTGCAGCAGTTGTTGCCCATAGGATGGACTCACATTGGAGAAGTTCCTGGAAGAGTCACCTATGGGAGGAACCCCACACTGGAGCAGGGGAAGGACTCCCCTTCCTGAGCAGCAGCAGGAACAGTAAGTGATGAACTGACCATAATCCCCACTCCCCACCTCCCTGTGCTGCTGGTGGGGGAGGAGGAAGAGGCTGGTAAGAAGAGAGGAGTGAGGGAGAGGTATTTTTTTAAGATTTATTTTACTTCTCATTATCCTGCTCTGACTGTGTCAGTAGTAAAATTCAATTGATACTCCCAAGATGAGTCTGTTTGTCCCATAACAATATTTGGTGAGTAATCTCTCTCCCAGATCTTATCTCAAGCTATGAACCTCTGTTATATTTTTTCTTGTCTGTCCAGCCAAGAAGCAAAATAATAGAGTGGTTTTGGTGGATGCCTGGCGTTCAGCTGGGCTCAACCCACTACACTTACTGAATTGATGTTCCAGACATCTCAGGATGTCATGACCAAATAACATGAAAAATATGAATCAATAATTGAAAAAAAATCTTCAACGCTTCTAGTGTGCATTTCATGCACCAGTCTTCTCTACAATGATCAAAGCCATCTTTTTAGGAGCAGTGTTATTTAACATGGCTCTCAATCACCTATGTAGAGTTTTGGATGTCAAATTGAAACATCCCTCTGCAGCTTTTACAATCTTTCATTATTCAAATTTTTTTTAATCTGTCCTACATCTTCCAAAATCAGGTTCCTATTTTCCTTAAAAGCCAACTGTTAGACTATAACACTTTTTTGGCAATAATACAGATAAGATCTGTTGTCTGCATAAAATATTAACTAATCATAAATTAGCATCAGATAAAATATTCTGCTACTTAATATTGGAAAAGAGACATCCCAATCGATATAAACAACCGAGTTACATTTCAAGCTGCATTTACTCATATGGCAACAGTCACCTATGCCTGTTGCCTAAGAACTAGTTATTGCAAAGGCCTATTCTAAGCACACTTCACCCACCCAACCCCTTCCCCTTAGGTCTCCTCTTTAAAAAAGTTGCAAATTCATCAGGAAAAGATTTTGAAGGAGTTTTAATCTCACTTATATGCTGCAAAAAATGTCAGAAAGAAAGGAAGCCTTGTCTTGAGTAACACCACCTAAAAACTATGTCAAGAAAGAGGCCAGAGTGACGAACCAGTGTTGGACATGCCCTGCTGTGGCCTCTCTTGGGTCTTCAGAAACAAGAGGGAGGAGAACCCCCAGTACAGACCATTGACCATATGGCTATGAAAATTTGCAGAATATTTTCTCAGTGTAGTCATTGAAAGGATTGGCAAAGTATCTGTTCTTGACACGCCTGTCTCATTGACTGCTGATTCTTGGCTGACAGCGGTAAGTGAAACCATGCAGATGTTAACTGCCCCAGTTTCTCATTATACCAATGAACACCCTGGTTTACTCTGAGACAGTTAATGCTATTCTTAATTTATTGTGATCTAAGCTACTTTTAAAAGTAAACTATATGTTATTCATTATTGCTATATACATTTTCATTCAACACTTAACATAAACTTGTCTTTATTCTTAACTGTATTATCTTGATAATATCTCTAGCATATTCAAAATTAAATCTCAAGCTGCTTCTCTGACATTTGCATTATTACCTTTACCTCTTCATCCTTAACTGTACACTATGCCTCTAGAAGTAGATGCCCAACAAATTCTCTCTTTATACAAAACATCAAGCTTAAGTCAAGAACATAGTCATTGAATTAGAATATCTGTTCAATCCAGCCAGAGGGAGACAAAATACATTTTCATCTTAATCAAATTTTTAAAGCAAAATCATGCAACTTTCAGAAACAGAATCAAATCCCAGATATTTGTCTCTGATCAGGAAACATATAATTAAATTATTTGGTTTTGAATTTCATTGTTTGTAACTATTTGTTCAAACAGTTTTTTGTATTTTTAAAATTTTAAAAGAGATTGTTTTATGGAAACTATTTTATATTCATGTTTTTCAGACTGGCTAAATGCCTCAAAAGCTTAGAGAACCACTGTAGTAATAGGTCCAAATAAAGCACTCCAGCAGTATCACAGGGTAGAGAATTTGTATGTTATATGGAAAATAAAAATCTTTTATTACCCAAGAAAATTCAGGTGGAATATTTCTGGTTGTCTAAGGCTGAAATGGGAATGCATAAATCAACTGTTTAATACAAAATTTTAAATTGAAACACTGAAATGTTGATATTTCATCTTTTTATTCTAATACTGATTTTTTTACATTTCTATTACTATAGGAATTCAATAGTGTACTAGTGTGAAAACAAACCAGTGGGAGATCTCAAGTCAGAATTATAATTTAATAGGAAAATTAAAATAAATGCAATAATACAAGAACACTGAAAGAGTCAGGATACAACCTGACACCCTGCTAGTCAGGGTGGTGGTAGCAGCCCAGATGAAATGACCCTGTAGAAGTGTCTGGTTTTCACCTGAAGGTCCAGTGATAGCTCTCATCCTTTGGGAATCCAGTAAGTAAAAGCTGCTTGAGCTGTTCCAAACCCCAGATTATGTCCAGGTGGGAATGCCTGGCTCCTCTCCCCTGGGCAGAGCATCTCCCAATGGGCTGATGTAATTCTATGAGTCATGGTGGGTCCTTGATTGCCCATTGACAGAGATAGCACCTGGAGGGAGTTATCAGGGATGAGTCATGGTAGGAGACTCTGCCCCACCTGCTTTAACAGCTCCTGAAGATGATTATAGAGTACATACTTTTGGTTACATCTTACATTGTAACCTAGGACAAATAACAAATTCTACAATCCACACAGATATGTGATGTGATTCCCAGATGTGAATGCAGGATTTGGGGTATACATCTCTAAATGCTGAGGCTTTTTATGGCTATTGCTGGACAGGCCTCTTTATATTTTGATGATTTCTCACATATTTCTATCAGAATTTTAATAATTCTCTGCTATCTGTGCAAGTGGGTTATTATGCCCAGATGAATGTTTCAACCTAGCTCTACTACTCCTCTGTAGATTCTACTCACAGATTTATCTACATTTGTGCCCTAATAACCTTGCAAATTCTCCTAAGTGCCTCTTAAGTCTCCTCAATACAAGTCCAAGTTACTACTTCTCTTATGTCTTCATTACATTTCCACTGCCATCTCTGTCAGAGAGCAGATTCATGAACAGGAGCACCAGATTCATGTTTCAAATTAAATGCAAAATATTCTGCCACTTTCCTACAGGACACTTTTGAATGATGCACTAGATCTCGGTATCGAGAAGATTTTCTTCATTAATTTACATTGCTGTTTTATTTGATAGTCGTTGATTAAATAACCCATTTGACCTCCATATAAAGTATTTCTGTCCCTGAATAACTATAACCAGTTACTAACTCCTTGATATTTCTTCTAGTTCAAGTGGTGCATTCTGCCTTGACAAAAAGGCAATCAGTGTTATGGAAGGTGGTGAAAAGTGAAAAAGAGGGTTGTTCCCTACTGAAAAAGACAAGTTATTTTAAATTGCAAGGAAAACATAATTATAGATAATTACCACAGATTACATTTTCTACATACATGCACTAATTAAATCACCTATTAGATGATTATATTTTTTATAGATTTTTTACTTTCTATTTGGCATTACCTATGATAAATCTAATACACAATAAATGAAAAATGACAGCATCTATCAAAATTACCCTCAGAATCATTTAATTCTAGATAAATATGATAAGAAAATTCCCAGAGTATTGAGAGAGAAAAGTAATAGTCTTTATCTACCTCCAGTCATCCATGAAGTTAACTTAATAAACACAGAACTTTTAGTTCCAAATATATTTTTTTATTCATTACTATGACCTCGTGGCTGATAAAAAACAGTTCATATCATTCCCGTGTCATTCTAGGTCAGGTCCTAATAATTGTACAAAACATGTATGAAAGAGTAAAATTAGAGAAGAAAACAATACAGTTTTTACCTATCATATTTGGGATCACTGTTATTTATTTAAACAATGTAAAAGCCACAGAAACTGGATTTAGTGTGTATTCCATAGCAGACTAAATTGGCAAACCCACAGGGAACACAGCATTGTACCTTTTACAGAATTTCATGGTTTGTACCCAAGGATGGAGGAAAGATAATGCCTCATTCGTTCCCCTCTCAATTTTTACTAAATTCACTGCCATATAATGGCTAAACTGAAGGGTTCTATCAGAAGATTCTTGAGATAAACATTCTCCTTACATGTCAACATCCCATCACAGGTGCACATTTTTAGTTATCTCCTTTGCTTGGTGATCAGCTTGTTGGTTTAAAACAATGGTACTTCTGCAGGCAACCTGGGAAAGAAAAATAATTGAGTCTATCCATCTATCAATACTTTCTTAAAACAACAAGAAACAACCACCTTCTCCTCTTCCTTCATGACCCTTCAAAGCTTCCCTAATATTATAAATCGTTTTGACTGAATCTACAAAACCTGACACAGAGTGTCAGGGTCACTCTGATATTTTCTGCCTTAAGTTCCTTCCTACATGCTTATTGCAATGGTGTTTTTCAGCTGGTTTTGGATTAAATCCCCAATTTTTCACTTCCGAAAGTAACAGTAATGATTTCTCCTATCTGGCTAATGATAATTTAGCACTGTCACCATGTGAGATATTGTATCCTTGTTGTCCTGTTTCTGCCAAAAAATTTATCATAATAACTGCAATAGTATAAGAGGCTTCTTTTTATGTTGGCGTACCTAACAGCTGTCTATTTTGATCATAGGACTGATTCTTCAAAGCCTCCAACTTTTTCACAAACAGCAACCTAGTTTTAATTAAAATGTTTGCAGAGAAACTTGTTATAAAAATAACTCAAGAGTCCTGCTAAATCTAACATTTTGAATTTTTTGATCATGAATTCCCTGGGGTTCCTAGATCTAGATCCTGAGTTACTTTGGATGTACATATAGTGTAGCTTAGTGAAATCAGGAACATGCATACATGTCACCTGGAGTTGGAGATTGAAAGTTTTGCAGTTAAATTGCAAATATGCTTCTTCTGCCATTTCTCCTAAGAAATTTTTTCCTGTCTGCATAGTACTGAGTCCCAAAATTTGGATTTAAACACCAGTCTGTACTTTGGTATAAATTCTAGAGCTCAAAAAAAAAAGAATATTCAAGAAATTACCCCTGGGGTAGAAGGGATAAGGACAGACAATCTTGTGTCAGCTTGTACCAGCAACTCTTCTAGTTTGTTCCAACACCTTCAATTCAGCTGGCTGAGATTGTGGCAGCTCTATTTCCTACCTTACTGAGCACTAGATAAAAGGAGCAGTGTCCTCCACTTAGAAGTGCCTCTAGCACAAGTCTAGCACGGAGACCACACGATCACTTTGTCTGGCTGAAAGTGAGGAGGCAAAAAGGATGGCAGAGAAGACATCCGGTCTGCATTAGAGGTGTGGAAGCCATGAAAAAAGCATTACAGCAAACAGCAACTTTGCCTCGTTGTGGATTAACACTGGTAATCATTGCTGGTAATAGCATCTGTAATGTCTCCTCCTCCTTAACTTCTTTCAGTCCTAAGAGTGTCAGTCATTTCTTTCACCAGGGAATTTCAAGCCCAGTATCATCCATGTCACCTTGTATTTCAACTCAACACATTCCTATTTCATCCCCAGCA
>VZTN01028294.1:21053-34301 GCA_013400515.1 Erpornis zantholeuca
AAATTCTCAGTATGACTTTAAGCTTTATTTTACACACAGCTATGACTGTGTGTCAACCCAGTCCCAGAATACCATTATTGAATATCATCACAATTTGTTTCTCCAGATTCCTTCCATAAGGACTACACGGGGGGAAAAAAACCTTCTCACTAGCAGGCATAATTAATTTTGTGTTTGTTTTTAAAATAATCAGCTAATTAGTGGTGTGACACAGTTCATTTGTGACTTTAAAAATATTTATGATTCTTTATGATTTGATTCTATGCTTTGGAGGAAAATAACTTCACAGTGTTTAGAGTGTAGAGCATTGCCAATTTTCTTAAAAATATTTGGACTGCTGGACTAAACCTGCCTTAATAACTGGCAGACCATGATCCAGATCAGTCTTAGGCATAGGAAGAGTCATAGAATAGAGTTACCCTAGGAGCATCTTCTTCTCCTGGATATGCTCGTATATTTGAAAAACATAACATGTCTTTTGGGATTTCTCTATCTCCTTGCATCACTGCAGCAGTAAGTGATAGAGAAGAAGCCAAATCTGGGCTGTGACAATGAAACTTCAGATAAAGTCATCCACGTGTAGGTGCTTTACCATTATTTCTAATATTATATAATATTTAACACCAAAATAATCCTCCCATATACACTAATGATAGCAACATTTAAAAATACATTAAAAAATAGACATCCTCTAACAGTTTCCTTCTACAGACGTAAGTACTTAATCCAGCATGAATGGTGACATAAAGAAACTAATTTATGTCCTTGTAAAGCTACTCCTCAAAAAGCTGAATACCACTTTCAAATAAAATAAAATAAAATAACCCAAACCAAAAAACCCTACTGTCATTATAATACCTGCAGAGTGATACCACTAACAGACCTGGCTGTTTGTTTCTAAGGAAGAACAGCTGTGCAACAGACTGTCTGAACAGTTCCTATTACAGAATGCAACATGGATCACTGACACAAAGGAAGCACTACACCAGCTGGCTTTCTGTCTTAGAGCATTTCTATTCCTAGATGATTTACCTGTTCTCAGCCCTGTCACCTCAACACTTCTACTACCCAATTAAAAAATGATGTTGCTGGATTCTCTCTGCTATAAATTAGATATGTTTTTGTTCAGATCAAACTGGTTACTTTTTTTAAAAAAATTTTGAAATACACGACTTATTTTTAAACTTATAAAAGCTGCTTGATTATTTATTTGTGGTCTATTTTGTTCTCTTGTAGAGTTTAGATATGAAAAATTCTTTTCAAATGTATTCATATGCAGCGATCTACATTTCCTAATCATAATCATGTCAGCAAAAGTGGAGCTGCTCTTAGGATAACATTTTAGTCTAGAAAATGATTTCCCTTTAAAATGGATTCAATGGACATGATATAAAAAGAAGATGCAAAATTACACACAACAGTTTGCATAATCAAAACAGATATGTTTTATATTCAGGCAAGATTTCTTTTTGCTACATTAAATGGAGGAAAATAGACCTTTTGGAATTCTGCAAGTGTGCTATGTCTGTAAATGCAGTAGCAGTGGAATTCCAGTAGGATTATGAAGAGGATGTACAGAACTTAAAAAAAGAAATCAACCAAGAAAAAGAGGAACAATATGAAAGGATAAATGGATTTTTTTAAAACTAACAATAGTCCATTTATTTCAAATAAGAACTATATTTTCTACTTTGTAACTAAAGTTAAATTTATGAAAGCTTGAAATATGGAGGTGCATTCTTTTGTGTAGGAAATTTACTGGTCCTTTTTAAAATAAATGTAGTTCAAATGACATGTAATGAGTGTAGATCTTCATTCAATAAATAATACCCAAGTTATATTCATATCTACATTCAGAACAAAACTTGCACATGTTATGGAATAAGGTTTGAAGGGCTCTGCAGGTGTCTCCTAAAGACACTGTTGCTCTGGAGCAGACAGATTTCAAATTAACATTTCTCTTCCCTAATGAACAATAATCTTGACCTAACACATAAAAACAGCAAGTCACAAACGGCTACAGAAATTATGGGATTTTTTTTTTAAAAAAAGCATAATATAAGCATAAGTTTGTGATAATCATGTGAAGGTTTTTCACTGAAAAATAAACCACTTAATATTTAATGGGTAGAATTAATCGGTGTTAAAATGAGCCACAACATTTTTTCTATCCCATAACATTTTCAAGATTTCAGTTATTTTTCTTCTTACAACATAGGAACAAATCAGAACTTTCCTTATGAGAAGGAAGAAAGGGAATAGTTGAACCTTCATGTCAGGCAATCCAACTGTTGTAGAGAGGACCCAGGTTTAAGTTCCTTATCTACTATCCTTCCAGTGCTTGGCCAGCCTGTAGAAATTTTACGTATAACTTTAAAAAATGTACTAGGATTCCATTTAACTTGGTAATTAATGGAAGAGGAAATGATGGCAGGGAAAGAAGAAGGTGGATGCTAAAACTTAGCAACCAAACATTGACCTTGTGACTGGAAAGAAACACAGTTCCTGAGAAACAAGTGTTCCTGACTTTCATGCACACTTTAGGTATTCTTTTCAGTGTTACAGTCAAAAAACCTATTTTCCTTGGATGAAGATGACACTGACTTTCTCTTCTCAGCAAAAGTAACTGGAACAACAGAGGAAATTTTGATTTAATAGGAAATTTTCCTCCTAAGTGACATCTTTTTATAGGTGGAAATTATTTCTGCCAGTGCACTCATAAGTCGATTTTCCAGCATTGATTTAATAATGAGAAGTAGCACACTGTCTAGAAGTAAATGTTTAATATATATCTATCATCTGTGCACAAATGCCTTGACTCGTGAGTCATAGGAAGAGTCATCATTAGAGGATAATCACAGAGGCTCAAAGAAAGGCTGTATTAACACTTCCTCCTTACCACAGATGAAAAGAACATTTGCTCAGACCTGAAGGGGATCAAATATTTTAAATGCATACAGGTTTTATTTATGAACACACCAATAAAAACCAACTTCTTTCTATTATTCACTAATTGCTTAAAGATATAGTCTTTTTTTAATATCTTCCAAATATCACTGACTAAGAATTTATACACAGTATCTGACCTCAATTGCAGTGATTACTGTCTGCTCTACTGTGTTTACTGCATTTAAATTCATAGTGTTCTTGTGAGATAAAAAAGTGCGATTGTTCATACAAATGAAGAGCTAGTAGATTTTAAGATGAATGACAAAAATTCTAAAAATTATTTAGATGGCTTGAATCCTACTGATTTCAAGGAGCTGAAATTTATCTTTCGAGGGTATGTGTCAGGAGTGATGGGCAGGATTCATCTCACTTAACTTTAAACTGTCTAAGCAATTTGTCAGCTCTCCCTCTACAGAAATGCAGGGCTACAAATCTCTAGAGTACAATTCATTCTTTCCCCATGCAGGATCAAAGCCAGATGAATGAATTATTCTTTGGAATAATTTTATTCTCCACTGATTACAGAAAAAACCCAAATGGCTGGCATAAAATGTGCATTGAACATAGTCAAGTGGAAGTGAAACATGGATACCAGAGAAGTTTTAGGACACTAATGTCCACTCCAAATTAACAAGAGGGATCTTCAGTCACTGTACCTAGCTTCCATTCTGCCAGGGAGACTGAGCCACAGAAGTGGAATGCACTTTTCCTCCCACTAGAAGTCGAATGAGAAGGAATTATCATAATAAGACTTATAAGATTTATGATTATTTAGGTCCTCACTTGTGAGTTTAGCCACCTTGTGACTCAAAGCTCTAGAGTTAAACTGCCCAAGCAGTGTTGGAGCAGCTTACATTCCTTCTTGTTTGCAGTGGGAGTTAATTTCTTAGATATGAATATTTCAAGTAATTGAAACCCTTTAATTCTCATGTTATTTTAAAATCCTTCCCTCAAGGTTTTTACCCCTGGACAACCATTAGCAGACATATGTAAAATAAGTACTTTTTGTTTCAGTCCTGTTTTAATGACTGGGTGTTTGCAAAATTAAAAAGATATCATTACAGTAGATAATGACTGTTGTAACTGCTTATAGTCTCAACACAGATTTCTAATGGGAAAAATATGTCTTACCCTCACTTGCCTCTAGCATACAATCAGAACCTGACAGGGAAATCAGACTTACAGTGCAACAATTCAGTGAGCGAATTGAGGACTTCTGTTTTTATGCCTCACATACCTGACAGTTTGCTACCTTAAAGAAACTTAAAAAAATAAAGAATGGCATGCTATTGGCAACATCTACCCTGTTACTAAGGGCATGTGTAGATTCATAAAGAAGGGTTTTCTTTCTAACAAAAAAGATAGATTTATATTTTTTTACTGTTGCACACTGTGATGTGACTGATTGGTTGTTGCAGAGCTAATAAAAAGATGACTACTTGCAGCTGATAGCATATCCTATTTCCATCTAATTTGATGGTTTTCTGCTGGGCTGATGGGAACCTAATCATAAAACATTGAAGATTCAGTTATTTCAAAGCCTGGTTGCAATTTCTACTGTTTTCTGACTACTTAGCCTTACTTCTTAGAAATCTAACCTTTTACTACTTGTCGTGAAGTTAGTCATTAAAGTGTACACTAACATTATCGCATGTAAATTTCACTCTCCCCAGCCAAACACATGACAACAAATAGTATCTTTTTATGCCAGAGATAATTATAATTTTTCATTTTTGTTATTGATGCCTAATTACTCTAGGTAATGCACTATTAATAAACAAATAAGGCAGTCTCTACCTTAGAGGACTTCCATATACTGGATAAAGGTAAGAAATCAAAGAAAGTGAGGCCAGTTGTTGTGCAAGGACAGAATTGTCACAGACCATTTCCATGAAGAATTTGTGTATTAAAACCTTATTTTTAATCTATTAATACAGAACCTGTGACCGAGTTCTGCAAATTCATGGTAGCCACAATTTTAAAAGCCTATGTGTTAAACTAACACTTGGAAATGCAGTAGTCCCAAAGTTTCTGGAGGCTAAACGTAGTCAGATATTCCTCATTTAATTGGAGGAATTGCACAAATACAACAGATATCAGAAGACCCTAATGGCTTCCTACACAATTGCTTTCAGATAGTAGTGAGAACCTAAAAAAAAAGCCAAATCAAGGCTATTTTAATTATTCCTTCTGTGACAATCAAAATATGGACATGTAACTTAATGAATAAATATTTATAGATAATTTTTTTTCTTCTGGACATAAAACTAGGCTGCACAACTTTCCATCAAGCCATAGGAATCATTAGATTCCTATATACATTCTCAAAGTGCTAGAGCTGAGGATGTGTTCCTGAGCTGGTCTCATATTTGTTGGGTGCTTTTTCACTATCTCACCTTAAGCTATCACTGGCAAAGTGACTTTGGGACTTCACAGCCACTAAGATCTAGCACAGATCTTCTTTTCAGTTACACCAATGTATGTATAGTAGAATATTCATACTATTCATATAATAATAATAGTAATAATTCATATGCTATTATACTTCAGCAGCCAGCAAATATGAAGTTCAGAAAGTTAAGATAATTTGAATGAGCTCTTGTAAACCTTTCTTTCAAAACCTGTCACACACTTGAACAGGCTACCAAACATCAGACTCTTTTATTAAAGATAACTCCATTAAAAATTATGTAAGACATTAATCGAAAACATGTGGTTGCTTTGAAACTACAAACAGAAATAGTATTTGTATTAGCGGATCAGTGTTTTTTCTTTTATATTATTTAGGTGGTTGTATTGGTTTTTTGTAGCAAGGTTTTGGTAGCAGGGGGCCTATGGGCGTGGCTTCTGTGAGAAACTTCTAGAACTTTCTCTGTATTTGATAGAGAATGCTCTAAGATGAACCTGATACCAGCCAAGGCTGAGCCCATCAGCTGTGGTGCTAGCCCCTCTGGGATAACACAGCTAAGAAAGGAGGAAAAAAATTGCACAACACCTGCATCAGTCAGAAAAGAGGAGTGAGAATATGTGAGAGGAACATCTCTACAGACACCCAGATCAGTAGGAGGAGGAGGGGCAGGAGGTGCTGCAGCTGCTGGAGCAGAGATTCCCTGCAGCCCATGGTGAAGACCATGGTGAGGCAGCTGTGCCTCTGCAGCCCATGGAGGAACACAGTGGAGCAGGAATTCACCTGCAGGCCCTGGAGGACTGTGCGTCAGAGCACATGGATATGCTTGAAGGAGACTGTGACCCTGTGGGTAGCCCAAGGTGGAGCAGGCTCCCCACAGGACCTGTGATCCCGTGGACAAAGGACCCCACACTGGAGCAGATTTTGTGGCAGGAATTGTGACCTCATGGAGGACCCACACTGGAGAAGCCTGCTCCTGAAGAACTGAACTACATGGAATGGACCCACACTGGAGCAGTTAGTGAAGAACTGTAGTCTGTGGGAAGTACTCATATTGGAGAAGTTTGTGGAGGACGGCGTTCCATGGTAGGAACCCCATGCTGGAGCAGGGGCAGAGTGTGAGGAGTCCTCCCACTGAGGAAGAAGGAGTGGCAGAGACAACACTTGATGAAGGGACCCCAACCCTCATTCCCTCTTCCTCTGCACCACTGGGTGGGAGGAGGTAGAGAAAATCAGGAGTGATGTTGAGCCCAGGAAGAAGGGAAAGGTAGGGAGAAAGTGTTTTAAGAATTATTTTTATTTGTGGTTATTGTACTCTGATATAATTGGTAATAAATTAGAATTATTTCCCCAATCTGAGTCTGTTTTGCCATGATGATAATTGGTGAGCAACCATTCCCAGCCCTTATCTCAAAGCAGGAGCCTTCTGTTATATGTTCTTTTCCATGTCCAGCTGAGGAGAGCTGGACATGGAAAAGTGGAGTGCTCTATCCAGGTGATAGAGCACATTCGGTGGGCACCTGGAGTCCAGCCAGCATCAACCTACCACAGTTGTTGTGGTTATTTTCTTGTACGTAAATTCTCACATCTTAAAACAGAAGAGGAAGTCATCAAGAACTGGTGAAATGTCTGAAAAGTCATGTCCTGTGAGGAGCAGCTGGAGGCTTTGGGCTTGCCTAGCTTGGAAAAAAGCAGGCTGTGAGGGGAGGCCCCATTGCTCTCTACAGCTTCCTGAGGAGGGGGAGGAAACACCAGGAGCTGAGCTTTTCTCCCTGGTATCCAGTGACAGGATGTGTGGAAATAATTCAAAGCTGTGCTAAGGGAGACTCAGATTAGATATAGGAGGCGTTTTTTACTAAGAGAGTGGTCAAACACTGGAACAGGTTTCCTAGAAAGGTGGCCATTGCCTCTGTGTTTAAGAGGACCTGTCAATGTTCAAAAAATTAAAAAATGCCTAATCAGATTTTCTCTATGGAATTTACTCATTTCCAAAAGAGTTACAGCAAAAGAGAGAATGGGTGTGGTTTTAATTCACTCATAACTACTAAAGGGACATAGAGAGGGTGACAAAATGGTACTTCAGAGGTATCAAATATGAGATTTTCTGGAAATTTAATGCAAAATTATTGACATCCAATCATGCAGGGCTACTATAACTTTATTTGCACTTATGTAGTACTTGTAGCTTATACGAGGTACCAGGATAGTACCAAAACTATAAAATGCTTCTCTGTAAACAGAATACAATATTAATAGGGATGATTTATATTATTACCAGTATATTTTTTGCATAAGAAACCCCCTTATTTTGACTTAGTTCTTCTGAAATATTCCACTGAATTTGACTATCAACAAACAAGCTAACATACTATGAAATACACATCTTCTTATGGCCTTGAGTATGGAAACAGCAGCCTGTAGTTATTTTAAAAAATGCTACTACAATTTTACAACATATATTTTAGTGTGCTAAATGGTACCTACAATTCCATCATGATTCATCCATAAATCCCATATCAGCATGTCAAATACCAAGGGTAATCTATATTGTTACTATGTGATTAACTCAATCTAGCAAGGAATTATGAGCCTGTGTAGTGTTCTGAAGTGAAAAGATTCTGGACTGTGGTAGACCAGTCTCAAGCCACATAGACATGTAATTTAACAACTACCAATTGCCTTGGAACTTTTACACAGTCATAGCTATAATGAGGAAAGGGGAAGTGTTTCTCCACTTCCACATCTATATATATGACCCAGCAATAACCTGACCACAGTGGCAGGACAAGATATTAAAGTTAACTACACCTCTTTGCACCCAGCTCTGCACAACTGCTCTCTTGAGTGAATAGTCCTGTTTGTGTCCCCATTCTGGGACTGCAATGGATTCTGGGACTGCAATGGCTTCTTCAAGAAACAGAATTAAATGGCTGAGTGAATCAAGATTTTATAAAAATAAGTTGATCAAAAGCCACTTACAGAATCAATTGAAAAGCCTATGATGAAAGCCAGAAGTCAGGAAGAGTTAAAAGATGTGGTTGTGACAGGAAGGGAAGCATATTTGTTGCCTTTCCCTGTCTGTCTCACTCATCTCTGGAGAAATTAGGTGAAGTACAGTAAATCCTACAAAAAAGAAAACTTTGAGTAGCTGGAGAGAAACCCTTCAAGAGTTCACAGAGTATGGACAGACTAGGAAACCATGCTGGTAAGAGTAGAACAGTGCAAGAATGCATATGTACTGAGAGGAACCCAGCCTGCTCTGAAGCAATTAAACATCTGACATTATCAATATATAGACAAGCCCACAAATTTGATGGGGAGAATGCTAGAGCTTAGAGTCTTGTAATGGATTTAATACTATAGTCCTTTTATATATCTATAATGACTTCTATGGCATTTTTTTCCCCTATAAATACCTTGATTTTCACATCTCTAATATACAAAAGAGAATCCCGGTCTTCTTCCAAGCACTGCCAATAAAATATCCTCAAATGCAGTTACGTATTAATATTAATATTAATATTGCTGCTGTATGGGGACAATTCCATTCTAGAATCTGTAAAAGTATCTCATATTTATTACCTTTGCTGTCAGTGAGATTGTAGCAGCATCTGTCCTAGAGAGTTTGTTGATAATAATTGCTTATTGGTTAGGTGTAGTTTTTAAAAAGGCAAATTTCTGCAAAAGTGAAAGGAGAAACTCCAGTTTAATTATATGACTGGGTCTGTCTAGTGGCGTGCCAATAACATTCACTTCAGCCACATACTCTTGTCACTGTCCCTACACTGGCTTGCATGCTTGCCTAACCACTTGGTGAGGCAATTAAATTTGCTAACCCAGCAGAAAACTAATCTGGGGTGGGAAGGCAGGGGGAGGAAATAGGGGGAACATTACTATCCTTTTCAGTGGTAACAAGCTGTTAGATTGGCTCAAATGCATCATATAACCACACCACGATTTTTATGCTTGGCAAAGTATTTAGATTCTTGTTCATCAGAGCAATTAAAAGTATGTCTCAGTTGAGGTGTAGGAGCAATCTCACTCATATTCAGTAGAGCATTTACCTTTACACCTAGGTTTTTTTATGGCTATTTAGCTATGTGTTTTGGTATCTGGCTGGCATTGTTCATGTCCTTGGAATTGACCAGCACTGAATCAGAATTAACAGATTTGAAACTTCATTCTGTGGTTCTGTACCTGGAGATTTTCAAAATCTTTGCTTATTTGTAGTCAATTTAGCTACATGCTATTTTCTCAGAAGTCCATTGTAAAAACTTACCATTGTCGTTTACACCTATAGCATGCTGTTTTTGTGGTGTTAGAGAAGCAAGGTGTTTCTGAGAAGGATGTGAGGCATACAGCCTTTTGATTGATATGCATTAGGCAATTTTACATGCAAACTTATTTTGATATCCATGTAGTTAGAGGAGCTTCATTCTCTTTCTGTGTGTTAAAAAGCCATAACAATGAAAATTAAACGAATATAAAACTTTGCAGAGAAATCACTCAATTTTGTAAGTGAAACAGCTTTTAGCATAGAAAGCCTAGATCTTCAAAATGATTAAGATTTTCCCTGTTTATTTTGCAGATGGGTTTTCCGAGGTAGAAAAATGTAATTATAGGAAAAGCACTAAAATGTGAGCTGGTTGAGGCATAAAGTGGAGCACTTAGAATAAGACAATCGCCTAAATTCCCTGATTGACAGATGGATGTCACATTAGATGAAAATGATAACAGATTTAGTGGACTGAAGACTAACTTCCTCTTGACAGTGCCCTGACCCTTAACCTACAACCTGACTCCTGTTAGCTTCACTAACACAGGGTAATTGTCACAGGTGCAGGATAAAAGAAACCCCCACAGCAGCTACCAGTGGTCAGAGGCTTATTTCTTTTGATGACCAGAAATGCACTGTTGAGATATAGTCAAGAAGTCCTGACCTCTGATGACCTTTCAGGGCATTAAAATTTACCCCTGGGAAAAGGAAACTATATAAAAGGAAAATGCTCTGTTCTGACTAATGCAATGCAATATTTTAACAGTGTAATAATTAAGTTGACAAACAAAGCTGAGTGATGTAAAGTAATTTATTTTCATCAACACAAAAGCATGTTTCTCACACAATTGTAACAGGGTTTCAACAAAGACCAGTATTATACACTCAATAGAGTTCATGGGTTTTATAATTATGAGTAAGTACTTTACCATGTCATACTTGGGATATGTGTACTATTCCAAAATAATTCTGTTGTATTTATATGCTAATAACAGCCTTTCAATAGAAGCCAGTTCTTTGAATTGTATTTAAATTTTAGGAAGGTAGAGAATTGTAACAGTATTTATAAATGACACGCTGACAACTGTTAGACTTCACAAAAGTTTATAGCTCCTTCTGTTAGAAAATAGAGTACATTTTATTCTTATTTTCTTCAGCAATATGAATGGGGAGTTCAGAAAACACAGAGTAACACAATAAGCTATGCAAATATATTTTATAATAGAAGAAAGAATATTGTAAAAGAAAACAAAATTACTGTATCTCCCATTAGACTGAAGTCAATGCAGTAACCTGTCCATGTTAGGGCTTTTATGCATAGAAAAATTAATATTACATAGGGGAAAAAGAGTAATGACTGCACATCCTGGTAAAGTGAAAGTCCATGCATTAAGGAAGTCTGCCTGTGTTTTCAAAATATTTCATCTTAGAAATGAAACAAAACAAAACAACCACAATCAACTTCTTAAACACCTGACAACAATGAATTGCTGTATTCAATTATTGTGTTTATTGCTGCTTAATACTGGGACCATCCAAATATTTATTCACTAAATATGAGGGAACAAAAACAATGTTCTAAGTACAATAGGGATCAAGTTTCTGCACAGAACAGTAGAGCTTTAAAAGACCCCTATGCAAACAGCACAAATTGCTCTAAAATTCGTTGAAGGTTCTTATTAAGGTCATAGGTCTTGCCCTGTGGTTATTATTCATCCACAAAATGCTCTGATAAGTAATATGACACTAAATTAGTATACACAAGCTTTGGGATAATTGCGTAAAGAAAACAAAAAGATTAAGTTACTCCAAAAGGACTAGTATACAGGTAGACAACTTCAGTCCACTGTGAAAGATGCAACAGAATCTGGTTTTGTTCTGACACGTTATTAAATGATAAAAAATATAAGGATTATTCCAATGCAATTTACTGTCACGAACACTTACAATAATAATGCCTTCCTTCAGATTACCATCTTTTCAAACGGGATGAGATCATCAGGTAACAGTGTAAGATATGAAGGCTTAACACTCTGTGTTTTTAGCACATTAAAAAAGAAATTGCTGGGATAATTAACAACTACCTATTTGTCTGTTGGCTGCATTCATTATGCCTGCACAAATTGGAGGTCTCCAAAATCTGTGCAGTAAAATTTACTCTTTGTTCAGGAAGTTCCCCTTGGATTTGGGTAAAATTCTGATTTGCTGTGTCTATTGTAATTGTGACAGGCAGTTGACATGTCTCATAGTCTAAATGTAGTGGCAAGCAGGGGGTGGTACAATGATGAAAAAAACTGCCATTCATTCTTGTGCAAAGGAAAGGTGTTTCTTAGCATATTCCAACCTATGTTCAGTCTAGAGTTGGGTCTCTGAGGTTGAAGGTCAAATCTGTGAGGTCAAAGCTATTTCTTGTCAATCTTCGTTCACTAATGACACATGAATTGGAAATTAGAACAAAGTAAGTAAAACGAATAGCCAGAAGGTGAGTGTCTGTTTTATTACTCAGAAGAGCTGGGAAATCTGGCCAATTGTTGCCCTATGTGGCTTGAATGACAGTTGTTAAGTTGAAAAAGGGACAGTGTGATGGGAATGCCACTTTAAATCTCAATTACCTCCTCCACTCCAATCAGCTTGGTAGAGCTTTAATGAAGTGCAATTCTCTGTCCTTTTCCTCATACTTCTATCTCCAGAATAAGCCTCACATTCAAGTTTGACAGCAGTACAATCAGTTTTCCATTCATCACTGGCCCTGTTTTAACCCTGCTGAAAAAGGGCCTAATGTACGTGGCAGTGATGGCAATTAGGCAGAAAAGTAATATTAGAAACAGACAAAAGCCTGAGTCTTTTAGCATTACAGGTGTTGGGTTTTTTGTTGGTTTTTTTTATAGCCTTTTCTAGACATAAAGGAATAGGCAGTGTTGTTAAGTTCCCTTCTTCAGTCTTCTCTTAAGCTGAAAGGCCAACGATTTCAAGATTCAATTAATTAGAGACATGGAGAGCCAAAGAACAAGGTAAAAGCTACGTTCCTTCTAACTGAAGACACACTTAGTAATTGCCTCTTATTAAAATGGATATCTTCTGGGTGTATGTTTAATAAGGTTGATAAAAGTCGTCATTTCCTCATTAGTACAGTGGATGAATATGCTCTGAGTGTTGGTGTTTAGAAAAGAAGGGAACAAATATAAAACTAGTGCACTCTTATAATGTAGGAATGTAAGATATTAAAGCAGAGAAGCCTGGGATTGAAACTCTGGACTGGGAAGAGAGGAAATTATCGTGTGTGAGTCTGTGCATATGCAAAAAAAAGGAAAGGGAAAAGACTTTACTGGGTGCTTCACTTTCTCATTTCATCTGAATAGGCAAAATATAGAAAGCCTTTGAGCTCCACGACACGGACAGCCACTGACTTATTAACCTGACATTTTGTCTGAAGGAATAAGGTAGGAGAAGGAGGTTACAAGAGACTTCTGATTTAATAGGAAGTCTACACGTACCGTTTCGCTACTTAATCGTTTTCTATTTATATCATATGAGAATTGTGTGCATACTGACGTATGCAATCCGAAACACACATTCTCTGAATTAGAGTGCCTGGGTTTTTCTTTGTTTTGGTTTG
>VZTN01028296.1:6194-26577 GCA_013400515.1 Erpornis zantholeuca
CATCAGAGGCAGAGTGTCTTTTAAAGTCTAAGTGCCTATGATTTTTGGCATTTCCATGCGTTTACTTGGTCATGCATGGAGGTCACAGACCCTTTATGTCACAGTAATGATAAGTTAAACAATTGAAGACTGGGTTTGGGTCAGGGATGCATTGTCACTGGCTGCAACACCTGTCATTCCAGAGACAAGAAAGGCAGCCCCACAGGTTGTGGTGGTGAAACAGGAGGGAATTAGATCACACATGTCCAGTTGCACTCTGCTCAGAGAGGTGTCTCATCTCATGTCCCTCATCAGCCATTTGTCCTTTTCCTCTGGTGGCAGCAGAGCTACCCAGAGCACATTACCTTATGGCCCTGTGGTTAGAGCAAAGTCCCACAAATGCTTGAGCTCTCTAGGGTCTGGAGGGCCTTGGAATCAGGTTGTCTGTTTCCTGCTGGGCATTCCAGCTGTGAGGATGTCATTGTGTCAGACCGTGCGCCTCAGGTGGATGTGTTCACTTTTCACAAGATGTGTGAGCCACAGTTAACAGTATTTTGCTTTGTTGTTTGTGGGGTTTTTTTTAATTCTCAGTTGTTGGTTTTTGTCTTTTTTTGCTGTGTTTTCCCATTAACAAGATGGGGCAAAGTTGCAAGGGATTTTTTAATATTAAAAATATCTATTACCAGAAAAGTCAGGGAGACATTACAGGAGAGTTAGGCAAAGTCAGCATGGAAGGAAATTTTATTTTGTAGCTGAAGGTGGAGAAAAACAGTGTGAAGATAATCTCCAATGTCCTCTGACTGAAGCTGAGTTTATGATTTTGGGATATAAGCTTCTTTTCTGTCTTACTCCCTCTTTTTCCTTCTCCTCCTGAGAACAGCAAAATTCTTCTCTATGGCTTCAAGAATTTGCTGCAGGGTTAGGAATGTAAGATCCAACTTAAGGAAGAGCTGTGAATCACAACAAAATGATGCATACTCTCTCCAGGAATAGTGCCTCACCTCTCATTATCTTTTTGTTCTTTTTACCAATCATTAATTCTTTTCACAAAAGTAAAAGAGCACCTTGGCTTGGAGTAATATTAGTATTCAGAATATATGAGTATTCATAATACTGATATATACTAATATATAATACTAATTATATATTAGTATATATCAGTATTAATACTAAATATTAGTATTTAGGCTCATCCTAAATATGCCACAGGAGAAGCATCAAGTTGCTTTTTGAGTTCCTAGCTGGATGCTGGATCATCCCTATCATATCTGCACAGTTAGTTTGTCATAGCACACTCTGTGTCCTAACCTCAGGATTTTAATGTATATGAGCCTCTAGCTTTTAATGGTACATTAGCTTAATTTGTACTTGACAAAACAATGTTCCAGTTTTGCACATTTTGGTCTATAAATATCATTCTACTTCAGGCAACAACACTCTGGTCTCCTATCAAATACGTCTCTAACTTTTTTTCATAAAACTTTTTTTTTTTAAATTAAGATTAATTTTGCGTTCACAAGCCTTGTTTTACATGTGCATTCCAGGGGGCTAATCAGTGTATACAGCTACATATATTCTAGCTTTTTCTATTTTTCCTGAGGACTTCTCCACTTTATTATTTTGCCACAGAAGGGAATTTCTGAATGTGTCAAACATCCTGTGAATGGTGGTTTAAAAGCCTGTCTCCTGCCATGTGACAAAGAACAGACTCCAGGCACAAACAGGCATATGCTACATGTCACAAGCTAAAAGCAACCAGTGTAGCAGTGTCCTGACCCAGCTGTACACAGTTTTCTGGTTAACTGTGCCTGTATCCACTGTGTTACTGAAGCTGAGAGTCAGAAACCTGAGGGCAGATCTGGTTTTGGTTCCAGTCTGATGCCAAAGGAATGTGCCAGAGGCAGAACTGGATGGAGCCATGCAAAATGCTCACAGTGGGAGTTGTTCTTTGCAGCCATCATATTTTCCAGGAGCTGTACCTGCAAGCCATTTACATCTGTATCTGCCAACTAGTGTGCAGACCTTAAATGGAGTGCTTCAGCTGTCAGAGAGATTGGAAAAGCAGATATGCTGGCACAGGAACTGTCTTATTTCTCTTAACACTGTGCTGTCATTCCCCTCATGGCAACTTATCCAATGCCAGTCTTAAATATTGGTGACATTTGGAGATACATGAATGAGGGTCAGATATCAGTCATTACTTTTGCCTGGTTTTGCATTGTGCTATTGCTGCAGCTTTTATCAAACTTCAACATCTGTGCTTATTAAAATTTGCTTTATGAATGTGCTCTTTTTTGAGGTTCAGAAATGCTTTGCAAACATGAACTCAGCCACACAGCATCACTGAGGTTAAGTGCAACAAACCTGCATCAGGTTTGGGGATGGTTGTCTGCAAATATACAAAAATCATTATGTTTTATATTTTTTTTAAATCAACCTTTAATTGTTGAAGACAGAGTAGAAGTTGACTATCTTCAGCATAACAGCAGGCAGGGAAAAAGTTAAAATACAGTGAAGTATTAAAATACAGTTAAGTTACTGTGCAAAGATGGCAGAGCTATGCCAGTGATAAAGGCATTTCCAGTTCTGCCCCGTCCAATTCACAGCTCTGCTTCCACTTTTTTTTAACACAACTTTTAAATGAAAAAACATTTATTCTCTGGATGCAGCACCTGGCACAACACACATCTCCACCACAGCTGCTCCAAGCTTCAGTATAAATACCTTACACCTTTACAATCTCTTTCAAACCCAGCTCATTATGATCTTTTGTGTAAGTCTTTCTAAAGTCACAGATAATTGACAAGACAGGCTCTAAGGGCCTTAGAGCCAGCTACGTTGGTGAAGCTGCTTTAGGTTCTAGTGTAGAGAAGCCTAATATATTATGGCAGAAAAATAAAAGATTGCCCATGCACAGCAACAGCTATAATAAATAAAATACCTCACTTTTTTTATATTTTATTTTTTCACTAAATACCCAAAGGCAATAATCCACTTTCTGGATTAACAGCCTGTAAAATATTGCTGTAAAAAATAAAGCCATCTTTGAGTTAACTTACACCAACACAGAAGGCATCAAGAGGCAGCAGAGTCTCTGCTGTGTTATACTTGTGTAGCTTGAAACCATGCTGAGTGAAAGCTTTTTTTCTGCTTTTGTAAGACATGGGAAGAATAATTTCTGTCCAAGACTATAAATCAGACCTCATCCTGGGAAATAGGTTTACAACACCCCTGACTATTACTATCTATTAATAGAGATGTTCTCCTTGGATTAACAAATGCCATAATAATAAATCTTTATAATTTTTCAGCATTCTGAATTGTTCTCTTCCTGTCTTTCACTGATTTTATTTTAATATCTATTTTTTTGCCTTTTAGAGGCCTCCAAAACCTAGGTTATGTCATTTGGTAAATTGAAAGAATATTCACACAAATGTGAGGTATTTAATACCAAAGATTCTGTCCACCTCTTCAACCTGAAAATCTGGCTGGCTCTACTCTATATTGCCTGTGCCTTGTGTCCAGGAAAGTAGTCATTTTATCAGAGTCTGACAATTTTGAAGATTTTCTACCTTTTGGGGAGTTACAATATGTGTCAAGCAGAAAGGTTAAAACCTCTCAGAAAGATTTGCAGAGGTGCGTGTTTTGAGGGGATGGAAAAAGCACCTGAAGAGTAGAGGGGTAGGGGAGGAGATTTGAGGAGGACATGGATAGCGTAGAGGGGGAAGGCAATTGTCTGTAGGGTAAATAACCCTAACACTTTTAATAAAGATTCTTTCCAAAGCAGGATCTTTCAGTGATTCAATTTCTAGCATAACCTCCAGAAGTAGTTACACTGGCAAAACTATGAGGCAAGGGACTCTCAATTGTTGGGAGAAGCAGTAGCCAGGATGAACTGGGAGATTTGTTAATCTAGTTTAGTATGGAGGAGTTTGTGGAATAAAATTAAATGGTTTCCCTATGCTTAGGATCATTAAGGGATTTGCCAGCCTTCAGGTTCAGAATACACAGTGTGAAGGTGTTAAAGTACAATTCAAAGAAAAGGATGACTACACTTAGGGAAGGCAAAGGAAAAGTGCACCATAATGAATCACAGACTAGGCAGGGGAGGATGGTTGCAAAGCCAGGCTAACCTGATAGACTTTTTGATTAGCAAGTGCTTGGTCTTCATGAAGAGTACATGGTAGGTCCTCTTTATCTGGACTTCAGATAAACAAAAATATCTGATCTGGTACTATAAAGGAAAATACTAGCTAAACTAGAAGAGAAGCACTTAGATAAGAGGTTGTAAGGAGGACCTGGAGTTGACTCTGGAGGTGTATATATCTACATGTAGTGCTAAAAAGGAAAGTGAAAGGCTGGGGAGAGGTTACTGCTAGAACTCTGGAAGAATTTGTCTTTGCAGTGGTCTTACTTAATATTTTATTAGTGACATTTGCGGAAATACCAGCAAACTTCACCTGCCAATTCCTAATGACATGCTTAGTGCCTTTTAAAATGCCAATGGCTTCAGCAGGACTGGGAGGTTTACCTGGGAACCCCAGGGGGAAAAAGGAGGAGAGGAGGGGAGAAGGCTAAATGGTGAGGTGAGAAGGTGGAGAAAAAAGAGACATGCCATAATGAGTCATGTTTTATGAAATACAGTAATCAGAGTGCAATAATGAGAAGACAGCAGAGGCTGAGACTAGACCTGCTATTTTTCCCATTGGCTCCACTACTGGGAGATTTCTAGACATAGCTGTTGTACCCATTTGAATGGGATGGAGTGAGTGTTTCAGAAGAGTGGCCTCCATTTAACCACATACCTAACTCCTTAAACCCAGCCCTATTTGATAGGTGGTTAGATTATATTTTATTACTTTACATTAAAGCTTCAGAAGGCAGTGTGTAATTTCTTGCATTCCAAAATGTCCAGTAACCTGATGGGAAGACTGCCTTGCAGAGTGAAAGGTGTGATTTCATACAGTTATGCTCAGTTCAGCTTTTTTCAAGTTCTAGGCAAATAACTTATTTGTTAGGCTAGCATGTCAATATGCAGCTGCTACTGCTCCCAATCCATACTGTCCTCATTTTTTAAGGGAGAGGGAAAATCTTGTGTTCCATTAGTTGACTTAACTTTTTAAGAAGTCTGGCTGACTGTCCTGAGCCTGGAGTACAAGTGTAGACCTGATGGGGAGATGTGTCTGCTTAACTGCAAGGCTTTGATGGCTTCTCTAAAAGTGCCTTTTGGGTTTGCCTCCAACCTGTTGTGCCCAGTGGCTCTTTGCTTGCCACATGCATGGACCACATGCATCTCCTGCTGACAGGCCTTGAGGGACCCTGTGCTTCTCCTACCCGAATAATTCAGGGTGAAATGAGGATACTGATACCTTGTGGCACCCGTGCACCTTGGCTGCTGATCACTCATGAGGATGTCAGATGGGATGGCATTGCCCTCTCTGAGATGCCAGTATCACAGTCTGCTCCAGGTAATCCCTCTCTGGCTCAGTAGAGCTGTGTGACGTACAGGATGTGATGGCTGGCCTGCAGCTTTTCTCCACCGACTGCGACGGGCAGTCGGGAGAAGCTGGAAATTAAGATTGCACAGCTGGGTGCCTGACCTCTCAGTTTCTGGATTTTTCTAAGGCTAGGGTTTGGAGGGCTAGGAGGGGGAAAAATGCATGTTCTGATATCTGTGAGCACTGGCTACCTGAATGGTGTTTTAGTGAGACTTACACACTGACAACTGTGAGAGTGCGATGATATTTCCATTTGGTATTAACGAAGGCACTCAAGGCCAGTACACAGATTCTTTCCCACAAAAATCTCCAAGAATACCCAGTAAGAGCAGATTTGTCTCCAATGTATGTAAATATTGAATTTTCACAGAATTTTCACAAATTAGAAACCTGTAGTCCCTTTTTTTCTCAGATGTTTTCTTTGTTGTCTAACAATATCAGTAATTAATTGCAAAGTAGCCACAGTGAGAAACAGAACCATGAATATTAACTTGGCAGGTTTATTTTTAAACTGTTTGCCTGAAAAATTACCTTATCATTCCAGGGTTTCCCATCTCTTATATGAATAGTAATTAAAGAATTTTCTTTATCCTGGCAGACCTGAAACACAGTGGACAAAACAGTTTATGCTCGGAACAAAGAAAAGCAATAAAAGGGTTGGAGACCTGCAGTCGGGTGGTTCACTCTCAGATGTGGAGGCTGGCCAAATTTCCCCGGTGGCCTGGCCTTTCTGCCATGGTTCCACATCAGCAACCGAGCCCAACAAGTGTCAGGACGAATTCAAATAGCAGAATTGATTGCTGGGAATGATTTATGCCTGTCTGCCTCTCCTTGGGTGGGGAAGGTTTGTTTAAATTTTGCCCTGCCATTTTGAGCTGGCTTCAGACATTTCTCAATTTATTGGAAGTCTCTGCTTTTCAGATGCAGTTCTTTTCACCAATAACTTTATGCTATGACATTTACTTTACTAGCTTGTAAAGCCAGCTTACCATGAAAGTTTAAAGCAACATGGCTTTCTTAAAGTATATATCTATTAGCTGTAACAAGAAAGCTACTCTCAAGTCCTACATGGTTTGAAATAGGAGCCCACTTGACTTTAAGTTTAAGGGGGAAAATACACTTTCCTTCAACTGAGCCATTCTAAAATATGACCTTTTCAACAAAAAAGCCAAGAAGAAGCCTTTGAATCCAGGTACATCTGAGCTATTAGAACACACGTGACTTTGTTGAAATTTGCACTTCACTACAATTTTTCGTTCCCATTACAAGCTTATGCTGCTGCTGCTCCCTGCTTGCCTCCTATTTAAAGAACAAACAAAAATTTTACAAGCTGTGATGTTGCAACACCATATTTCTGTGAGAATAGACTAGAATAGAATAAAATATTTACAGTTGGAACGGAACTACTGTGACCATCTAGTCCAGCTGCCTGACCACTTCAGGGCTGAACAAAAATCTTAGCATGTTGTTAAGGGCATTGCTCAAATGCCTCCTAAATGTTGATAGACGTGGGGCATGGGCCACCTCTTTAGGAAGCCTATTCCAGTGTCTGACCACCATCTCAGTAAAGAAACCTCCCCTGGTGCAACTTTGCATGATTGCTGTGACTGTGACTGCATAGAAGGGAGATAAGCACTGCCCTCTCTGCTTCACCTTCTCAGGAAGCTGTAGAAAGCACTGAGGTTGGCCCTCATCCTCCTTTTCTCCAAACTAGACAAACACAGAATCCTAGACTGCTTCTCACACAACATTTCTCCCAGCACTTTCAACAGTTCTGTTGCCATCCTGCAACGCACGCAAGCACCTTCAGATCCTTTTCCAATGCCAGGGCCCTGAATGGCACCCAGGCAACCCAGGTGAGGCTGTGCCAGCTCTGAGTACAGCAGGATAATCACCTTCCTAGACAGGCTGGTGATGCTGTGTTTGATGCACCCCGGGATGGGGTTCCCCTCTTGGCACAGTGCTGACTCCTGCTGAGCCTGCTGTCAGCCAGCATGCCCAAATCCCCTTCTGCTGCACTGCTCCTCAGCCGCTCCTCTCTAGTCTGTACTTGTGCATGGCATAGATATCTTATATTTCACCACAGTTTCTTGCCTCCTGCTGAAGAACGTTGCCAAAGGTTGTGTAAATAAACACTTCAATGCACAGGTCATGGTAAGATGACAAATAAGACATCTTAAAATCTGTGAGGTTTAGTTAAGTTGTTCAGCTGAGAAGCATTTCAGTGTTGTTGATTTCGGTGAAATATCTTCATTTGTTCAGGAACTTCATTTTTACAAGCACTATGTTATTTTTATAACTTATTAAAAGCTTTTCTAGATAGTCTACTCTTAATCATTTTATTACAAATACACATAGAATTTACATCTCCCTTTATAAAATAATCCTGTGTATATAATCTGTATATTGCCATCAGGAATTCTTGTGCACTTAACACTTCTTTTCTCATATATAATGTAAAAAAAGGGGGCCTTATTCCTACTTTCACTGGTATCTATCTCTTTATGTTATGAGATGTCATATAAATTGAAAAAGAAAACCTCATTTTTCAAAGTACTTTCTTCCTGAGACAAAACAAAGACAACATTGCCCTTGTCTTGATATCCCCCAGTGTGCCATGGTTAAAGTATTTTCATTGTCTAGGCCATAAACTTTATTTTAAAGCACATCTATTTTAATTCATGTCCCCTCATAACTCATTGTCTAAATTCTCACCACAGATGTATAATCATTATTTTTACTACCGCAGTATCTAGCCAGCCCTACTTACACTGGGGCTCTGTGATGCCTGATAAGATGCAACCAAAAAGACAGCCCTTGCATGGGCATCTTTTTCCAAATATGTAAGTATAGTAGGTATGAAGCATGGATTGCAATATCCTTTTCAGTGTTTTAATTAAGTTGTTAGTGCTACTTTAAAGATAATTAAAAGCCTGTCTGATAATTTTGTCTCATATTAGAGTAAAATCCTGTTTTTCTGAGCAGAAAGAATTACTCTGTTCCTGATAATTAAAGGTCTTTTCTGCTCTGTATGCTAAACTGCACCATCTGATGCTGGTGCATGGCAGTTGAAAGCAGCAAGATCTGCCCACATGTATCCAAAGGTCAGGTTTTTTCCTGGAGAGTTAACACAAGAGATTCTTCAAAATCTGTGTGTATTTCAGTGATATTTGTGGTATTGCAAGGCAATGGTGCAACATACTCTGTGACCAGTCAACAGCACAGCCTTGGCTACCAGCAGTATGTAAGCTGACTGAAGTATTTTTCAGCCATTTGAGCCTTAACAGCCTTGATGTGCCTTGGAGATCTGGAACAGCAGCTCTGATAGCATTGCAATACACCTGGAATTGCCTGGGAAAAGGATAAGCATTTAATGAACTTCCTCAGAAATTGCCCTTTGCTGATTTTTTGAGAGTCCATTGGAGAAATGAGTTAACTACTTCAGTCTCTCCTAGAGCCTGTATGAAGGGATTTCCTGTGTAGACTTCATTCAGAGAGAGATTCCCTTTGCAGGTGTTAAATACTAAAGCCATACAGAAGTGGTTGCTGCTGCTTCTAACACTGCAGAGACCAAATCCAAGAAGATAAAGGGAGTCAAAGGAGCAAGTGAAAGATATAGGAGGGAAGCCAAAGAGGCAACTGGAATAAAACACAGGAAGGAAGTGGTGAAGGTAGGCAGAGATAGGGAAGGGGAAAGACTCTAGAAGGAAGAATAGAGTTGGAAACACAGAGACAGAAATAGCAGCTGTAATTGATTTTTAGCCAGAAAGGAGATGCAGCTCTTAGTACAGAAGACATGTACACAGTCACGGTGCTGTATAAATAACATAGAATTAAACTGGTACTAATATTCACATCCTTTACTGGTTTTTCTGCTAAGAAGGAATGTGGCAAATAAACTTTAGAAAGAAGCAGCTTAAAATATTTCTGTGTCAGCCCAGCAAGCCATCACTCAGTAGAAAACTGAAGTAATCCTACATGAATAAATAGTCTTTAAAAGAGGATCAAAGTAGGAGAGAGAGAAACAAAAGGGATGAAACAGTCACAATTATGTTTCATCAGATTTCTTTTCTATGCCTCTACATGTAGTTTCTTTTGTGTTCATTGTGTGCAACTACAAGTTTACAGCTGCTGTCTTGATGTTCAATAAAAATTGTTGCTAAGCTTTCCCAAAAAGCTATGGGGAACTTTCTGGTACAAAAGCATCTAATAAACTTTTGAATGGCAGGTAAGGCCCCATTACTTGTATTGTTTATCAAATGAGTGGTTCCTCTGAATTCATTTTCTTCTTTGAAGAAGAAGAGATCAAGGAAGTTGCCATGTTCCAGAGGCAGGATGAAGTTAATGTATCTATTGTTTTGTCAGCCCATATGACTGAGAAAATCTAATTACGTGTGAGCTTGTCATAAGTATTTTTTAAGTATTTAGTCCTGTAAAACACTGGAATGAATTTTTGAAAGTACTATTATGCCAAAAAAAAAATTGCCAATATGCTTATTCTGGAGTAAAACCATGAAAATCAATGGAGAACAACAGTGTCAAATTATTTTCAAGGCAGCATGAGAGAAGAATGGAAAAATAATGAAAGACACCCTCCAAGTTTTGCCTCCAAAGAGGAAGAACCTTTTCTATTGCTTCAACATAAAATTAAAACAGATGCACAGTAAGAAATACATATTAAAGCAGAGCCAGTCTGTTGTACATGCATTAAAAAAGCAAGTGCAGGTGCATTTAGGGATTACTGTAACCCTAGCACTTCACGTGTGTGACAGCCCAGCAGGACATTGGGTTGTGCTAGCTGTGTGGCAGAGCCCAGGGGCAGACCAGGGCATCAGCCAGGGTCGAGACCTGGCTCAGTGCTCTGATGCTGGGTCTCTGCAGTTTTGCAGTGTGAAATGCTGGCACATGGAGCACCCTCCTGGCCAGGGCCAAGCTCAGCTTACCAGACAGGCTGGAGGCAATGTGCTGCTCTTCTCTGCAGTGTCGTGGGAGCCAGCCCAGCGTACTGGTGCTTGCTGGTGGACGTGCTGGCAGAAAGGAGCTCCCTTGCTGGGGTGAGGAGCACTGTGGCACAGCAGATGCAGACTCCTGGTGCCAGCAGTGCTGTCAGAAGCAGGGTGGTGAGACCCAGCCAGCTGCCTGCACTTCCACAGCCATCTGTCCTGCTCCTGCACAGCTGGAGTGGCCAGGAGTTAGTGCTCTACACTGGGAGAGATCTAGGTCTTGCTGTGCTACCTTAAATTGAATTTAAAGATAAAAAAAATAAAGTCTGCCTTGTGCTTAACTATATGCCTTAAATGTGGAATTTTAATAATGGGCCAACAGAAGCAGTTTGGAGTATCTTACTCTAGAAAAGGTCACTGTGCCCATAAGTTATCTCAGCATTTGATCAGTGGACTCTTTTCCAAAGACTTTAAGTCTCATTATTCACTGCTTATAAAGTCACTTGAGATATAATAAGTCTTTTTATAGTAATGAAAGAACTCCCACAATTAGCCAGAAGGCAGCCATCTATCTTTTTAAACTACTCAGTTCAGAGGAGACCAGGAGTTTCAGTCGTCTGGATGTGGATGAATTGTTATGACAGTGATAAGTGTAACATTCATGTGGCGATGCCAGCCGTGACTGAGCTCATGGAAGGGTGGTTTGTTTTTTTAGAAGTGAAAAAGAAACTTTTCTGTTAGTGAAATGTAGAGTATGATTCCCTGAAAAGAAAATAGTGACTGCACATTATTTAGAGTCCTAAAATCTGCCATTCAGCCTCTTCCATTATTCTTTGGGAGCTGCAGATGATTAAAGAATGTCATTAATTTGATCTCCTAAAACTTTAATGGCAATTACCTTTTGAAGAGCCTCTTCTCTGAGAAAAGTACATACCCAGTAAAAGAAATTGGAGAGTGAGCTTGTGGTAGAGCTGAGACACCACGAAGTTCACAGGAGACTACAGCATTCAGTGCAAAGGCTTAGAGATAAAACGTGTTTGTTCTGAGCACACACTCCAGCCTTTGATTGTATTTTTCCCCACCATCAAAGGATTACTGTATGTGGTAGATCTCATGAGAGATTTATTTAATGCCCTATCCCCAAAGAGAAAAAGTTTGCAATGATTAATGTAATAAATGATGTTCTAATTATATCAAGAAGTAACACAACGTATTTTATGCATGCCACAGCTAGTTTAGTCTTTATTGCCCTCAGGCAGAATCTTAATATCATCAGAAAAACTGTTTGTCAATATTAAAAGCAATTTGCATAGTAAATACACCCCAGCCTTGCAACATTACCATCTGGGTTAGCTGAGCATTCGTGTTGGTACCGGGAGGTGTTGGTGAAGGCAGACCTCATGGGTGTTCAGCTCTCCAGCTGTCACCCTGGGAGGATGACAAGTGCCAGTGTTCCCAGCCTGCGGGGAGGGGACAGGTTCAGTGACAGGGCAGTGGGAGGTCTTTGTAGAGAAGAGCTCAAGAAAGGAAAGATGGAAGGTTCTGGAATCAGCCGGCATAAGAGTCCTAGGGAGTAAAGAAGGGCATGCACTGAAAGTGAAGGGCAGAGTGAGAAAAGCCAACAGCTGAAGAGAGAGAGAACAGAGGTGGCAAAGCAAAGGAAGGAGGAATGAGGCTGGGAATACAAGCTGGAAAAGGATGCAAGAAATATGTTGATTGGAACTAGTCACAGGTCTATTGGGCAGATAGAGGGAGTTAGAAAAAAACAACAGCTGATCACAAATACATGTTAACCAGCAGTTGTCTCCAGGCAGCTCAGTCTGAAACTAATGCAGTAATTCTTGAATTTAATTTGGTGATTTGATTTCACTTATGAAGATAACACAAACCAAGAGAATTGCAGATAATAGTATATTCTCTCTTTCGAAACTTGAGAGAATCTTTTCTGAACTGTTGCTGTACTTTCTGAGATGAACTTTCTGAGCTGTTTTGATGTTGTTGGACATCAGCATTAAAAGACATAAAAGGATCTTTGTGAGATGTGCATTTCTCTAAAACATGGTGATGAGTTGGAGGAAATATTGTCCAGTTATACCGACTGCCAAGCCTCCTGTTATGAAGTGCAGAAATTAAGTTTGCATTTTGGCTACAAATTAAAGATGCTAACTCAGTAATGATTTAAAACTTGTGGGAGCTGTGATAATTAGCCTGGAGATGTGAATTGTAGCATCCAAGTGCTTTTTTAAGAGATGTCTCAGGGTGAGGGCCCAGATCCACAGAGTCTTTAAGTACAGAAATGTCCTGTACAGCACTAAGGAGATTGAAATTCTCACAGGCATTTGTAGTGAGTGATCACTGTACCTCACCTAGCAAGCTGGAAGCAGGGTACAGGCATGCATCTAAAACACAATCCATTTCCTATACTCAATACCGCAAACGCAAATGGGTAAAAAACACATTTGGGATTTAAAACCCTAAACCTCCTCCTGAAGGTGCAAGGGATCTTCAGCGATTGCTTGACTTACAATAGGCTCAAATGTTTTTTCAAAACATGGATCATGATTCTGCACACAGAATTTTGGGAGATGCTTCTAGCAGTGGTTTTATCTTATTTCGAGATGACTGGGTAGAGAAGGCAAAATCATGGAGAAAAAAGATGTTGAGTTTCTATTTGCTGGAGAACCAAAGCAGTACAAGCACATCCATATTAGTTACCTTGCTCACTAGTTTGCTGTAGTAATGCTGATGTGATGAGAACTGTTTGTCCATTCCCTGTACATCTACCTGGGACATTTTTCTCTTCCAGTTTAAAAACTTTCTGAAGGAAAGGATAGTTTGTTAGTCAATATTTCCAGGCAGTGTCCAGCTCTTTGCAAGGGTCTTTTGGGAATGTGTCATGTCCTTCAGAGAGAGAAGCTGTAGTTTTCAAACTCTGTAGTTTTCAGAGTTTTCTCAGTGAACAACTCCAACAAAATGAAGCATCATCTTGTGGTCAGTTGAAAGGAGGGTGCTTTTTTTCTGACAATGACTGTTTAAATGATCAAAATTGCGAAGAAGTCACTGGGTTGTCTCCCTCTGCAAGGAAATTTTACAGAGAGGAAATAGGTATATTTTTATGTTTCTCCAGTTTTTGTAGTATTTGTTTTGTCTTGCTTTGATAAAGGCTTACCCATAAGCTTTTCAGCCACAACAGAATTCTGCAAAATACTGGGAAATAGAAATGGTGTGCTGGTTACACAAGGAGATGCACAGAAGACTGCAGCACTGGGCATTGCCTCGGCCTACCCATTATTGTTGAACCAACTACACAAACCAGCTATCAGACAGCACAAACCTCAACTCTACAGATAATAGAGATGTAATTCTTGTTGTAAGCCTGTGGTTCAGCTTGAAGGAAGCACCCAGAGCCTGCATGTTCAGCAGCTTGTATAGCTTTTGGGAGGGATGACAAGATTTCATAGTCAGGGCAGCAAAGGATCAAATTGGAACAGGAGTCACTTAACTCATCTGGCCAAGGAAGAGGAAATGTCATTAACCAGCATAATAAAATTTGTCCCTTTACTGAACTTGTATGAACCCTGACTGAGATAGTGGTGTTGGATAATGGCTGGATTTGCTCTCTTTCAGATTACCTTGCTAAAGAAATGCGGCTTAGTACTAAACTGTAACCTAAAAGTCAGTGTGTCAAATGCCCTTTCTGTAGGTGAACTATCATATTTGTGTTGGCAGAAGACTCACAGTGTCCTCTCCAGCTTGTGTGTCACTGAGAGCTCTCATGTGCAGTGCCACCCTGTCCTGCCCTGCTGTTGGCCCTCAGCAGTGGAAGTTTTCTAGAGTGTCTTTATGACAAAAGCTGTAAGTCTGGGAGGAAGTTGATATGTTTTTGTTCTTTTCTCCCTGTTGCCTGCAGTTAGGAAGGGCTCAAATTCCTGTCCTAAAGAAGGACTGGTCAAACTTAAGGACAGTGCTTGATCTTTGTGCCAGTCTGCTCTCCAAGGATGCACCCAGGGAATGGTAGCCTGGGTGTATTTAGGGTGAGAGACTGAAGGTGAAGAGACTGCTGTGATGAGAGCAGATTTAGCACCTGTCAGGTCAGGGGCATCTTCTGTATGGGTGTTGAAATCTCCTAGGACAGCGAGCCTTGTGTGAACTCCATAATCATGTCGGACAGCATCTCTGTCATTTCACGGGGAAAGCTGTGTGTCTAGACATCTCTGCTCTTGCAGAACACTTCAGTTATTCTTCCCATTGTCTTTACTGAATAAATGAAGCATCTCAAAGGATTTTACTTCAGCAGAGCTGATCTTAAATTTAAAATTGCAAATGCCAGATATTTGCTGCTGATAGGAGGCTATCTCATGAGCTGCTAATGCAACACCTTTTGTGATGATTGCATTCACACGACTGCACATACTTTTTCCACTTTTTTCCTTTTATTTTGCTATTTTCCTTTTTCTCTTAATATGGAAAAAGTGAAGACTACAGGAAACATATCAACATTTCTGGCTCTTTTGTTTCAAAAATTATGGCCAGCATCAAATGATCAAGAGCAGAAAAGTGCTAGCAATAGACAAGGCATTTTAAGTTTTTAGTCACAGGCACTTAAATCCTGAAAGCAGTCTTCATAGAAGGACTGATTTTTCTTCCCCTTTTCTTTAGAACTCATGAGGATAACTTAACAACCATTTGTCTACACTTTTTTATAGTCACTGTTTTTTTTATTTAGTCCTTCACTGCTGTCCACCTCTGTGCTGGAAAATATCAATGGTATCACTTATTCTGGGTGCGAATAAGCCTGTGTACACTGGTGCTGGCATTACAAGTGGCAGTTGGCCAATGTCAATTGATGTTTGCATGAAAGACAAAGCCCATTTCCTTGTTTATCTTATGATGATGATGAAGTTTTGCATGTGCCTGGGTTTAGAGCAAGAATCCAAAGGGGATGGCAAGGATCCAGGCAGTGGCCACTAGTCACTCAGGGGGAAATGTTGACAAGTGGCCCAGAGTTTTCAGTGTGTCCAGTAGCTGGGGACAGGGGGAGGGAGCATTCATTAAACAAAAGCTTAATCAAAGAGGGCAGGAGGATGGTTTACATGAGAAAAGATATATTCTTTACTTAACATTCACAACTTGCTTGTGGATTAATTAGCCCATCTGCTACAACAAATGTATTCCCTTGTCTTTGTGTTGACTGTTAAAAGTGACTGATTTCTCTATCCACTTAAAATAGTACCCTGGATTCCACTGAAAGTAACCTTTCCGAGGCAAGGAATTTATTTAATCATCCACTAAGAACCTGTAAATGGCTTGCTGTAAATAAGTGCTCAGCTGTCTTCGACTCCCAGGGTAACTATATGGGGGTGTTAAGTTGGGGATAATGAAGGAGGAAGAAAATGGAAGAAAATCCTTATAAGAACCTGCATGAAGAGAGCTTCTAGCCCTATCTGTAGTACTGGTTTTAGGCTTTTTTAAAAATTCTCTCTTCTCAGGCTCAAGTGGGCAGGGGCACGGTGTAATTCAGCTATAGATTTTCTTCTAAGAAAGAAGAAAAGAATTTGTAAATTAGGTGACCTTTATGCAGATTGACAGTGTGTTGATGAACTTCAAGCAACAATTTAAACAAGTATTTGGTCCAATGTGCTTGGAAACCAAATAAAGAAGAGAATGTGTTTAAAGTCATCAAATTAAATAGGCATTTAAATGAAAATAGAGGTCAGCCATAGGTTCCCAGGATAAATGAAAATGCGTATCTTTCGTTATTTTTCACATTCATATGATTTAAAAATATTATTATTCTTTAGGAATAAAATTTGCATGTAAATGGCATTATTGTGAATTTATGTCTATTTCCTCAGAATATGTGATAAGTAATGACTGATGTGAATAGACAGAATTTCTGGTTTAAAAAAAAAAAAAAGGATTCTGTATGCTATCCAAACATCTTTTAGATTTGCTGGGGTCGATCTGTAATAAAATGGTTATCTTGTGCCAAAATCCATGTGGTTCAGCTGGGTTACAGAAGGATTGTGTGTTTTATACTTGAATAGAGGAAAAAATGGATACATTTCTATGTGGTATTTATTCCCAAGCATTTGCTTTCAGGAGAAACACCATATAGTTATCCAAAGCTTAAGAAGTATTGAAAAGGACTGGGGAGTCAGGAAAACAATTTTTCTGTCCTTACGGCCTTAGGAATGAGAGTCCCTCAGACAGCCTACAGGACACTCTTGTTACAAAAATCACAGAAACTGAAAAACTGTGTCCTTAATAGGATCTGAGTTAGAAGCAAGAATGAAGCAGGGACTGGAACTGAAGTGTGGCTAGAAGACCCAGGCTTGAAGCTTTATCTCTAATTGCTTCCATTAGATGGGGCTGAGCCTGAGCACCCTGGCAATGTGACTTGTGTTATCAGAGAAGGTTTGCAGAAGCTCTCTCCTTGGAGAAATTTCTTTGGTTTTCTTATAATATAATCTGTTCTTTGACTCTTTGGCTCTTCCTCTTAGATATACTGCTGATATTTTTCCATAACAATCAGATTATAACTATGTTATAATTTGATGGATGATAGTTTAAATGACAAAATTGTAACATTAAATCTTAATATTTTTGGCTTCAGACTGACAATAGATATGCATTGAACTTAGGTGACCAAACTAGCTGCCTTTTGAATTACCTGGCCACAATCTAGGATGCAGTAGTGTGGTACTTTTGGTACCAAAAAGTACCACAAGGAGTTTTGAGTTTTTATATGTATAGAAATGTGTTCAAAATTTGTAGCCTTCTCATCACTGCATCCAGCATCAGGGCTAGCTAGAAAGATCAGCTGACCTTTACCTTACAGTAAAGGTTATTTTGCATGTCCTTATGAGTGACATGGCCATGAAAGTGCTGATTCTTTGGAAGTTAAGTCAGAGGAAAGATGATGCTTCCCTGTACACTCTGAAAATACACACACTCTGGAAATATATTGAGTTGATATGTACATTAAATTAATGGTCAGCACATGCACATAAATATGACAGGACTATGGTTGCACAAGTTGCTTCAAAATGTTGCTGAAGGCTGCGGAGTTACTGAGGCTCTTTTGAGTTTTCTGACACTGTTCTTGTTTGCCTTTTTTCTTTTTGAAAAGAAATGTCCAAGAATTTTTTGAATGAAGGAGTGATGTGGCAAAGAAATTTTCATTTCAACTTTGGGGATAAGTCAGTTATGGGGTCTGTCCCATTTCTAGGGAGGGTTTAGACTTAGTTCATTAAATTTTATAAAGTTTTATGACTCATTGTCTATACAACAAAGAAAATTTGAGTATGACCTTGCAGCAGAATCCTATTTCTGATTTGCCACCAGTGAAAATGTTTTCCCAAATTTTAATCAGGTTTGGTACCTACAGATAGGCATACTTCTAACTAGAAAACCCTGTCTTTCCACCCCAGCACAGGATCATCTCATTTCCACAGTAGCTCACAACATTTAGGTCCTGTGTAGCAGCCAACAGTGGGCCCATTGCTCTGGAGCCAGTGGAACAGTNNGGGCCCATTGCTCTGGAGCCAGAGGAACAGTATTTTCCCTGCAAGGATGTTGCACAGCCCTATATTCAAACCCTATGGTTTAGCTACTGACTGCCATTGACCAATTAACCTTCACATTTTGTAGTGGGCTGATGGTTGCAGATCTTTCCCCAAACACCTGAATTCATATAAATGTAGCATAATCCAACCTTGTGGTTCCATTTTTTAATACCCTAACGTCTCATCTAGACCAGGAGGAATTTGCTGCTTTGCCTGTAGCAAAGAGAAACCTTGGCATTGCCAAGTGTATCAGTTTTGCCAAGCTATGCTGCATTTGCAATGTAATTTTCTCTGGTTGGTTATTTGTCTGTTCATAGCAAATTATTTATTGAGTTCTCTTTCCTTGAAAGAGCAGCAGCTGACTGTGCTGGTCAAATCTTCCTATCTTTGGTCTTAATGGTTGTGTAATAGTCATAGCAGATAAGTGACAAAACACTGAAAATTGGCCTTATTTCTTTTTAGACATGTTTATTGACATGTTTATTGACATCTGCATTAATAACAATGCTATGCCAGAAATCCTTTAAAACAATTGCATGCCACAGAAAATGCTGAAATCCAAAATTAAGGGCACCCCTCCTATTTTAGTTGTATTTTACAAAGTTAATAAAACAAGATAAGAGAAATAATTTTAAATTACTTTCTAAATATTGTAGTTTCTGTGCTGTAGTTTGGATTTCATTGGATTGGACAGTTATGGAAGAGTTCAAACCATTTCTAATTTCTGGCAAAGATTAAAGAACTTATTTCTGCTCCCAGCTGTATATTCCCTCTTGCATGGATACCAAAATAAGGTTGTCAATGTCATCAGGTGGCTGGATGTACTGCACAAACAATTAATCCCCCTGTATTTTACACCCATGTTTTTATGCTGCCTTTTCTCTAACCTTTGCCATATTCTTCTGTTTGTCTCTAGGTCAATGGGAAGGACCTCTCCAAGGCCACTCATGAAGAAGCAGTGGAAGCTTTCCGCAATGCCAAGGAGCCCATTGTAGTTCAGGTTTTACGGCGAGCCCCAGCTACCAAAGCTCACAGTAGCTCTCAGGATGTTCGGCTGATGGATGCCAGCACTCAGACTGACATCACTTTTGAGCACATTATGGCTCTGGCCAAACTAAGGCCTTCCACACCACCAGTTCCTGATATCTGCCCTTTTCTACTTTCAGACAGGTGTGGTTTATCTTTTTCTGCTGTTTACCTGTGGGATTGAGGCATTGCAGTGATGGTCTTCTAGCCTTCTCCTGAACAAGTCTCAGGAACTCTTTAAATAAATAATAAATATTGTTGATAACCACTATCCCATTCAGGCTTCAGTGACATCTTTCCTAAACTCTGCTTCTAGATTAGGGCTACAGGAAGGAATCTCAGCCATGTTTACTTTGTGTTCATGTGTCTGTTCATCCAACGCTAAGTCCTAGTCAAGAAGAAAAAGTACAAAAAAGGCTTTTTCAGACCTAGAAAGAGCTTGTCTTGTTTTCCATTCTTCCAAATTTCTCACAAAAAAAAATCAAGGAAACAAGTGATTTAATATAGCGGGTCCCCTTATCAAAAGCAAAACAATTGCAAAAATAGAGAGATCAAAAAGTACCATTTCATTTTTCATATGGCACAGTATATGAATTAAATTATCCCTCTTTGGAACTGAATCGGATGCAAACACCAGGAGGTGGTGCTTATACGTAAGGAGAGTGTAGGGTTCCTCCTCTTGTGACTCCACCTCATAAATAACATCATGTAGTGAATGACCTCAGATGACTCTACAGGCCCTCTGCAGCCTGCAAAACTATGATAGCCCTAGAGCTTTTTCACTGATTTGCTGGCATGTTGTGCATGTCTGCAGAATTGATGCTATCGCAGGACATGCCACTTTTGCCTTTGATGTAGATCCATTTAGGATCCATCCAATGTAGGTCCATTTTTAGAAGGTCTAGGTCAGATGGATTGGGCTTACTGCTGACTGCTGTGCAGCAAGGAACAGGACACCTTTGTTTCTGAGTTGTTACTGGGTATTTCTAAACTGTGGCTACCGTGATTGAAGTTCCCTTGCCCTCAGCATGGGGAAGAGTTTTCAACCTATCTGCTAAGATAGATCCGCGCTGGGTGCTGCATGGTTGGGATCCAGCCTTGCATCTAAAGCTGTTGTAAAGACCTCATTCTTTGTGTTCCAAGCCCATTTAACAGTTCAGTTTACTGACATTTGTTACTGTGCAGTTACTCAAGTGCACTTCACCACCTCGATACCACTTTACCAGAGGATAATGCAAGTTATTTTACACATATTCTTGATCAGTTTGTGAGCCTGATATGGTCTTTAGTTTTTGAGGCTATGACCAGATAATTAGGGAGTTGCCTCCAGCCATGGCACAGCACCTGAATCTGGAGTTATGTACATTCA
>VZTN01028296.1:26668-59438 GCA_013400515.1 Erpornis zantholeuca
AGGTGGGCTTATCGCCTTTTAATTGAAAAAAACCCCATTGTCTCATCTACTGTTGTTGTACTGCTTTGTTCCACACAGCTGCCATTCTCTTCACCCAGTGGAGCATGAATTTTATGAAGGTAATGAGTATCTTTCCAGCCTGCCTGCTGATGCAGATAGAGCAGAGGACTTTGAGTATGAGGTAAGATCATGGGCACATTTCAGCCTCCCTTTCTGTTATTACAGATATGGCATTTACACAGCTGATAGTAGGCTCTTCTGAGAAAAAGAGTGGGAATACTTCTTAAAAATCATCACAAAAGGCTGTTTTGTGTTATACCTGTGTGATGTCACAGGATTTACTGGGGTTAAGCTAAAGATGTGAAATATGAAAGCAGAATTCTGCAGTGGGTGACTACACACAAGTCTAGGAAGCTTGTTAAACATGTTCTGTTTTTGTGCAGAGGAGACTGCAACTCAAGTGCATCTCTTTAGCAGATTTAATATTTTAAAGCAGGACCTTCCACAATTAAAAATTCTTATTGGAAGCTTAATTGCTTTCTCTCTCCTGCCTCTAATTTTAAAAATCAATTGTCCTTTTATGTCATGCCTTAGAAATCAGTCTTCTAGATATTTGGGTATGTGCTTGACTGTTGGTAAGATCATGCTTCAAACTGGAAAATGAATATAGTTTTTATTACTTGCCCTTTGATATGTGACTTTGTAAGTACTGCAATTATAAGAAATTGTGCTCTGTACCACATATCTCCCTTTGCTGCTAATGTATTGCACTCTCTGGTGAGAAGGGTGGATGTGTTTCTGAGTAACTGGAAAATCATTATGTGAAGCTTCCCAAAATGATAACGTGATTAGTGATGTTGCTCTTCATTAGATTTTCATTTCAATATTCCAATAGTCTACTTGTCAGTCATTCATTAGCTTTTCATGTTTTCCACTGTCATCTAGTAACAAAATATTTATAGGGACAGGCACAAGAAGCAGATGGTTTTTTATTATTAAACAGTGCTGAGTCTTTTCATAAGTTCAAGTTACTGTATTTTAAATAAGAATGATTATAAATAATTAAAAATCTTTAATACAAGATTAAAAACATCCTGTCCTCCTGTTTGCTGTACCTTAAGGAACCTTTTGAAAGGTTTCATATAACTGGATGACATTTGGAAATCAAATGAAAGGCGAAAGCTTTGGCAAATATGCAGAGAGTTCACTTTTATTGTGTCTTTAGTATCTAAGACGCTCAACTGCAAGTTCAGCCCATTGTTCTTCTAGCAGGCTGGGGAATCTGAAGTTCTTTCCCCAGGAAGCAGAAAAATCAAATAACATCTACTTAGTGAATCTCATCAGAACAAGCAAACTTTTATTTGAACTCCTCAAAAAATCATTGCTGGGGATAAGTGAAATGATTATTTCTTCCCAGTTGGGTTTTGGTGTGCTATCTCACAGCATAAGAGTCTTAGACCTTAAGTTCTATTTTGACTCCCCCTGTGTAATATGATATTAAATTTCTCTGTCAAGTGTGTTTGTTCATGATACTTGTTTCTGAAATGTAATAAAACTATTTTGTCCAGTAATATTTAAACTGATTAGTTATGTAAGCATCTAGAAATATTTTTTTTAAATGGTAAAATAGAAATAATTTTCACCATTTAATAAGAATATTAGTGACAATTTTTAAAGGGTCTACCTGGTGGAATCAAGTCCTCTTTGTGGCCATTATTAATCCCTAATAAAGGCTGGCATAACTACTGTGACCACAGCAAATATTTGGGCAGGTTCTCAGATGCCTGTAATCTCTGCTAATCACAACATCGTAGTCATTAATTTGCTGTCAGCTGTGACTCAGTTGCCCGAGGCATATTCACTGAGTGACTGCAATAAAGTGTTTCATGTGGAAGTTAAATAGGAAAGAAACTGTCTAGACTCCTTTGAGAAGAATGTTTTCCACTAAATATGAAAGTTTTGTAGGAGGAATAAGAACATCTCACAGCCTTTAATTAGCAGAGATCGAATGAAAGACATGAAAGACATTCCCAAAGTTTAAACCCATATGGTAATATTATGGTTTAGATTACTCATTGGTTGTATTATCTGCTACTTCAGGTTCTTGTAAGACATTTTTAAGCTCCCTTGCCATAACTAGGGATCTGGGAAAACTGGCAGCATTGTCCTCAGAGTTATCTATCTCCATCCCCAAAAAAAGTCTCAGAGTCAAAAGGGACTTCCCAGCTCCTGTTGCCTGGGGAGAAGCAGCAGGAGAGTAGGTGGAGTAGAGGCTATGGTCCAATGCTGCCAAGGTCCCTACAACAGTATTGCCTTAGGTGTACCCTGCTGTGGCCACTCAGTTCCTCTACAGAGGGACTTGCCCTGATGTACTCTGGCCCCTCAATTATGCCAGTATTACTTACTGTGAAACAGATGGGAGAACTGATCCAATTATTTTAAAATAGAATTTTAGAAGNGATCCAATTATGTTAAAATAGAATTTTAGAAGAGTTGCTGCCTGATGTAATTTCCAGCACAGCTCCACAAGTTCCTCTGCTATGGCAGCAGCAACAGGGAAGGAAAAAAATGCTCAAGCACTTGGGAAGACAAAAACTGACAAAATATGAACAAAAATCATCACTACATCTGATGCCAAGATGATTTTTGCTTTTATATATTCTTCAGATATTTGTAGCTCTGTAGACTATTACTATGTAGTTATATAGTTCTTAGCTAACTCCAGCATTTTTCCCACCCTGATAGACAGAAAGACAAAACACATTCCAAAGACCCTATCCTAATCTTGCTTCTTCTGGGAACCAAGCATGAGCCACCATCCCAAGACACTTTCCCAAAAACAGCTAGCAACAGGGAGCCTGCAGAAGAGGGTTGAACCAGAAGGGGGAGGAACGGATGCCTTAAAAATCTAGGAACAGAACAACACACATACAAGACAATTTTAATGTAGGAGGTAATACAAAAGCTGGTCTTTAATTGCAGGCCTCCACTGGCAAATACGGAAAAACTATTTTTAAGGCATCAGTTCCTTGGGGACCCAGGCAGGAGAACCTGCCCCAGAGACAGGAGTAGTAGAGTGGGTTTGGCTGCATGGAGCCTGCGCTGGCTCAGGCTAATGCAGGTCTGTGTGTGCCTCCCTGCAGCCTGCCCAGCACTCCTTCGCCCATGGAGGACATCATGCAAACCCCCCAGTTTCAGCTGCGGCGGCTGAAGAAGCAGCTGGATTTTGAGAGAGAGAACCGGGGAGAGCTGGAGGAGGAGGTGATGGAGAATAACAAGCTCATCATGGAGAAGGGTGAGTTGCTAGCAGGATATCCTGGGGTGCAGGGAGGGGTCTGTGGGGCAGACATATCCTCTTGTTTCTCTGACTTTTCTGCTTTGACCTTGCCACAACTTTGCTCATGCATGGTCCATCCTGCCGGGCCTCAAGTGAGACTCCAGGTTCCTCCTNTCTTCTGGGAACCAAGGATAAGCTACCCTCCCAAGACTTTTTTATAAACAATGAAAAGAAGGGGGGGGCTCCAGACGAGGTTGGACCAAGTTGGGGAATTACTTCATCACCTGAATTTTTAATTGGGGATTCTTGTCAATTTTTGCTAAACTTATAAGACTGTATTTGTCTTATGTGACCTGGGTGTTTTTCCACTCTTGCCCCTGGAGGCCTCCAATTAAAGACCAGCTTTTATATTACTTCCTATATTAACACTGTCTCAAAAGTGTGTTGTTNTATCATTGTTTTTTAATTTGTAACAACTTTCTGGTGTGAACTTTAGCTAATCACACACAGCAAAAAAACCCTGTCTGGTGTCAAGAGCATGGTTCTTTTTCCAAAATGCACATTAGCCTTCCCATTGTACAAAAGATGCAGATAAGCAGCTCACAGGTATCCATGGCAAACGTAAATGGATTAAAAACCAAACCAGGAGATTTCAGAAAGGAATTGAAACAAGATAGTGAGCAAAAAAAAAGAACTAGAATGACAACACATCATTATTTCCTAGAAATGCTTTGTAAATGAAGCATGAATCAGTTCTGAGCTCAAATGCACAATACACAGCCAAATTAGGAAGTAAGGAAATAAGATAACTAGCAAATGACGTCCTGGAAACAAAAATGTTTTCCAAGAAAGTGAATGTCCTAAAAAACAGTGATCAGTGGCTCTTGCTTACAAACATGTGCTAGTGTTTAAGTATCTGAGTTAGCACCATAAGAGACCAAGAGGAGGATCACATATGATAGCCAGCACTGGGGATATGGACTTACACTTGCAGTGGTAGGATTAGACAGTTACAAGACTCTTCTACTCCAGTTGTAAGCTAGAAAAGCCCCCTGGGTTGTGCTCAGATTGTCACAGTGCAATGAACTCAACTATGAGCCAAGTGTCTTGGAAGGATGAACTCCCAGGGAGGCTCACTGGGCTCCATACAGTACCCTACTTTGAACAAATGGCTGGGAAGATGACAAGGCTGGGGGATTGCCATTTGCCAACTTGAGCATTCTTATGTTGCTACTGCAAAAGTTGTCCTGATAGGAAACTGAATTGCAGGTAGATACTGAGATGAAGGCAGAGCTGGCAGCAGAAAGACATCAAAACATTTGCAATTCTTGCATAGCCAGATACTCATGAGGACTTTTAAGAAGCAGTAATGAACTGATTTGTAAGAGCTCAGTTGGACTTGCAATCAATATCACTGAAAGAGAGCCAAAGATATTCAGGACAAACCCACTCAATCTGACTGTGTGTGGCTTTGTGCTGCTGGAATTAGATCAAGTAAGTTTAGAATACATGTCACACTTGCTGGTACCAATGAGGTGAAAGTACTAAAAGCATCACAGTCCCCAGTAAATCTGTGTTAAATGCTCTAAAATTTGTCTTAGTAAGAAGAATAGAGGATACTGGTGCTAGGGAGGAGTAAATAAGGTAATGGATGCACACTTATTTAATAACATTTCTGAACCTACTATCCAGGAGAGAGAAACTTCATATACTTGGTTTGGAACAGTATTACAGAATAATAATTAATAATTAACATAATAATTAATAATTAGCAGTAATATGGAAATTAAGGGGACAGAGTCATTTAAATGGTGAGACAGGTAAAAAATAGGTAGAAAAAGAAAAACAACAAAGAATTTAGTACAGACAAAGCTGGTCAAAAGAAAGTCTCACTGATGTCTGGTCCTATGTACTCAGTCTAATGAGACAAGAAAATGAGATGTTACAAGCAGGCACAAGCTGGTGGTGTTGTTTGGTCCTTATCCGAGGGCAGAGACCTTCATACCATGTATGCACTGAAGTAGCTTTTGAGCAAAAGAAGAATGGGAGGTGATTGATTTTGCTGGGGGTTGCAGCTTTTGAAACTTCATATATCTCAGATGGGAAAAGATTCTCATTTCCAGCTGAATGCTTCTCCCAAACAGCTAAAGCAGACATCCTTGAGAAGAAAGAGCAGTGGGTTGCACTATGTTTTGTTGCATACAGGAGGAAGACTAGGCTTAAATTTGCTGTCAGCATTGAGAGGGTGGTTTTTTGGAGGAAGGTTGGATGTTAGTCAACGTGGATGCAGGAAGGAAACCAGAATAATTGCCTAAAAGAGTTTCCTTCTCTGATTGCTTTCATTTTTAGGCACAAGTGGTTGTTTCAGCTTTCAGGAGCCTGGAAAACTATGTCAACAGTTTTCAGGAGTCTGAAATATCTGAACATCATGACAGGAGTGAAACATTTCCCACTGAAAAAGGGAGAATGTCAGCCATTGTGTTAGCCCACCTGTGTCTGATGACTTTAGTTGATGTATGGTAGTTCTGATAGCTTGGGACAGTTAAGATCAGTACCTGTGAAAAGTTGCTAAGGATAGAGTTGACCCTGTATGAAATTATGAGGTATTCTGATGCTCCTCACTTAGAAGCCATTGAGCAGCTTTATGCTACTTTTTTGCTCAGAAAGTTTGTGCATGTCAGTCAATGTAGACAACCACATGAGCCATATGCAGGTAAAACCTTTCTGGGATCAGGTTTTCTGGAGCCTTTTGTGTCCAGGCAATGAAAGGATAAGAGTTCTTGGAGGAAAGAGCAGCCACAAGAGCCATAGTATTTTGAGAAAAAGTCATGTGAGATTTTTCCCTCTTAGAGCATGAGCTAGAAACTGCACACTTGTTATTTGGATTCTTCCTGTGCTATAGAATATAGGACTTCTGGAAACTGCAATATTCATATGCAAGTTGCTTTACTGCATCATCCTCATCCTAAGCACAGCAATGCATAGTGCTCTGAGAGTTGGTTAATACTTCAGGGCAAAAATTATTACTCTTAAGATCATGTTCTGATTTGTAGACCCAAGGGACAGATTTTTCCATCAGAATAAGGAAATAAATGTGTGCATGCATGTTGAATGCAAATGCTAGTTTATGGTTATGCACAGCCATTCGTTTAAAGGTTTTGATAAGTATTTGCACTCATAAATCTGTTAACTGTAAATTTAGATTAGTCCTTCAAATTTACTGTTGGCTTGATCCAAACCTGCTGAAATTCCTAGGTTTCCTATTGACCTGAGCGTTTCTGGATCAGATACTGGCAGCTGTTTTCACAAACAGCCAAAAAGAGCCCCGAAGAGAGATAAGCTAGAAACGTTTTGGAAAAAAGCCATGAATAAGTCTTTGTGTAGACATCTTTTCAATGGACACTTAAAAGTTGCATAGGGGAAAATTTTATCTTCTCTCTTTGTTTCTTCTACCGTATCTGAGCATTGCAATAGATAGAGTGCTGCAGTAACACACTGGTTCACTCTTGTAGTAGTGCTCATCCCACTGTGATGAGGAAAGGTATTTCAGGAGTAAATTCAACTTCATCAGTTCTGTGACATTACACTTTTGAAGTGATTGATTTTATTGGTATTTTTTACTTAGAAATAAAGAAGGAGTAATTTCAGATTAGCAGTCTGAGTGAGGCTGTTTATCTGAATAACGTTACTTGAACACCTGTAAGTATTTATGGGTTGAGGCTCTCACAGGCCACTGAAGTCTGGGCTCAGTGACATTCTGAACAGCCCACCATTGCTTTAATAGTCCAGGAGAGACCTGCCTGCCTGGTGAATTCCTATTTAAGTCCTTTTCAACACATGGATTACTTAACCAGTAAACTAAACAGGTCTGTCTATCTCGTAAATACATATTTAGGGCCTTTTTAACATGAGGATTTCTAAGCTGATAGCCTGAAGCAACTCCCTCCAGAGCTCTGATAGACTGCAAACAACCCTGTGTGAGCATTACAGGAGTAATGTGGCAAAACACATGGAGCTCCTCCTCAATTGCTAGCACCTGAACAAACAGCTTTTATGGAAACAGCTTCTGTGCACACACTGTCAGCACTGCTGATTGCTGCAGTCAGGCTCTTTTGTTTTGTTACTTGATGAGTGTTTCTCTACAATGAAGCTAACTCTGTGATTTGCTATCAGGTTGTGCTTTTTTTTTTTACTGTACTTCCTACTGTGATTGGAGTCTTTATATTTTACCCTGAACTTCTTAAAATTGGAGAAAAATCACAAAATGCACCTCTAGGAAATAAAAGGCATTTTTTTTTTAATTCAGTAACCACCAGATATAATTTAAAAGAGAAGGCTTCAAGAAATATGGATCCTATTAGAGATATGAGTATTGTAGTTTAGAGGAGTTGAAATGCTACACAAAGTTGTGTCTTTCCATTGTCATCAGACCTGATTGGTGTGGTAGGAGAAATATGAACAAACTTGCTGTGGTGTAGATTTTCAATGGAAAAAGCAGATGGTTCTCAGTGCATGCCTTACCTTATGGAGCTGCTCTTGTACTGAAGGGACTGAACTGACAGCTCAGGGTAGGCTTAGATAAGCTGGGACTTCATCACAGAATTGTGGAATGGTTTGGATTGGAAGGGACCTTAAAGAAAATCTAGTTCCAACCCCAGCCATCAGCAGGGACACCTCCCACTAGACCAGGCTGCTCAAAGCCTCATCCATCCTGGCCTGGAACACTGCCAGGCATGCAGCATCCACAGCTTCTCTGGGTGTCTCACTCTCATAGTAAAGAACTTGTTCCTAATATCTAATCTAAATATGCTCTCTTTCATTTTAAAGCCCTTTACTCTTGTTCTACCATGACATACCCATGTATAAAGTCTCACTCCAGCTCTCTTGTAGCCTCCCCTTAGGTGCTGGAAGGTTGCTCTAAGTTCTTCCTGAAGCTTTCTCTTTTCCAGGCTGAAGAACCCCAACTCTCTGTCTGTTATCATGGGAGAGAGACTTGGTACACTATGTTTATTTTGGGACCATTGGTTCAGACCTAGCAGTTATGGCTGAATCAGGGTTGCCCCATGGTACAGAGACATTTATTAACACCATTATTCTGATTTTTTGGTGGCAATTCTTAATATTATATAGCACCTTCTGATAAGTATCATGAAGGAAGTGATGTATGTGCCTGTAAGGTATGTGTGTGCCTGTAATCTGTGGTCCTGTTTGCTTAGGAGAGTCTGGTTTGTGGGGACTTGGGGTGATTGGGCACTTTTTTTTCCCATTCCACAGCAGTATCATACAAATAGAGAGAAAAAATTGATTGTGTTTTAAAGCTATGTTGTGAGGAATTCTTCTGGACTAGTAAATGGTTATTAGAGTTGTTTCAGTTGGACCTGAGGAATCACTACAATGATCAGGGCTTCTAAAGTCCTTCCTTGTGATTTTTTCCTTTTAACTCAAAAGAGTTCTGAGCAGCAAATGCCTGGTCTGTGGTCCATCTGACTGCAACTACTGACTAAAAGCAGAAAAAGTCACAGTTGAAAGGGAAGAGTGCCACTGGAATATATTTTGCTGTATTTCTTTGACTAACACTGGATAATAATTAAAATAAGACTGTTTAAGCATGCATTTGGCATAAAACAGCATAAGATTATGAATTTTCACTGGCATTTTTATTTTTAAAATACCTCTGAATTTACATAATATAATTTACACATGGACAATAAAAAACACAGATTTTCTCCCTAACTGTGGCCAACTGTACACTGTAAATGAACAAAGGATTGGTAAAAGGAAGGGTCCTTTTTGTTCACTTTTTCATTTGTCTTTTAAGTATTGAACTCACTTTTCAAGTATAAATAAATTGAACAAAACCATCCTACTGAGGTTCTTCAGGCTTATGATGTCCTGTACTGCTACAGGAATTCACAAGCAGGTGAACTAAGGACAGTTGTATTGAGAGCCTTGCCAAGTCAATCAGTGGCAGAACTGGCAGTAAAAGCCAGAATCCTTTAATTGTAATGCATCTCCTTTCTGGCCATTAAATCACTCTTCTTCCTTCCTAGTCATTGGGTCATTTAAATAGAAGGGGATTTCAGGGATTTCGTTGATTTCGAGCATATTGCTGTGTATCATCACAAAATTCTGACATTCAAAGTGAATGAAGTTGCTGTCCTCACACCTCCCCTAAGCAATGAATATCCCAATTTAAGGATCTGAATTATGTCCACAACTGCTGAGGATCATGAGAGAACGGGGATGTGGTGGTGTATGGAAAAAGACACAAAACTGACATGGGCAAATTCATCAAGGTTATTATCATTTATTGAGTTTTAAAACAGGAGGAAAATATATCAAGTCAGTGATATTCATTCAGTTTCATGATTTCATAAAACAAGCAGAGGGTTATTCCTTACTTCACCTGGAAGATAATAAAAATTCTTACTTGTCAGAGCTTATGTTTTTCCAGGAAAATGAAGAAAAGTGACTTTAGTTCAGCAACACTACATTGCTATTACAGTGTATGGAATGTGATTTTCAGTCAGTGAAGAAAGAGAAAGGTGCTGACAATATTTTCATATTTATGGAAATCTGTAGATTATAAATCTTCTGTTTTGAAGAAAGTCTTTGTTTAGACAGTTCTTACATTATTATCCCACATACTTCCATATATACTTTACAGTCAAAATGTTCCTAAGAGTTTTATTAATGCTATTTTTCATATGCCTTCTATTTGAATGCTCATGTAGTCTGTCTTGGAAACATGAAATCTAGCTATATAGACAAAAGATGGGAAGGAATAATTTATTTTACGTATTCTTTTAAAAATAGCCTAAGTCATGTTAACCACCTTATTATAATGTTGCTATTTTAAAGTTTAGTATCCTAGGAAATCCTAGAGCACAGGAAGCATGGGCTGAATCCCCCTAGCTAGAGGGAACCTTTTACAAGAAAATGGACTTTAAACAAGGTTTCAGTATTATGCATGCTGGGCCTTCAGAGGAGAAATCAAAAAAAAAAGCAGGAGAGGCCTTTTCTCTAGGAGTTTGCTTTTTTATTTAATGAGGGATCTCTTCAAAGAGAATATGATAGTCATTCCTAGAGGGCATGGTTTGGTGAGCAGGAATACAGGTGAAATGTATTGTGCATCAAAAAGCAGAAGAAGAGTTTGCTTTGTATTTCATCTCATGATTTTATCAATCTGCACAAGTATGTGGGGGTGGGGGTAGAGGGCATTCCGTGTGCAACAGAAGTTTGAACAGCTGAAACTCAGCATGGATATGGTGCCCATAGTCCTCATTTTGGTGCCAGGAAAATCAAAATGTGTTTTGAAAGTCGCTGCCTATTGCTTCATGTGCTTGATTTATAGGCACATGTATGTGATTAAAATTTGCATATTTTAACTATCCATGTTTTAATATGTGTGTACCTCCAGCTAAATGAGAGCATGGATGGGATGGAGTTTTAATAGTGCTTTCTAAGAATTTCTAATCTTAAAATTAGCTTTTTCATAGTATTTTGCATTTACTGTGTCCAAAAGGGATAAACTGAATTACAGGAAGGTATATTTCTCACTAATGTAATTGAAAAACTATATTTTCAACTTGATTTCAATTAACATCCCAAAATAGCCTTCACACAGTTGTAGATCTAGGCTGTCCAAATACATGGAATTGTAACTGGGTAAGGGTTTGAATCTACAGCTATGTGTTCCACTGTCCGGGTAACTGCTTGCTGCAGCAGATGTTGGCACATCTGTTATGCCTTCCCATTTCGATTGGCTGCCTGGGTGTTTAGAAAGTGCTGATGAGGCAGATAAATCTTCTGACACATTTCAGGCCCCAAGCAGGCAGGCAGCAGTAACAGTGATGTTTACAGAGCCAAGTACTCAGCAGTAGCATTTTGAAATACAGCAAATATAAAGTATGATTTTACCTGCAGTAGGTGAAATGTATTGTATTGTATTATATTGTTTTAATTTATTGTATTGTGAAAGCTAACTATGCTAAGTGATTCTCAGCGGATCTGAACTGCAGCTATGAAGCCTCTTAAATCTCTGGACTTTATCTAGGGTTTGTTGTCTAGAAAAAGGTGCTTGCTACAGTTTAGAAAAACCTGTAAGCTATGAAGAGGCTCTTTATCAAACTTAAGGGAATTGGGAACCACAAACAGCTGAGGTGTATGTGTTTTTTGGAAGGAGAATAGCTATATTCTGGGGACCAGAAGTTCCTGGCCTTATCACAATTCTTACTTTCAACAGGTTTTCTTCTACCCAATGAAGCGTGTCAGATTTGAACATGCACGCTAGCTAAGTTTCAAGAGGAGGTTTGTGACTCCCTGGAAGATACACTGTCAGCTGTTGAACCTTTAGCAGCCAGGAAGCCTGTAATTTGTAAAGGGTTTTTTTCCTTCTTCTTCAACTTCCATATGACATACACTCACTCTAAAAGTCCACGCTGTGTCTCTAAGCTAAAATATCCTTTAAATTCAAGTCAGTCACACCACACAAGGTCTGACAGGCCCACAGAATTAAAAGTGTTTATCTCATCCCCATAAGCTTAGACCCCTACTCCCACTGCAACAGTGAATTTGTTCATAGCACAGTGATCACAGGCTTCTCATACTTGTAGTCCAGCTCCATTATTCATCCAGCCCAACCAGCTCCCACATCTGCTCCATGACTGCCATCCACCCCCTGTCCTCACCCGAAGGGAATCTCAGCTGACACCAGGGTGTCTTCCTCCTCCCACTCATGGCCAGCAGGCTGTTATTGATCACCACACATCAGACTGCTGAATACATGGCAGTCATGCCATGCCTTAAGTGTCTCCATTGTTTGATTTTTTACATAGAAGTGTCATGCACACCAAAAATTTCACTCCAGAGCTGCAGAATGAGAGTGATTTCCCACATCCATTGGAGCTTCTTTATTATCAAAGGATTCATCAGCTACAGGGCCAAATTCTGCTCCCCCAGTTGCAAGATAATATTTTATTAGTAGGTGCCTATATGTCAGCATATTAATTCTGGGGTTTTCTCCTAGGTTTTTTTTTTTTTCCTTTTTTTTTGTTTTGTTTTCTAACACTGGTACCATTGTCTACATTATCCTGCCATCCCAGAGCATTCTTTGTCTGGACACAAAACAGCATGTGGCTCTAAGTGTAGCTATAAAGCAGGGATCAGCAGGAAAGTGATTTTGTTTTTGAGTATTTCTCATACTGTGTTGTATTTGGGTTTGGATTATGCATTTGAAAAATGCTTGCTGATATTTCTCTACTTTCTGCTTTGATGTAAACAAATCTTGTGTCAGATATTCTTAAATCTAAGCCTGACATTAAAATATGAGGATTAAATGAGACTTCAGCCTATAAGGTAAAGGCCCCACCCCTTGGACTGAGCATTGTTTTTCCCCACCATGTGGAATGGAGATAACCCTCTGTTTCTTTGTGGTAAGCTACCAACCAAATCTATTCTGGCAAATCTGACACCTAAGGTGATTTGTCCTTTTCGATGCTGTTTATGAGAAGTCAGGACAGTCTTCTGTCAAAATTGATAAGTGAGAAGACACTGGGGAATGCAATTTTATTTGTAACAGCACAGCTGCCAGCAGTTCCAACTTGTTTACATCTAGGCTGGCTCTGTCTTGCTCCACAGCTTTTCTATTTCCGTCCAAATAGCCCCCAAGTATGTTGTGGATGTGCTGGTCTGTGTGAGATCTGAATAACAGAACATCCTGGGACTGTTAGAGGAAAAAAGAATTTATTTCTTTAGGTTATTTTCACAACTTGAGAATGTCAGTCATTTTAAAAGTGAAACCCTGAACTCTACCAAATCTCCATAGACATTTACAGAATGGGTTTTAAAACTGATCTATAATGTACTAAAATCCTGCAGTGCTTGTAACCTTCCGTGGTGAAAATACCAGAGGACCTAAGGCCTTGCTTTTCTGATAGAAACATTGTTTTTCTGGTGAAAATGGTGAGTGTGTGTGAATTAAATCCCCTGCAAGCTTTTAAATACAAGTTTATTCATTGTGAAAAGAATGCAGTAGGACCCTGCAGTGACCTGTGAAGGGGAGGGCTGTTTCATTGCACTCTGTTTCACACTGAATACTTCTGGAACATAGCCTACAATTAGCCTGTGTTACATAGACATTAATGCATTTCCCGGAAAATCCCTTTGACAGGAGAGCATTACTCTTGATGGTGTTAGAAGAGTTCTCAAGTCTAGGATGCCTTTGTTTGCCTGAGGTATTACTTGCCTTCTGTCTGGAAGCCCCAGAATCCCAGGCAGTTTTGATCTTTTTTTTATTGGCACACTTAAGAAAGCTGCAGTGATAGGCATTTCCCCTATAGTCCTGTGAGCTGTTTCTTTACAGTAGCTTACCCTAAACACTCAGTTGTGATGGAGGTAAAGAGAGAAGGGATTTATATTTGACTGATCTATCTTATGACAGAAGAGCTTTTCTAGAAATTTAAATTTCTTGTTTCCTTTAGCCATTACTCTTTTTGAAGTTATTAATAAATAGGTAGTCTATATAGTTTGTCATTAAAAGTTAGTAAAGTCCAGATATGGCTGTAAGTGTCACTACACTGATTCTGTGAATTGTGGGATGATCTGGTATTTTCACTTTCTCATTGTAAGCATATAGCCTGTCACTGTGTTTTCAAGAATTGTAATCATGCTCTTAAATTAACTGTTAGATGATTGCCAGGAAAAACTCTCTGCAGTGTAACTGACCTGCCTGGCATGCACTTACACATACATATATAAGCACTGCATGTGCCTATATAGTCATATACATAAGTTTGCATATGTAGACACATGCACATCCAAGTAAATAATTAAATATATAACACCCACCCCTATCCTGAAAGCAAAATTCCTAGTATGAAATTGCTTTGTTAAATATACAGCAGAGGCATCACAGACTCTCTTCATCTAAACAGAGCAGGGTATTCCACAGGAAAAAAAAAATCATAGTTGAAATAGTTTTGATGACTTCTACCAATGCTAGGATTTACATCTCTTTCTTCTGAGTTTCTTCAAATTACTTCTGGTCACCATTAAAGACAGAACCTCTAAAAAAAGCCATGCTGAGTGTTGGAAGCATGATTTGGGTAATGTGAAACATGATATCTGCATGAAACGCTAAGTGTCTGTTTTTAGAATGTGTCTTATGCATTGTACACACCCTGATCATTTGTACATGACACTCGCAACCCCTCCTGCACAGTACAAATTCAGAGGTGAAATAAAGTGTGCTTTAAAATGAAGTCTAAAGAATAGCATTTATTCTGCTGATAATGCTTATTTTGTCACAAACCCAAGCTGTCATTTCCTCTGTTTTACACCCACTCTCATTTGCAACACATGATTTTATGTAACATGTAATACCATTCTCATCACTTCTGAATTTGAGATGAATTTTTCTATTTAGTAGCTCCACTGTTAGCTCTCCTAGGGCTTCATTAGATTGAACTGCTCCTGTACGAAGAGTGAAGGTTCTGTTTGTATTATTTTTCTTTCATGAGCAGAATTACTTGCCAGTGATGATGAGTGTGTGGCATTATGAAGATTAAATATTATCCAAGGTAGCAATGTAAATGACCGGTGATTTAGCAGTCTGGAAAAGGAATATCCTTCAGGTCATGTGGAGGAAGAGACCAAGAAAGTGAATGCTCTTAGGAGATACTGCCAGGTGCTTGGCTGTTTGAAGCTCTGTCTGATAAAGATCCAAATGCTTGCACCACAGAGACGCAAGATAAGTGCTGAGATAAGAACTGCAGATTTGAAATTACTAAACACATTTATGAGACTGAGACTGACCTTTGATTAATTTCCATAGTTGCAGAAACTAACAAGAAGCTGAAAAAATGACCTAATTTACAGAACCTTCATATAGTAACCCTGACAGAAAATGTGAAAAGCAGCCAAAACTCAGATATGCATATAAACTGGAGGTTGATCTCGCCCATAAAGATGCAGAATCAAGATGATATTGCAGAATTAATCTTAATTTTAAGGTGTGTGTAGTCCATGTAGTCCCTTAGTACTTCTGTTTGATGCCTCAGAAGACTGGCACTAGCTCAGATAGATGAAGGATTTTTTTTCAGTGTAACTAGTTTATTAAAATAAGTCAGACTTTAATGTACTTTCTCAGTTAATTCCTCATTGAGCTATTCTGTAAGTACTCTGATCTTGGCCTTTTGTGTTTCATTCATTCAATTATTCATTCTGTCAATTATACCATTAGCAAGATGAACAGTAAGGGCAGCTTCTCAGCTATTACTACAGGTAAAAAAAAGGAAAAGCAAAGACAAAAGTAACTATTCTTTTCTTATTTTGCTTTATTATATTTGTGTTGTTTTTTTCTTAAATGTATGCTAAATACTACACTTCTCCACCTTGGATCATCAGATATTGGGCCCCTCATTGCATTCAATAAGCCTTGATTTGTTCTGAAAGGGCTACAGCACAGAATAACTTGCCTGACACAAGACACTGCTTTACAGGTAAACAAGGATATAATCATAAAACCTGTCACCTAAACCTTTGTGTATTTTACCATTTCCAAACTCTTAGGTCATCCCACTATGAGGTAAATTGTGTAAAGAGTTTGGAGCTCTGCCTGGTAGTGGATGGTAAAGGGGTAAAATATAAAGGTGTTTCATTTCATGCCTGGGCTTGTTTCAGGATCTGCACATGACCGCTTACTTAGCCATGGGCAGTAATTCACTAATTGGTGGTAAGTGCATTGTTCTGGGTGGCTATGAAGATAACATTTTATTTTGGGGGTTATTTTTCCCCTTGATATTGCAGTAATGTCAATTAGTAAGAATTGTAATCTGGGTTTGGTCCAAGAGGTTCCAGTAATTCTGCACTGGTACAGAAAAATTGCTGAATCCACAGACATGTCCATAGACTGCAACTCTTGGAATTTTTTTGCCTTAAAACACCCCTACATTACTGTGGGCTTTGTAGATGGAACTTGTCAGCCATATTTCAAACATTTTAGGATTAAGATAAAGCATCTCTGAACTGCATTGTTTGTTTCACCACACAAGGAGTTTTCCAGACTGGCAGCATTTTATGTCTCTGCTGATGGAGTAGGAATCCTTCTCCAGTATGCTGTGGTGATTTCCTGTTCTAAAACCGATGTGTGTACTGTTGAGTTGGCTCTTAATTTAAAAAACTGTTGTTTTAATACTTGTATACAGCAAAGCTTCCCTTCTCCTTTCTGCCTTTTTTTTTTTTTTTTTGCCTTGTTCAGGAGTATTGTTTGAACTGGAGTGGGAAGAAACAGTGTTTTGGTTTTACAGGCTAGAATATACTGATCTTATCCTCTAAAGATAATGGAGCTAAATGGGATGAGTAGATTCTAGTTAATGCTAAGAAATTAAATAGTTGACTGTATCACAGACTGAAAATGTTTAGGATCTTATGTCTTACCATGTCACAAAAATATGAACTTTCAACTATGAATCACAGGTTCTGTTACACTGGGGAGTAACACTAATTAAAATTAATTTGTTTTTTGACTGTGTCTCAATGAGATAGTATTCTCATTGAAATGAAGAGTTTAATGTTAACTGATCACACGATGTCCATTTAGGAAAAATACGGTTGTGTTTGGATTTGGATTTTGTGTTTGCCCCTTCTAATGGCATTACCAGAGTTCATGGGACCCATTACTCTGACATATTGTACAGGTGAAGGAAACTCAGTAGCTGTGATGGTTTTGATAGTCTCCCTTGGGTTCAACAACTGCTATAAAGGTAGATGGCGATTATTGGAAGGATGTAGAGTATTTATAGAACTTATACAGTGCTTTTCAAATGCTCTAATTTTCAAATGCAATAATTTATTCTTTAATGTGCTGCTACTCTGGTAGTGTTTGCATGGTTTTCTGCTTATAGATAAGGAAAACAAGTCATAAAAAGTTGTTTGAGGTGACTGTAACAAAACAGTTACAATTGAACAGGGAATAGGGAGTTTAAAGAAGAAAACTTCTGGAACTCTGATTAAAAAAAGCCTGTCTTATGAGGCAAGATCTTCCTATTTTTTTTTTTTTTTTAAGTATGATGAATTTGAGAAGGTAGGGAAATTACCCTTCTTCAGTATAGCACATGATTCAGGGAAGAATCTCAAACATATGCACAGAAATCTAAAGTGCGCCAAATGATTTTTCAAACATTTTACGTCTCTTAATCTTGCAACCTTGTATCATTAAGTTCATCTTCATTCCTTATTCAGGTTTGAGACTCCCCTTCCTAGATATATGTTTGGACACAAGGTAGCCAAATATGTTTGGACATGAGGTAGCCAAGTGCAGTTTACCTTTTTCATACTGTAAAATAATGTTGAATAACTGATTCACTTATGTTAGTTATGGTGGTCTGCAGTATATACAATAAACTAGTCTCCTTGCATTTTGTGACAAGTCATCAGCAGACAAAAATGAAAAATGGGCACAGAATGATATGAGACAAGATTATAGTGTTTAGCAACTGGACTCTAAACCCTAAGGCAGTGTTTTTCTCATTAAACCTCCACTGCATTAGAACAGCCCAAGAGTTACAGATCCATGCAAAGAATTCACTCAATGTCTTCACTAACTCCATGAATATAGTACACCAAATTCAATGAAAATAATATTAAGACAGAGTGTCAGGCTTCCATAAACCTTTCTTATTCCCTGTAAGTTCTGAGTCAAGAGATTCATTAGATTTCAAGTATATTACGAGTTTCAAAATCCCCCAGTTGCCTCCAAACACTGGGAGCTCTTGTTTAAGCTTTGAGTCTCCTACTTTGAGGAGAGAGAGTATCTTGCTGTTCATTGCAACTAATTTGTATTGAGCTTTAATTTCTTGTTTGCCTTATTTCTACCCATATAAAAATGTCTCATCACAGAGAAGAGTGAGACAGCAAGACAAAGAATCAGAAGGTGAGATAAAGGAGAATGAACTGCAGTAATAATAGGTTATTTTAGTAGTGCTCAGCTGTATGTGTGTTTCATAAGTAGTAAGTGGTCTCTTTAGTAGATGGATCTTTCTGCTTACCAGACAATAATTTCTCTAAAGATTTGTATAAGTGAGATACCAGGATGAGTCATAAGGTGAAAGTAAAAGAAAGATGTTTTGGGGGTTGTGTAGACATGGACACTTACTAAGAATGTAAACATGTGGTGGGAAAAGGGAGAATATAATCAGGCTACTGTCTATGAATATGGGCAGAGGGTCACTTAGATAAAGAGTGAACTGAAGTAGGTATTGAAGATGAGAACAGAAGGATTGTGTTGGTGGAGAGGGGTGCCAGGGTGGAATGGTTCAAATGGAGGTAAGAGGGAATGACAGGCAGTGGGGCAGAGCTCGGCCACATTTTAAATGGGGTGAAGGGTGTTGATCAAGAAGTAGCTAAACCATACAGAAAGTGAGGTAAAGGTTCAGAAGTGTGCATGTCTTCTTAGACACCACTGTCAGAGCGGTCAACAAAGAAAATTGTGGCAGATTAAGCTGTCCATGTGTGCAGTTGTTCCAGCACAGAGTCATCTGATGAATAACTTATGTAAACATCTTCTGTGTGCAGAGAGAAGAAACTTTACCAACTTTCCTCTTAGGTTGTAATCTGCTTTCCAGTGTGTGGAGAGAAAATATGAAGAGTTCACCAGTGTGTAGGGGGAAAATGTGAAGAGTTCAGGGCTCTTCTTCTCTCCACAGTCAACTGTTCAAGACTGATCACGGAAAGGTTCATGGTCTATTCATGGTTTGTTTTGTAGCAGACAAAGCTAGCTTACTTTGTGTAGTCTGGCTCTTACTAGAAAGACCCACTATAACTGCAAACTGATGCAAACTTTTATGAGGTCTCTTTTAATAGCCCTTAACCTCTTTCCAGCAATTCCTGAAAGCCCAAAACCCAATTCCTGGTGTTGATAATCGACTCTTCTAACACTTGAGAGAAATGACAGTAGTAACCCAGCCTTCCCTCCCCAAAGAGGTGACAGTCCTTGTCTGGTCTTATGTCTCCTCTTATGTGACAGCCTGTAAACTAGTTTTCCATCACTGAAGCAAATGTCAGTGTTTAGCTGGGAGCTGGAGGCTACAGCCACTTCTCCATCACTTTAGAGGATGATAAATATAACCAATTTCAGTCCTACAAGATCTGCATCTCTTTGCTGTCTTTTCTATGTCTGAAGCAATTGGCTACTTTGTAAATTTGCATCCCAGTCTTTCAAGACAGTATAGTCATTCTAATTTCTATGTCTATCTTTTACCAAATAATTTATGGCAAAACATTTTAAAGTATCATCTTTACTGTGGAAATGCACTGAATTTTTGTTCTGGCCACAAAGAGAAAAGAAGCAGCAAGTCAAAGATTTAGGAATTTGGCATTGATTTGTGTCACTTGGCAGAAGAGTACTCATCATGTTGAGAGGTGGCTGCCCCCAGTGTGCCCAAGAGAGGGGAAGGCTGTCATCTTCTGAGGTCTTCCTGAGCTCTCTCTTCAGTCCCTCTCCTCCCACCATCTGTCTGTCAGCACTGTTCATAAATGTCCAAATATAAAGCCAAAGATAAAGCAACTTTGTGTGTGTGTGTGTGTGTGTGTACATGTGCATGTATCAAAAAAGATTTCAAAGGAGGAAATTATGTTCTTACGAATTCATTAGTGCTGCAAAACTTACTGTTTCTTCTGTGAAAGACTAGTTGTGAGGAGAAAAGGCCCACAGCACTATAAAGCATCTGTTGCAAAAATACTGTGTCAAATGTATTTGACTGTGATACTCCAGGTTCTCTAGCATCTCAGCTGCTGCTCTTCTGATGAAGTTGTTTCATATGTGCTTGTTAGTCAGACTTAGAGATCAGATTTGTGTGCTTTTGCTCTGAGAGATGATTTAATATTTTATGCAAAGCTTTTTTAAATCTTCCAAAAATATTTTTCAACTCTGGGTTGTTTGTTTATGACCAGGATGTAAGATGCCACAAGGTTAGTAGTGCAGATGTGCCATGGGCAAAAGGCAGTTACCTGGAACGACTTCCAAGGCAAAGCAACAGACCTCATCCACCTCCCTTGTGCTGAATGAGATATTACTTAGTATGTACTTGTATCTATACTGAAAAACATGAAATGGTTGTTGGGCTTGTAATACTAAGATCTCAGCCGTAGGTATCTAAATCTTCTAAGCAGCCACAGCCACAGTCTTCAGACTACACCCCATATAGTCATTTAGGAAAGAGGTAGTCCAAGACTACTGAGTACTAACCTCAGCTCTTAGATGTGTCCCTGGGCAGAGAAAGCTGTGGTAGCTCAAGTACTATGTGCAGCCAGGGCACTGCATCCCAGTCCGAGGATGGTAGTCACTGATACTTGTCATCATCAGCTGGTTCCCTGAGACAGTTTTGGCAAATCACTTGGACACACAGGATGAAGCCTGTTGGCTCATCCTCACTTTCCTTTGCTCTTTCAAGCCCCAAATGGTTAATTTTGTCTGCTCATTGAGCCAGTGCACTAAGAGGATTCAGTTTGCTTGCAGCCTGAAACACTCATACAGTTTTGTAGTAACATTTTGGGTCAAATCATCCACGAGGATTTCAAGGTCATTCCCATCTGAAGAAATTGTGTTTAGAGCAGTCCTTGGGGCCCCTGTCCTGCCTCAGCATGGGGCAATACAGGACGTTGTGCCAGCAGGACAATGAAAGTTAATGGATTTCAGCTTGTGCAAAGCTTCCCATTCGCCTTGATTTAAAGGTCCCAGTTTCAGTCCTTTATGGTGTATTTAGGTTTCGTTATAGGCCTCCAAGGGACCACAAACTTCTTTATTCCTTAAAAGTATACCTTGTTGCTGTAATTGAAGCCGTTTTGTTACTGTAATTTCTCCCTAATATTACAGTTCTAGTCAAGTGGTCTTTCCCTCTGGAGGTATCAATTACTATGGGTTTTGAATAGGCCTTCCTCCAGTACACATACTTTTGCTCCCAATGCCAAAATCAGGTCACCATAATTCCCTTCCCTAATAAAACATGCTTCTGTGTTTCTTCTTTCAAACCCAATCTGTAATGTGTACTGGTGAATAATTCCACTCTTTACCACCCTATGTAGAACTCCTGCCATACCTAAGAAAAACTAAAGAAGACTACAAATTTCATTAGTTTTTTCCACATTTTCTTTTTGTTCATGAAGATGTTGAATGCCCAAAGTCCAGGGAGATGCTTATAGGGTTTGTGCAGGTAGTGAACCCATGTAGATTTTTACTCTGGTGAGGGAGCAGGGGAGCAAGCCATATCAGTGAACTTGGTGAAAGGGGTTCAGCTGAAATGAAAAAGTCACAAGGCTCGTTGGCTAACCCATGTGCGTGAGGTACAGGTTTTTCTTGTAAGTTGTGTTATTTTGACACCTGGTCCCCACAGCTTGATGGACTCACTACAGTAGTGAGTCCTCACTGCTTTGCACTCTTTGCCTGTGTGTGGATTAGTCTCCATGACATCTCTGGGGTTGATGGGGAACAAGCTCTGTATCACAGACTGGGAACTGAAGCAAAGTTTGGTCTCCCTCCTTTTATTGCATAGCCACAGAAGCAGAAGCTGTCAAGATCCAACTGTGACCTGCAGACTCCCTTAACGTACAAACACCAACGAAGGTTTCCCACTTGCAACCAAGTTAATACTCCATGTTATTGGGTTCATCCTGCTTTATTACAATTACTTGTTTCACAATGTTCAAACCAAGTGCAGCTTTGTGTTTTTGTGAATGGCTTCCCTATGAAACCCTAAAGATGCTTAACTCAGATGGGTGTATGTAGTAGTTATCACACTACCATCTCCCCTAACACTTGCACTTTTCATGAGATGCCACTGCTGGGACATCCGGCACTAAAAATATGTTTTCTGCATCATCTCACAATCAAGGAAGATGCCATGGCTGTTTAGCTCTGCAGGAGATTCCTTGAAGCATCTTTTTCTTATCTACCAGCTTCTGCAATGAAGCATCACTAAACTGGCCAGGGTAGGAATTATACCATTAATGGAGGCCTGTATTTCTGCTTTATGGCTTGGATTGCTGTCAAAAGGGAGTAGCACTTGTGTGATGGATTGATTGATTGATGGTAGCCAGTGTCTTATATGCTATAAATCAGCTGGTGTGATGCGACTAGAAGGACCACGTAATCTACTGTAAGCCAGCTTCTATTACCTGGAAGACATAGAAGACCCGGAAGACAGTCTTCCCTCTGTCCAGGGAAGACAAAGACCTGAAAAATCAATGCACAACTATATTTCTCAAAGTTTGGCATGTCTTACCAAACAGTTTCTATACAGCTTGAACCTGCATTGTAATGGGATTTCCTTCTTAATTCACTGAATAGTTTCCCTGTTAAAGATCCACCCATAACATTGTGTCTCAAGACTTGAGCAGCATGAGTATCTCAGCAGCTTGGTGCTCCCTTGTGCTGTGCAGTTCTTTCCATCCTTGGCAAGAGCCACCACAAAAGCCTGTATATTTTCCTATAGGAGGTGGAGCTGTGCCGCATTGGCAGCCAGGAGAAGCTGGGGCTGACTGTCTGCTACAGAACCGATGATGAGGAGGACACAGGAATCTATGTCAGTGAGGTAAGGACATGCCGTTGGGGAGGAGCATGGGAGATGCCCATGGAGGACTGAACATGCCAGGGAATTATCAAGCAAGTGCTCTGAGATGGGAGTGAAGAAGTCTTGGCCATCAACCAGCTCACGTCACTCTCAATTCATTTAGATTATCAGTTCAAATCATGATGCCCAAGCAGAGTAATATTACTAGTGGGTTCCTTTAGTATAAGTGCTTTTAACTACAACACACAATTGTAGTTAGTGAAGTACAAAGCAGTCTGAGGATGGTCTGAATTTTGACAAAAATGGGCCCTTATGGAGATCAGAAAGATCTTTTGAGGAGAAAAGTGCCTTCTCCACAACCTGCTTGCATTCTTTTTCCCTCTGCCACAGCCTCAGTAATCCTAACAGTGGTCAATCATGATTGTATTATTTTTGTGTAACAGTTGTGGTACACACAGACATACCACAGATGGGTGGAGAGAGTAGCTTGGGAGATTAATATGTTGGAAAACCAAAAAATAGAATTCTGGATACTGAGATGGGATGAATCCTCAGGTTTCCATTGGCTCCACTCAGAAAACATGGCACCCAGCACAGATTGTTAGTGTTTCACAAGGTCAGTCCACAAGACTTCCAAGAATGCCATCTCCCTTTGTGTCTCCAGTCATTCAAAGAGTGGTTATTTTCTGAGTAAAACAGAACTCTTCTGAGTCCAAGGTCACTGCTGAGTCCAAGGTCACTGGTGATTGTTCTGCACGAACTGCAATCCCAATTGCTCACTTTTTTGAACCAAATTTTGACATTAGAGAAAAGTTCTTCAATAAAAGGGTGATTGGTTCCTGGAACAGGCTGTACCAAGCCTGTCAGAATTAAAGGAGTAACTGGGCAGCTTTTAGTCATATGGTTTTGTTTTGGGTAGTCTTGTGAGGAGCAGGCTTTTGGACTTAATGGGATCATTATGGGTCCATTCCAACTTGAGAGATTCTGTGATTCTAAATTCTTAGTGAAGCTCATGGACAGAGAGGATCAGTAAGGACAATTCTCCTACATATCAATGAACAGGACAAAGGCAAAATTGTACATAAACAGGCCAGTAGTAATGTTAAAGAAGCTGAAAAGCACAGCCTTGGAACAAGAATGAGGAATTAATATAAATTACTTAAGAATATATCTTCCACCAGTTGTATAAGCTGTGCTGTTAAAGTCTGTTCAACCTTGTGAGGACAAAGAAAGTTCAGGGATCTCTTAATACATTCCAGGATTATATCTGAAATGTTCTGTTTGTCCTACATGCTATAATTTTCTTAGACTTTTAAAAGTGAGTGTAATGATATTACCTTTTGTACTTGATTAAGGACTTCATATTCATTGTTTTCTTCTATGACAATGCACAAGAGGAAAATAATATCTAACAGGTAGAGGATATAGCCTGGGAACTAAATACTCAACTCAAATTTTTGGTTTGAAAAAAGAGCTTATGGCATGATGAGGCAAAATAAATGGTTTAAGATAACCATCAAGTGAAAGGTGATAGATTGAATTAGCCTACAAGGAACAGTAGGTCACTGCTCAGGGATGAGTTGTAGTGTCTGATAAACTATCGCTGGAGCCCTAGATATCTATTTAGGTTAAACTAACTTAAAATTAACTGGTTCAGACTAGGAATGATTTACAGGACCTGTGACTGGTCTATACAATATGGATCCTTTGGGGGTTTTTGATGTTTCCTGGCAAACTGCAAAATTCCAGAAGAAATAACAGATTGATTACTAAGATAATAATTTAATAGTAAATGTTTCCATGGAAGAAAAAGAATTGTGTCCAAAGACAGGCCCATATGTATAGAAGTATCAAATGCTGCAGAAGCTTCTCAGTCCATAGTGAACTTCCAGAGAAAAGGAGCTTCTGTCATTAATTTTTAATGCTCTGACATTGAAGTTTAATGCCTGACAATGGCATAGGAAAGTATTAATTTGAAAATCATATGCTTCCAACACATTCTGTCTTGAGGGTTTTATCTGGAAGAAGCTTATATGATCATTTAAAGAACTGTTTACTTTCTGTGACTCTAAAGGAAGCTTCAGATTGCCTCTGTACTGAGTAAAAATGGTACTTTTTCAACTAATGCAATTGTGTAGCTGTTATAATTTCCTATTAAATCTTTCCATGTTCACTTACTGGTTATTGTCCTGTGCAGGTTGATCCAAACAGCATTGCTGCCAGAGACGGACGGATCCGTGAAGGAGACCGCATTTTACAAGTATGTGACAATAGACTCTTCCTTAAACTCTCCCTTCAGACAAACATGCAGTGCCATCTTCTCTGTGGACTGTTAATGAGGGAAGGTAGTTCTCTTTGTTACTGTGATCGATGAGAAAATCCATGTCTGTCTGTTTTTTAACACAATAGCTGGGAGCTAGAGCGCGTGTACTGAAAAATGAGACTGACAAACTCGTTCTGGCTCATGCACTTACATCCCATGTCTTTTTTTTTTCCATATTTATTAGAAAATCTCATTTCCACTATGTTCATCTCAGTGTCAAATTCCAAACAGGATCCTCCAGACATAAATAAGAGTGCCAGAGACATGCTAATCATGCACCAATTGTATAAATTTCGTACAAAAAATGTGCTGTTTAGAGAAGGATGATCTTGAACATACTTAAGGAGGGGGTTCATTAGGTTTTTTTTTAATATTTTCTCTTCTCTCCCAATAATACATTGCTTTTTTGAATTCTTTTCTAATCCACCACCTCAGGTTTTTTTCTCCCTTTGTTTCTGTTGTTCCACTTGCTTAAAGAGCTACCCCAAAGATAGGTTTGTGTGCTACAGCATAGGTGGGTGAGGGTGGCTGGCAGCTGTACAGGGCAGTGTACCTGTACAGAGAGGGAAACAGCTAGAATGGCAGTGGGTTTCCATTTTCAAACAACAATGGGTAGTGCACTTTCCACCCTAGTGCAAAATCATGAAACAGCTACCAAAAATCACTTGACTGGGATTTTTTTGCTGTATTGTAGCATTTTCATTCTGGTTCCAAGTTAATTTGCCTTGCATTTTGGCCTTTTTTTCACTGACGCCCCAAAGGAAGCTCCTGGTGATGACAGGCTGGTTTTCTGTAACATGTTCCATAATTGTCCTTCATTAATTTAAGCAGATGAGCTTTCAGGTTTTTCACAAGATCAGTCTCTTCCTTCCTTCCAATCTTTTCATTTCTGCAGGAAGTATCTTTGCTGAAACCTGTATCTCTTATCCTGCTACAGCTTAAATCAGCTTTGAGAGCCTCGCTACACAACAAGCTGGCTTAAGAGAGTGGTCCATTTTCTAAAGAGGAAATAATAAATTCAATTTTAATGTCAGGGCTCATTTTGGGGCTGCTGGTTTTTTCTCTGTTTGTCTGGGTTTGTGAAAACATTCACGGGATGGTGTTCTCCCCCAGAAGGCACAGATGCCACAGGGTGAGGGCAGTGACATCCTCAGCAGGACTTGGGGTGAAAGGACCACACCATGGGCTGCACGTAGGAGAGGAAAAGATAGGTCCTTGCCTTCCATGTCTTTATGTAAAATACCTCCTGAAGAAATAACAGTATTTTAAACTTGCAAAAATCAGAAAAACACCCCTTTCTCATTCAACTGAGCAGAAATAACTTTCCATTCCTACTCTATGTGTGTCAAAATAAGGAAAGAGAGAGTAGGTCTATTTTCCACTCCTTTCCTTGTTTTGTAAAATTTCTGGGTGGACAGCCAACTGCAGTTCAGGCAGATGTTCTCCAGTTCCTAATGAAATTCAATTCATTTCAATTTTGAGTAAAGACTCCAGGGGTGAGAGAAAACGTAGATAATTCTGCCATCCTCTTGTGGACTGGAGCATTACTTTAACGTCAGTGCTGATATATAGCTATGAATTTCATCATTAAAGTTAACACACAGAGAGTTATGTGGGGTTTACATTCATATCTGAAAACACATTGACCCTCTATCTCCTCTTACTGATGAGATATTTCATGAGAAATAGAAGGTGATGGTGCTGTTGTGAGGAGATTACGCTGAGGCTGGGAGAGATACAGATCCTTGAGCACAGGAGCATTTTCTGTGGGTGCCACATGGCATGGGTTAAGGCTATGGGGGGAATGCTCTGATATGTGTATTCCTCACAAAATGACACCAGGTTTCCTCTCATTTTTGAGGCTGTAACTGCCCCCTTCTCATTCTCAGAAACCACCAACCTTCACAGTCTAAGCATCTGAAAACTGCCTGAGAACTTTTTACAAAATGTTACAATGTCCAGGGAAAGTTTTAAGACGGCAGTCCTAGTGGGAGTAGCCTAACCTTCTGCTATTTTTAGCTGAGAACCTCCAAGCTGAGTTGGGGCAGGCTGAAGTCCTGCTCTTCCCCTGAGACAGTGTGGGTGGGGTGGGCACCTCCAGGTAGTGTGGGGGCAGCCCGGCCACCTCCTCTGGGGTGCATGGGGAGCAGCTGATAGGAGCAGCTGGATAGGAGATACTGCAGCAGCCACCACATCTGGGCATGTTTTGCACAGGCTGGGAATCTGCTCCTGAGCCTCTCCGTGGCTGCATCCCTGCTTTTCAGGTTAGGGCAGCTCTGTGTTACCTGGTCTCCCACAGACCAGAGCTATCCCACCATGTAAAATTCGAAGGGTCTCAGATGTTTCACTCACTGCCAGTTGTGTGATCAGCATACACTGGCATTTTCTTTAATGTGAATTAAAGCTGTGGTTTTGAGTCAGGGCTTTCAGGCCAAACATATGTAAAGAAATGCAACTTGCTCTTGAATTTCAACTACAAGTTCCTACTACTTTGAAATGGAACCATTGGAAGATTTTTTTTTTCCCAAAAAAATATTCAGGTACTTCTGCCTTTCTGTTTTGTTTTCACTCTTTTTGAAATAGACCAAATTTTGGATGTTTTGTTGGCAATACGAGAATAATCCACTTCTTGTGCTGTGAATTGGACAAAATTGAATTCATGTGGGAAATAAGATTTCTATTTGATTCCCTCATAAGTGGTTTTGGACAATGAAAATTGTGTTTATTACCATGTCGTCATGGATGTTGTTGTTTTAATGGGGTTACAGAATAAGAGAAAGCTAGCAAGAAAAGGTGAGTTTCATTGAAGAACCACTTTCATTTTGATTATCCCCTTGTAAGGGGGATACATATGTTTTGTGTGGTACTGGCTACTAAGCTGTCCGCACAAATATGAAATGATTAAATGGAGCAGCAACAAGCAGTGGCCTGAAAGTATTGCCTGGTGAGAGATAATACTGTAGCTCTCTAATTGGCTCTCTACCAGCATTCAGTGTGACTGATTTCAGCTGTAGCATTACCAGTCTTCTTCCACCAGCACTATTATCTCAGAGTGACACTTCCATTACTCTGAACGGAGAAAGATGAACGTCACCTGTCAGGGGCTGGTTAATTGTGTTGCTAGATGTATGTTACCAGGGCGCAGGTTGGACATTTATGAACATAACTGCTTCCTCTGATGTCCACCATCCTTCAACGATCAATACAGCTCTTACAGTAAGCGCATAATTGAGTGAAGGCACTTACCTCTGAGGGGCTAAGATGAGCCCGTTGCGCAATTTTCATTGTCCATACATTCAGCACAAATGAGCTGATACCTGCCCTTTATTGTGTGTTGCTTTGCGGAAATAGAAACTAATGCGCCGCTTTCATTTGTTTCCTAGATAAATGGCCAGGACGTCCAGAATCGGGAAGAGGCTGTGGCATTGCTCTCCAGTGAAGAATGCAAGAAAATTGTGTTGCTGGTCGCGAGGCCAGAGATGCAGGTTAGACTAAATAGATGCACTGAGCCAGAACCTGGGTTGTGCCATGCATTCACTGTCACTGTGAGTAATGAACTGCCAAGAAACAGGAATCCCAAAGTTACTGACAAAGGAACAAACAGATAATTGTGGAGCTTTGCCCTCTTTTATCCAGCAAAAATATAATATGATATTACTAGGACTTGTTTTCCCCAAGCTAAACAATTTCTTTTCCAGCAGAGCGAACAGGGATATAAATAAAGCTGGCAGCACCAATATGATATTAGTAAAATATGAGGTAGAACTTGAAAACTCATTAGATGATTCTGGTTTGTTCAGGGGATAAATTTCCCATTACTTATGTTTATCAGTTTTATCTTTTACATGAAGTTTATAATTTATATGAACTTACACAAAGCTGTAGCTTCTCATTGGTGAGGGGTCTTTTTAAGCTATGTGCTTAGAAGCAGGCATGTAAACAATTCATCTATGTACCAGTTATGGGACTTTCAGTGTAATATCATTCAGCAAGTGGAAATCTAATTGTTTTAACATCACCCTGATCACAAAAACATGCCTCCACCTTGGGAGGTGCATTTTCAAAAGCTTTTAGCAATATTTTTATGGTTTTAAAAATAAAATTATGCCAATTCCATGAATCTCGCCATGCCAAGAATTTTTAGTGTCATTGCCGGGGACAGATGTTAGATTCATGATCAGATAAAGAAGAGGTAGAGTGGTAGAAGACTACTGTTTTTACATCCCTTTATATCCTATTTGTAGAATATTTGCAAAGCAAAAGGACATTATATTGTCTTTATCTGCCAACAATTCAGAGTTGGTTAAGTTGCCAGTTGTCTCTCTTGCTATTGAGCTGATATTTTCAGTCTCACTAGCTGCATATTCTGTATAAATTAAATTAAGTAAGTGTAATCCAGTGCCACTTGGAACCTCTACTTGAATACAGTAGTTATAAAAGAGTCACAATTTCAGCATTCATATCCTTTATGTTTTTCAGGAAGCTAAACAATTCTTATAAAACCAGTGACAAAGTGCAGCAAAAATAGGTGTGCCTCACTTTATACTGCAAAATTGTAGTCCTCAACTGCTGAAATTTTGAAAGAGATTTTTCAATATTATTCCAACTGTTTTTCATTAGGATTCTGTTTTTCATTAGGGAACAGAAACTCATCCACGTATAAAATACATGCTCAGGGAAAGTTCAGTCTCTGTATTTGTTTAGACTCGTCAACATGAAATAAGGAGTCAATATGATCAGTATGAGTTAAGGTGTTACTTATGTGTACCAGTGTAGCTTCCCATATGAATACTCTTTACAAATAATAAAAGTGTGGTTTGACTTAGGTTTGGGCCTTTTAAGAACATACTCATACAAAACTGATGAAAAAGCCAGAGTATGCCAGAGATCAGGCAGCTGACAGTTCTGCTAGTTGTGTTGCTTTGACTTGGTAAAAGCAGGATTAAGCAGGCTTTTGTTTCTAGATAGAAAATGGTAATGACAGTATTGCAACCTTGAAGGGTGATTGCTGAGCACATTTGCTAATAACAGGGAAGAAAACCCCTCTGACCATGTATTTGAGCAGTAAATAATGAAGTTTTGAAACAGAGCAGCAGAGGGGCACAACACACACAGGCATGTACATTCCCACATGTTAATGTGTACACAGTGTATGTAGAGCACATTTTGCTAAGCCATTTATTAGTTTTCTTCTAAAAGCTGTAACATAACATAGGCATTCTCATTAGTTATATATACTGGGTCTTCCACAATCAAATCAGCAGATTTGCCCAAGTGAGATTCATCTTTCATCCTCCAAATTTGTTAATCTCTGCAATTTCCTCAAATGAGGTGAATTAAACTGTGTCCTTTACAGTAGAGGAAGGCTGTGCTCATGCTTTTCTTGGGGGAAAAAAAGTAAATAACACAAGTAAACAAAACTACCAGATGTTTCACGGAATGTTTTGAAAGCCCATTTAAGGACAAACATAAAAATTATATGTCCTCAAGAAAAAAAGTCTCCTCCTAATCCCAAACTGTAGGTGGCTGGCTTTACCAAGGGAAATGATGAAAAAACTTATTATGTACTTTATAAGAGGAAGGAATTCATTGACATGGGCAAAACCACATCAGAGTTTGTGAAGGAAACAGTGATGTTCTGCCAGTATTCTATTAGAAGTACTGCACAGCATCAGTCACTCCTCGTGTAGCTTTGAACTACTACTACTGCTACTGGTTTGAGGTAACTTTTCTGACTGACATCTGTGACCAGACGTATCCTGGCTTTGAGGCAGTGGTAATTCTGCTGTAGGTGTTGGCCTGTGCTTCATTGCTCTTGCTGTCTTGGGACATGAGTGTAGTCTTGTGATTGTCTTATGCTGAGGCTTTTCCCTTTTAGCATGGTTTTGTCACTGTTGTCCTGTGGTTCCTTCTTCAACGACAAATCAATAAGTTTCTCCTTCTGCTAAAAACCTGTCATTCTAGCCAAGAGTACCACTGACCAGTGTTTTCGTCTCTGATGCAGTGTGCCATCTGGCAAGGGATTGCAGATACAAGGGACATGTGCCATGTGCACACTTGAGCATAATGAACAAAATGGGAAGAACAGCATTTTAGGACAGGGTGCCTGTTTTATCAGTTTCAAAAGATGTGAAGGGTGTGAAATGGATGCAACAAGAGGATCTATTTACTTGACAGAAAACATAGCATCCCCTCCTGTCCTTTTGCAACACCGTGTTCACCAAATGTCAATGTACTATTTTACACTTGAGGAGAAAAAACCAAGCAAACAGATAAGTCTTGATTCCAGACACACTGGGAGAACAAAAATTTCCTCCCTTCAAGTCACCACATCTGTTTATTTGTTTACCTGGAAGATCAATGGGAAGATGATGACAGAAGCAGTGCATAAGGTATCCATTGAGGTGGCAGTAGCAGGGCACATCTGGGATGGAGGTTGTTAAAGAAAAGAGCCCAGTTGCCTCCTGGCCCTATTAGTAACATTGCCACTCTTTCAGTGCAGGGTCTCTCAGTAGTAATGAACATGACAGCTTCAGGATTATGCACTGTGCCTTTCATACCTTTTGAAAGGAAATAATGTCTGTGCTGTGCAGTCTCCTTCATTATGAGAGAAAATCAGTCATACTGTTTTACGAAAGGATAAAAGACATGAATCCCATTTTTTTATCCTTTTTCTATTCCTTTTTTTGAGATGTGAACTCCTACCGCCTGGCTTTCTGAAGAGAATCATTAGAATAAAAAGAACTAGTCGAGCACTGCCATTTGGGTTTACTATATTTTAGCATGTGTCCTTGCTAACATAAAATAACATACTAATGTATTATTTGCAGCTGGAGGAAGGGTGGCTGGATGATGAAAGGAATGAATTCTTAGAGGAGTTAAACTTGGAAATGTTGGAAGACCAGCATAATGAAGCAATGCAGTACACAGCCAATGAGGTGGAGCAGGTAGGACCACTACTAAACATATCATTTGAAATTTTTCTAGGTATACTTTTTTATTAACAGAGAATGAAACAGTATGCTATAAAATTGACTCACAGGCTTTGATAGACTTCTCTCTCTGAATGCTGTGATCTCTGGCACACTGTATGTGAGGAAAAAGAAAACAATAGATGCCTAGCCCCAGTATGGCACATATACAAACAATTTAAGAGGGTGTGATAAATGCAGATTCTTCTTAGAACTCTCAGAATAATACTGCTTTCCTTCCTTAATTCTGAAATTTTGGGGATTTATGATGCTATACTTTACGTCATTTTTTTAAAACTGGCAATTTAAAACTAATTACAACAATTAAACTAATGAACCCCAAGGTCGTGGGTTCAATCCCCATATGGGGGAATTGAACTTTAGAGTTAGACTTGATGATACTTTTGGGGTGCTTTCCAACTCAGAATATTCTGTAAATCTGTGATTATCAGTGTAGGACCTAGAGCTCTGAGCTGAGATTGATGCCTTAGGTTTTAACTTTTACATTTTTCAAATTCTGTACTGCTAGTTAAATAGTTAAATAACTGTAGCCTGTTAAATGCTGTTCTCTTATGCTGCTCTCTGTGCGAAGATAGACACAACAAAACCTCTAACTTGCCCTCCAAGGGCACCC